>CM044011.1:30194311-30681811 GCA_024085815.1 Flaveria linearis
AGAAAAGGGTTGATTCGGGTCGATTCGGGTTTGGAAATCGTCATGTAGCGAGTCAGCACGAAGCTCTTCTTCTTCTTGTAGTTTGTGTGATTCTAGGACCCCTATTTTACTCGTTTTCAACTGATTTGGGTTGGAACACATAGTAAGCCCGTTTTTGTATGTGTGTGTGTTTGACCCATTTGGGTGTGATTGCGTGTGGTGCATTTAGAGTATGTTCCTGGACTTGTGTGTGCTTGAATGGTGTTGTAGTATGCATTCCTAAGGTTTAGGATGGTTGATTTGGGCTTAGAATGGGTTTGGATGAACTTGGAGGTCGAAAATGGCAGATTGGGTTCAAGAGGACTGCATTCGGCACCAATTAGGGCTGGGCGGCCGACTGGAGGCCATACGGCCGCCTGCGGGCGATTGGGGTTCAGTCGCACGATTGAGGTCCAGTCGCATGGGGAGTCATGCGACTGAGAGCCCAGTCGCATATGTGCTCATTCACATAAGGTCCATTCGCATGAGGTCCATTCGCATAGTGTTCATTCGCACGATTGGTCCATTCGCATGATGTTCAGTCGCATGGAGGCTATGCGACTGAAGGGTGCCCATACGCCCAAATAGGGCTGTTGTACCCGAGGAAGAGCATAGTTAAAGTACTAACTTTCGGGGGAAAGTGCAGATGTAAGTTTTGACGTGGAAGTCCCCGTAGGTACATGTAAGATGACTGTTGGGATCGCAGAAGTCACGTAGGGCATGATGGCAATGATGTTTCATGTTTATGCATGATGTATGTTATGTATGTACGATGATGCCTTGTATAGTAATGCTATAGTGTGTGTTGATGTTCCTATTTGTGACGTATGTTTATCCTTCCGTGGCTTTACGTGCTATGTTAATGAATGAATGAAAAGTATTATGTAACGTAAAGTGAAAGATAATGAAAAGAGGAACGTAATGAAAGAATACATGCATTAATGAATGAACGAATGAATGTAAGAAAGGCTTGAAAGCAAATGTATGGAGGTGCACACCCAATGAAGGTGTTAGCTCAACGGTGTGCGGGTTAGCTACCCCGAAGGATGCACACTGGGGTCCAATCTTTGTGATTGACCATATGTATGGGATCCTTGCCGCTTGCCCTAGGTGACTGGATCAGTTTCATGCATAATGTTCGTGATTTAATTACCACAGGTCCAGCATCAGCTTCGTGCACAATGATCGGGGTATAGCATATAGCATTGATCCAAAATGGAAGAGGAAAGATAAGTGATGAATGTACTTACCCTAGGTACTGGAGCCAGCTCCGTGCCTAATATTCGAGGTCTATGAAAGACCTCAGGCTCAGTTACCCGCTTCGTGCACAATGTTCGGGGTAATATACAAGTCATCAAAAGTAATGAACGTATGAATGAACGTAATGAATGTACGAATGAAAGTGAGGAACATACGAATGCAAGTAAGAATTCATGAATGAATGTGAACGAAAGTTAACGAACGAATGATGAAGATAATAATGATATTATCTATGTGTACGTATGTTGTGTGATCGCATGTATGTAAAGAACGGTTTTAACGAAAGAAAAGTATGTTTTATTATAAAACTAGAAGTCACTCAGCAACGCTAACTTTTTATGTGTTTCCAGTTGGCAGGTAACGTTGCTGAGGATGGCACGAGGCGGCTACTCAGCTCTTTTGGGAAGGCATTCTTTTGTTTGATGCTTTTGTATTGTAATGTAAACAAATGATATTTTGTAATGAGTGTTGTATTACTTTGCAAAAGTATTTATAGTAAAAACGAAAAGTTATTTCACAGTTTCCGCTGCATGATTTTAGTAAACATTATATAATGATGTGTTTTAAGAGCAATGATGACCAGCTGTAAGCCTTCCGGGGACGGGGCCTTACAACAGACTCCTCAGATAACCGGTCATATTTGACTCCTACGGAAACATTAATTTTACACATATGTAAAAATAAACAACTCGAAATGTGTATTTTTGTGTAAATATATATGTATATAAATAGTTTATTAACACATATGTAAAACTTCACGTTTACACATTATGTATATGTAAATAATCGATTTATACACATTTAAAACATTACATTTGCATTAATAGACGATATTGTTAAGAATTTACGTATATGTACATAGCATATGACTTCAGAAACAGTAATTTTGGTATAAAGTTTACACATACGTAAATAGTCTAAACATAAATTAACGCATGTAAATACCACCTAAATAATAAGAATTTTATGTAAGTGTAAAAATCATAAATGTTGAAGAGATGAAAGAGGATAAATAAAAAATTGATTAATTATTTAATTTTCTTAATTGGAGAGAGAATACTATCATTTTACTATTATACCCTCTTTCCCTAATTAAACTCATTTAGTGACATACATATTTGCAATTTTAACTATCTTTAATCACAACCATTGATCTAAATAATCAATGGTTAATATTAGTTCTACGAGTTTTGAAAAACAAGATTTTGTAAAGAACCTAACCATTATACAGTTGATTACATTCCCTCAAATTCATTCCATCCACCCTCTTTCTTTTTTTCATTCCATCCCTTCTTCAATCATTAGTCACCAACACCACCCACTCACCCACCATAACAACCACCACCGACCACCAAGTCATTCGTCACCGGCAACCACCACCGATGGCGCCGCCCACCGCCGATCACCACCGCCTGGGAACACCACCGCTGGAGCCACTTCCACCAGAGCCACCGCCGGCGCTAGAAACCACCGCGAAGGCCACCACCGCACCAGGAACCTCCACCGCAAGAAACCACTAAAGGCCACCATCGCAAGAAACCACTAAATGCCACCACCATATCTGGAAACCATCGAAGGCCACCACCGCATCCGGAACCACCGCCAGCCACCACCACTGCCGGCCACCACCGCCGCCAGAAACCACCACCGGCCATCATCAGTGCTCGCCGCCACCATTATAACTACTTTTACATTTTATTGCTTCGTTTTTTCATACCTAACAAACAACACAAAGTAATGATTCATTTCTTCCTAGAGGGTAACCACCGCCGCCGGAAACCACCCTTGGGCCACCACCGCCACCGAAAACCACCACCAGCCATCATCACCGCTCGCTATCACCGCTCGCCATCAGCATCATAACTACTTTTACATTTTATTGCTTTGTTTTTTCACTAACCAAACATTTCTTTATTCATTCACCATCAATGGTTCATTCCATTCCGCCCCATTTCTGCATACCAAATGCTACCTAAGTGTTTAATTGGAAAGAGAATAGTTATTAGTTTACCATTATACCCTTTTTATATAATTTTTAATCCTTAGGATCAAAAAATAAAATGGTCAAGATTGGTTCTGCGAAATCTAAAAATAAAGCAATAAATACATACATACATACATACATACATACATACATACATACATACATACATACATACATACATACATACATACATACATACATACATACATACATACATACATACATACATACATACATACATACATACATACATACATACATACATACATACATACATACATACATACATACATACATACATACATACATACATACATACATACATACATACATACATACATACATACATACATACATACATACATACATACATACATACATACATACATACATACATACATACATACATACATACATACATACATACATACATACATACATACATACATACATACATACATACATACATACATACATACATACATACATACATACATACATACATACATACATACATACATACATACATACATACATACATACATACATACATACATACATACATACATACATACATACATACATACATACATACATACATACATACATACATACATACATACATACATACATACATACATACATACATACATACATACATACATACATACATACATACATACATACATACATACATACATACATACATACATACATACATACATACATACATACATACATACATACATACATACATACATACATACATACATACATACATACTATACATATATACCATTGTAATCATCATTAGCAATACATAATACAATTCATAACATATAGGTTAATTTGGTACAGAGCCAACTTAAACCTTAACCTTAAAAATACACCTAATGTTGCCACCCTACTACCATCACCACCATCCATCCAGCCCTTCCCCTACTACCGCCACGCCCCTATAACCATAACCTTACTACCGTCACACTTTTACAACCCTAACCCTACTCTCTTTTTGCTTATAATGGCCTTACTTGTAGCATTTTCTACACTGAGAAACAATCTCAGAACTCTTAAAAAGTTGGTTTTACTCTCCATCCAATCAATTATGGTTTTTGAAAAACAATGATTCAATCATTTCTTATAACCAATAATTTAATTGGCTAAGTGATGACACTCTTCCATGTCACCTAAAAACCATCATTCTCGCATCATCATCATCTCATATAGAACCACCACCATCATCCACACCTCAACCTATCCTAACTATTCTACGTGGTGGCTAATGATGTTTGTATACAAATTCTAATTATTTCCACAATCTTAAAGCCTCTTTTCCTATGTCCAAGGCACTACATCTTGAGATCTTTGGCTATCTTTTTGAACATGCCTATGCACCACACACATCCTCTAGGGAATACACCCTAAAAACATAGTACTCAAACTTGAGATGTGAGGTGGTAAAAGCTCTTTTGCATACCTTACAAGGGCACAAAAATATTCAAATGATCTTACTAATATTGGTGAACCGATAAAGGAAAAAGACCTTGTGATGCTATTAATCTCGGGTCTTCATGAAGAATACAACGAGTTGAAATCTACGCTTCTTGCTCGACAGACTCCTATATCAACATCATTACATAGTATATAAATTAGCCCATGTTACACAGACTCGGACTTATACTAATGCCCTCACAGTATATAAATTAGCCCATGTTACACAGACTCGGACTTATACTAATGCCCAATCTCCTACCACTAGCACATCCCACATAGAGACATTATAGGCATTTCAACAACTTCTCTCACAACTTGTTCTTTAAGTACAACCCACCACTCAACCTTCTTTATTTTTCGTTCCAAAAAATAACCAAGGCTGAGGCTCAAACAATCATTACGATCTAGGTAAATTTACCAATTGTAACTTCGGGGAAGCATGGGCCAGTTAAGTTGGGCTTCTAATCAAAACACATTTTACGGTATGTATAACAGATGTGGAATAAGACATGTTCTATCATAATGTCGAATTATAATCATGCAACCATTCACCCGAGACAGCAGCCCACTACAAACTATATTGATTATCGCTCCAAGCATCCTCTACTTGGCTTCCATACACTAGTTTTAATAGCCATGTTGCTTCAAATTTTTCTAGCTTGGATACTTATGAGCCTTAAAATGGTGAAGATTATATTCACGTTGAAAATGGTAAGTGTATCCTTATTCTTTATATTGGTCTACCACTTGTCTTCACACACCAAACTTTTTCACTCAATAATATTCTTTATGTACCACAAATCCAAAGGAACCTTATTTCCGTTCAAAAATTTTGTCATGATAATCATGTTTACTTTGAATTTCACTTTACTTTTTTAGCTGCGAATGACAATTCAACACATAATATCCTCCTCATGGGTCCAAGTAAATACGGGCTTTAATTAATTTGTCTTCCTTAATCTCAATCTATTCATATCATTTCCTTATCCACCACTCATACTTCGTTAAACACATGGCACATCATTTACTTGATAATCCTCATCCACAACTTTCATAATTAATGTTCTTAAATATTGTTTTCCTATTTCAAATAAAAGTTTGAGTTCTTCTTGTAATGTTCATCACTTAGGAAAATAATCATAACTTCATTTGTCATCTTTAATGTTTAAAGGTACTCATATTTTGGTTTTGGTATATGTGATGTTTGGGGTCCCGAACCTGTTGTTTCTAGTGGTAGACATCATTTTTTTATTGTGTGTTGACCATGTTACACATTGTATGTGGATATTTTCTTTGAAACTTGAATTTGATTTTGCACTTCACATTTAAACTCTTTGTTGCCATGGTTGAATGTTAATATAACATTAAATAAAATCCGTTCAAATAGATTGGGGTGGTAAATTTTGTTGTCTTACAAATTTCTTCTCTACACTTGGTGTTATTCATAGAGGATCTTGTCCTCATCCGGTGAACAAAATGGCCTTGTTGAACGTCAATGTCAACGTCAACATGTTATTGAAACTAAACTGACTTACTTAGCCAATCCTTTGCCCCGTCATGTTTTTAGCATCTTGAATTTGATACCATGTATTTTATTAATCATATGACTTCCCATTACTCATACAATCTTTCACCATTTGAATATATATATATATATATGTATGTATGTATGTATGTGTGTGTTTCATCAAAAACTTGAGCTCACTTTTCTTTAGGTATTTGGGTGTCAATGCTTTCCACATGTATCTCCTTATAATCCTCATAAAATGGACTTTTGTTCCACATCTTGCGTTATCCCTGAATATAGTACTTCATACCATGGTTATCAATACCTAGACACAAGAAACGATTATTTATACATCGTTTCCCATGTCTGCTCCAATGAGCAATTCTTTACCTTTGCACAAACAAAGACATCCTCCACACAACCTCCAACTTCTTAATCAAATCTTTACACTTGCTTCCATCCTTCACTGCCTGCTAATACACAACCCAACCCCTTTATCCCTCCCAACACACCATAGACATAATCATCGTTTACCCATCAATTGTCAAACCCCAACCTTGACGGCAGAATCATCGAGATGTGAGGGTTAAGATTGTTCACAACCACATAACGCTATTATTTAATCCAAATATTATAATCATAAGTTTCAAATGTAAATTACAAACAAAAGTCTCAAATATGAAAATAAACATAACGTAACATGAAATAATCCAAGACAATTCATTTATTTAACTAGGTCCAATCCTAGATGTGAGTAAGCTTCAAAGAAGACATCAAACTTGTGCGTATCCTGAAACATGTTAAAAAAATAAAAAAAGTCAACATAACGTTGGTAAGATTTCCATAGTTTTCATGCATACATATATAAAAGATAGCAATTCATGTCATAAGTTAGTAAGCAAAGTAACTAGGGATGTGTGACAAATGTAACAATCAAACCTTGACAGTTTATAAGATTACACGTTTATAAGATTATACGATTAGCCAAGTGTACTTATATTAATCAAGCAGGCTTGTCAGACCCATAGATCTATGACGTCACCAGGCTAGCAATAGTTAATGATTGTACATATAATAGTCATCACATGGTAACTACTAAAGTTCAACTAACCACAACAAACAAGGTGAATTGCCCAAGTGTTTACAAGATTTAAATGAATTTACAAGTGCAATAGTCATAAGGTAACATATTTCACCCCAAAGTGTAAAAATAAGCAAAAGGGTTATAGAAATACTCACTTGATCAAATAGTATATAAATGACGATTAATAAGAATAATAATAGGCGTCGTTTCAACGTAAACCATCATGAAACACCTAATTATATAATTACAAGATTTAGGTATTAATAATAAGTTTAACGAGTTAACGAGAATTAGGGTTTTAAATGAATTTTGGGCTTTGTCAAATATTATATTTTAACAAATGGAAATCAACTATACTTCTTGGGATCAATATGTTTATATATATAAAAATATGAAATAAGGATAACATTTATAATAATTTGTAGTATTTATAAAGTCTAAACAAAGTTATATAACTAGATAAAATGAGCATGTTTTAAACAATAAT
This sequence comes from Flaveria linearis, assembly GCA_024085815.1. Taxonomy (NCBI): domain Eukaryota; kingdom Viridiplantae; phylum Streptophyta; class Magnoliopsida; order Asterales; family Asteraceae; genus Flaveria; species Flaveria linearis. The sequence goes on from CM044011.1 coordinate 30,202,146, forward strand.
TTAAGGGCATTGTTTGAAATAATTTGTGTAAATTAAACTAGTGTTTAAGGTCTAATTTTTTATAAAAGTAGCTAATTATAACATTAGCTTTTGAATATTAAATAAAATATAAAGGTATTTTTTATAAATAAATTATAGAAAATTATTTAAGTGGTTTTAAAATTATCACAGTTTATAAAATGATTTTTTTATAATTTTTTGAAAATTTTTTAAATTTAATTTGAAGGTCAAAAGGGCCTAAAGAATATGTGAGGCTCTCCAGGTTCGAACCCGGGACTTCCTGTGTATGGGTCTTGTGTCTTACCGGCTTGGTTTTAAAAAGCGAGAAGCGCACAAAAGCGACAAGGTCTAAAACAGAAGCGCAAAGCGCAAAAGCGGCGGGATTTTCGTACGCGAAGCGCAGAGTATTAGTAATACAGATTTTAATTAGTTTCATATAATATTTACTATAATATTAATCTTTTTATGATAAAAAAAATTAGATGATTAAAAGATGTATATTATTTAATCTATAAATAACCTTAATGTACAACATAAAAAGCTATTTGTATAAGTTATTAAAGCACAAGTCTTAATGAATTAAGGAAAGAAAAAACAAATAAACATATAAAAAAAGTTTTAGGTTAAAATTGATGAAAACAAAAACATCAAGGGTGAAATATGTAACTTATAATAAAATTAAATTGAAGTTGTAACCCTAAAAGGTTCAAAAGTCGTCATCTTCTTGTTCCACTTCTGCTCCATCCATTATTGAGCTATATGTTCGTGTTCTTCTCCATCTTCATCCCAGTTCTTCCTCTTCGAGCCAGGTAAGCTTCGATTTCTTAACTTTCATCTTCGTTTTGGAGTTTAAAACTTCGATTTCATGTTCCTGTACATGAATCCCGCGCTTTTCGCCTTTGGTTTCTGCTGAAAAAGCGACATAGGCGCTCGCTTCTTGTACATAGCTCGCCTTGTGTGACATAAAGCGAACCCCTCTGCGCCTGAGGTCGCCTTGCGCCTAGGCGCGCCTCAGGCGCGCTTTTTAAAACCAAGCTTACCGGTGTACCAAAGGGCAGTTGTCGTGCTAAGTTTGGGTTTTAAAACTTTAAAAACACTAATTACAGAACAACCCCAAATCATATGAACTCTAGTTTGATTTAAACCAAAATTGAAGATCAAATCGATAATGTTTATGGGAATAAACATGGGGCTTTGATTTCCCATGTAATTACGCGTATATTCATGTATTTAATTACCAGGTTGATGATGGATTGAAGGTATACAATACGAAGAACACGCCACGGTTGACTTTGGTCCAATCAATGAGCAAATGCTGATGATAATCGAATTAAACTCGAGGACATCTTCGAATGATGTTCTTGATGCAAAGCCCTTTATCAATTTCGAATTAGATAGGTCGGAAGATGGGTTTCGATTAGATTGCAGGTTTGCGATGAGGAGAGAATCGAATGGGTAATTTTGTATGTTTTCAGGTGAAATTAAGTGTTGGGAACGTTTAAGATCACTTAGATGGTCGTTTAGGTTAATGTAATTGGATTATTATTAGACTTTATTGCCCAAACGGCTATGGAGTTTAAGATGCATCGGTTATACATTTGAATGGGTGGTAATAGATGTTTTAATCTCAATTATTTGTTGCATTCATGTTTGAATCATGCACACGAAACGATTTGGGTTCATAATTCGTTGATTTTTAATGGTATTAAGGTGGCCGGAGCTCACCGGAGCTCCGCCGGTGTTTTGCTGCTGGAAACACGGGAAAAATTAAAGAAAGAATTGGTGTTTTGGTAAATTGCACAAATAGTCCCTCAACTTTTGAAATTCTATTATTTTATTTTAGAACTTCCATTTAAGGTTTATAAAATTGGCAAACCAACCCCCTTAACTTTCCAAATTTAGTTTCAAATAATTGTTAAGTTCAATAACTCTTATAAATTGATATTATTAATAACAATATTATTATTACTGTTATTATTCTTAGTTATTATTATTATTGTTATAATTTTATTATTATTATTACTATTATTGATATTATCATCATTATTATTATCATTGTTATTATTAGTTTTATTATTATTATTTTTTTGTTATTATTATTATTATGATTATTATTTATTTATTATGTAATAATTAACATTATTAACTTTCAAATTAAAGCATTAAAGACATAAGTAACCCATGAGTTTCATGTTTGGCAACAATGGTCCTTACAAAAATTAACGATGCTAACTTCAAGTTAACCAAAATTACATGATGTTACATCAATCACCCCAAACATGTTCCCAAACTCAGCAACCTTGCATGGCCGCACAAAATATTACACAACCATCTTGCACGGTCGCATCAACATTCTATCCAAACTCCCAACCCACTCCCACGGCCGTGCAGAATAATAAACATACATCTTACATGGATGCGTCAATATTCTGTCCAAACTCTCGGCCTGCTACACAAATTACTTCTTCCATCCCTACCCTAACCCAACCATTCCTCTTCCACTATCCATTCAAGTGAACATTTCCCTTCATAACCTCTACCACCTCCACCTTGTACCTATCCCTCCTAATCTTAGGCCAAATTCAAAAAATAGGTTCCTACAATGTTTTCTATTTTCATACAACCATCATTTCTTTTGAAACAACACCCACCACCTTTGTTATTACCAACAAAGATCCACATGGCACAAAGCCATGGCTAATGAATATTTGGCTCTTATAGAAATAGAACTTGGTCATTGGTTCCACCCACATCTAATGCTAATGTAGTTTATTATAAGTGGGTGTACAGTATTGAACTGGATCAAACTTACAAAAATTGTTTAGTAGCCAAGGGATTTAATCAATAAACAAGAATTGATTTTCATAAAACTTTCTATCTTGTTGTCAAATCCACAACCATAAGAGTAGTAATCTCTCTCGCTATGACACAGTGGTGGCCACTGAGACAATCAGATATTCAAAATGCTTTCCTCCATGGATATCTATAAAAACGGTTTAGTTATGCCAACCTTGCTTCATTCATTCTCAAAAGCCAGAGTATGTTTGCCTACTTCATAAGTCTCTTATAGGCTCAAGCAGTCCGCTCGTGACTGGGTCCATAAATTCTTAAGGGCCTTACAATCCTTTGGTTTTTAAGGCTCTAAAACAGATCATTCTCTCTTCGTTTATTGTTCTAAAGACACACTACTGTATATACTGGTCTATATGGATCATAATATTCTAGTAGGTAATAATCCTCAAGCCATTAAACAGGTCATTAAACGCTTGAGTGAAACAATTCTTGTTAAGAACATAGGTACCCTATCTTACTTCTTAGGAGTTGAAGTTACTTCTAAAAGGCTAAATGTATTATTTCCTCGCCCATAACCACCACTGCTAACTTAGATATTGGTGACAACCTACCTTTTTCAAATCTAGTTATCGGCAAGTAGTTGGTGCTCTTCAATATGCTACTTTGTCTCGCCCATACATCACCTTTATAGTGTATGAAGTCTGCCAGTTTATGCACTCTCCAACTGAGAATCACTAGTTTGCTATTCAACGTCTTCTCATATCTTCAGGGTACTACTCATTATGGCCTACTAATTAAATAATCTTCTGGTTCCACATTGCATGCTTACACCAATGCTTATTGTCCATCTCTACATGCTTACTCTAATGCCGACTAAGCTGGTTACCTTGATGACCGTTGATCCACCGGGGGATTTTCCATTTACCTTGGTTCTAACACCCATCAAATTTGCAATTATTATTATTAGTTATTACAAAATTATGCAAATATATTTAATATTTGAATAATCTTCCTCCTTTTGAGGAATCCTTTTGATCATAAAATACCCTTGAAACAAGAAACATAAGGAATTAATTCTAGACCATATAGGTAATCACTCATTTAAAAAGTAAATGAGAATATGGCAAGTGAATCGTTGTAGCAAGGAGTCATCAGGTATAGTAATACTTCACTTGAATCTCCTATAGTATTAGCTAAAAAGAAAGATGGTGGATGAAGGATGTATTGATTACACTAGATTGAACAAGGACGCTATTCTAGATAGGTTCCCTATTCCACCGATTGAAGAGTTGATGGATGAGTTACATGGTACTCGGTTCTTTTCTAAACTAGATCTAAACTTAGGGTATTATCATAATAGAATGGATCCTATAGACATAACTAAGAGTGATTTCAAGACTCTTGATAACATTTTGAATTTTTAGTAATGTTGTCTGTGCTTGCTAATGCCCCTTCTACGTTTTAGGGGTTAATGAACCATGTTTTGAAGTAGTATTTGAGGAAGTTTGTTTGGTCATTTTTAATGATATATTGGTATATAGTCCTAGTTGGCTAGATCATATTTACTTATTTCAAAGTTGTTTTGGAGATACTCAAACAAAAAATTTAGTAGCCAAAAAAAGTAAATATGTATTTGGTCCAACTGAATTAGAGCATTTAGGTAAATTATTTTTCAAAAAGGAATAGGTATTGATCATTCTAAAGTAAAGGCCATTGAAGAATGACAAAGCCTTGAGAAGGTTTATAGGTCTTAGTGGTTACTACAGAAGGTTTGTGAAAGATTATCAGGGCATAACTAAACCGCTTACTAAACTATTGAAGAAATATTCCTCTGTTTGGACTCTTGATGTTAAAGTTGATTTTATGGCCTTAAAAGCTGCTATGATACAACTACCTGTGTTAGCTCTTCTCAAATTTGATGAACCCCAAATGGTTAAGATTAATTAATCTAGCTATGGCATTTGTGTAGTACTAATGTAGAAAGGTCATCCTATAGCCTAAGTTCTTGTCTCCTAAAAATCTTACACTTTCAACTTATGAAAAAGAGATGCTGACCATGAATGTGATGAATAGAAAGCCCATATTGTTCAACAAAATTAACTTGATGACATCATCAATATTGTATTACTAGTAAGCATGCTTCTTGACCAAAAAGAAGATATTGTGATAAGGAACGTGAGCAAGGTGATGTGTGTTTGATGATGTGTGTTTGATGAAACACTATTTTATTGACAACCCAAAGTATGATTAAGTAATTTTTCAATTTAGATTTCAAATGCTTTATCTATATGGCAGTTGCTGTCATAGTTAATGACTTTCAACAAAGACGTGATGTCATAGGTAAACAATATCTTTCATCATTACGTGGGTGTTAATATATAGGACACCAAAAGATGTACAAGATGAGTATTTGAGAATGAGTGAAATTATAAGGGACACTCCTATAAACTTCATAGAAAGTGTCATTTCATACTTTAGTCAATAGTACCTTAGAAGGTCTAATGAAAATGATTTAGCAAGACTACTCTATGTGCTTGGATAATATGGATTTCCACATAGGTATGATAGGCAACGTTGACCACATGCATTAGGAATGTAAAAATTACCCCACCGCTTGGGTTGGGCAACATGCAAGTAGAAGCGATAAACCAATAATTACTTTAGAAGTCATTGCATCGTATGACTTATGAATATGACACGTATTCTTCGGAACATCAGGTTTGTATAATGACATTAACGTCTTCCACAGATTTGTTTTTAATGATGTTCTGACTGGTTGAGCATCAAATGTGAGTTAAGTATTTTTGACGAATGTGAAATATTTTGTATCATTTTTTTATTTATATATTTAAAATAAATAATTTGGTTGCTTTAAAATGAAATAACTATTCTTAGTAACTAGCTGGTATGGATTAGGTTGCTATTGGGTGTAAATAATGTCATGTTGTCTAACGGTATCAAGGTGTTGTAAAGATGTCATTGACAAGTAGTTGATGTGTAGTACTCGCCTCTTGTATCACTATTATCGTTTGTTTTGCCCACGAGGAGCTTGTGGATTTGTTTTTAGTTGACTTCTTCCTGCGAGATCACTCATCCTAAGATTGTTGCCATATGAGCATGCTTAACGCTAGAGTTCCCATCTCATCCACAGACTATATGCACTAAATGCGTTGGTGATATTTAATCCAAGATATTACTTATGAACCCCAGATCTCTCCTGTTCACAACCGATATGGGATTTGCGTAGGGTTACGTGATGGTCCACGTCCTATGATGAGTAAATGTATAGATTAAGAGTAAGGTTAGAAGAAGAGTAAGGTTAGAAGATGTATGCGTAGTCGTTCGTAAAGAACACAAAAAAATGGAAAAGAGTTTGGGTTGTTAAAAAGAGAACTAACGTAAAAAATCTGGCATACTTACTGTTTTTTTTTTCAAAAAATCACTTATAAAAACAAACATGATATTTGTTTATTATCACAAAAATCTCTTACCATTTTTTTATATATTAAAAATACCTTCATATGTTAAATTCTAACAAAACTGTAAATAAAACCTTTATAAACTTGGAATCGGTAGGTTTGGTTGTTTTGTCAAAGTAAACTTTGTTATGAGCATCTTAGGTCGGACCAGTCCGATCCACTCTAAATAAAACCTTTAGGATTGGATCGGCCGGTCTAACCGGTCGAATGGGGATTCGTAGGTCGGACCAGTCCGATCCACTCTAAATCGTTTTGTTGCCAAGAAATCGGGCAGTTTGAACCGGTTCGGTGGTCGGACCAGGAATCTGGTCGGACCGGATTTTTAATTTTTTTTATTTTTATTATTTAGTTTTTTTAGTGAGTTTAACGGGTGGTTCAAACTACGAATTAGAGTCTTGGATATAAGATTATTGTTGAGTTTTTAATATATAACTATAAACTACACATATAAAATATTTATATTAAATTATATATATAACTATATATGTAATATATATATATATATATATATATATATATATATATATATATATAATTATGACATCATTTGGTTTTTAAATACGGTTCTATTAGTCTATCAGTAAGATAACCGGTCCTCTGTGAAATCCTGTTTTGAAGACATTGGTTATGAAAATGAAATTCATTGTGTAAAAATGATTTGTAATCAAATTGAATCCATTCATAGAAATACCTATACGATCTATGAAACCTCTCTCTATAAACAATCAAATTGTTTTGCAGTTGAATCATTTACTATTTTGATTATTGATAAAACTATGACTTTCAGATTCCACCGGCATTCACATCCCATTTTTTATTTTTACCTTATACTTACACTAAAAACAACTAATTTTTTCTTTTAATTAAATAATATTTTTTCACTTTTATTATTATTTTTTCTCTCTCCTTCACTTACAACAACTTTTAAAAATATTAAAAAATTTATTAAGGATTGAACAATAAATATTCAATTATACAGATGAATAATAATAATTTATCTCTCCTTTACTCACAACCATCCAAAATCATACCATATAATTTAAAGACTCTACTAACATATTTTTAAAGAACGGGATGTAAATGCTCTAAACTCGCTTATCTTCATTTCTTATTCTCATCCTTATAATTATATTAAAAATCCACACTTTCATCTCTTTTTTCAATTAAATAATATTTTGTACCTTTATAATTATAATTTTTTATCTATTCCATCACAATCACTTTAAAATATATTAAAAAAATTTATAAAAATTGAACAATATATTATCAAATATACAAATAATCAAAAACATTTTTTTTTAATTACAACCGTTGAGAATCATTTTTAATGATATACAAATACACTCGCAAAAATATAACCAACCGAAAGTGAATCCTCTCACATCCACACGATCCTCTTCCATCCCAACTCGAAAATGTTCTCTCTTCACTCTCATCATCAATTAACACTCTATCAATGGCTGTTGCCTCCTTTATTTCTTGCAATCATCTCCTAATCTCCTCAAGAGTCACCATCAACGTTTAGCCAAATTCTCCACTACCGGAGTTTCTTGGAAACACCCACACAAGGAAAACCAGAGAACAAATCACCGAAAGTTTCCGAATTTCTGCTCAATTTACAGTTGAGAACATCTCAAATCATGCTTTCGGAACCGGAATCTCCAAGAACTCACTCTAATCAGGAGGTTTTGCTGCAATCTACAGGCTCCCCAGATGGCAACATTACCTCCAATGGAATACTGCAAACTGTTTGTGAAAATGCCTCAATGAATATCAAATTTGTTGTTTTTAGATGATTTTGTGAAATGGGTGTTTGTAACTTTATAGGTATTGGGAGTAATACATTTGTTTGTTTCACTTGGGATCATTCTGGCAACAGACAAATTCTTGCAACAGGCTTTTGTTGCTGCTGCAATCAAGTTTCCAAGTGCTCTTTTTGGGATGTTTTGCATATTTTCAGTTCTTGTGATTCTTGATGTTACTGTTCCAGCAGCTGCTAATGGTTTGATGAACTTCTTTGAACCTGCACTCTTGTTCATCCAAAGATGGCTGCCTTTGTTTTATGTCCCATATTTGGTGGTTTTGCCTCTTTCTGTTCAAGATATCCCTGCAGCTTCAGGGGTCAAAATCTGCTTCATATTAGGTACCTTAATCCTATATTGCTTCCTCATATCTGTGTTGATCCGAATTTTTGTTGCAGACTTTAGGAAATTAAGCAGAATTCTATTAGCTGCCTGTTACATATTAGTTTGTACATTAACAATAAGTAGATACATCATACATATACTATCTGAAATACTATGGGATTTTTTATACTAGTGGATGCAAGCTGCTTCATTTGCACCCCTAGAAGCATGCTTACACATTTAGTGAATTTTATTATCTCTAAAGATTTTGTTTTTAGGTAAGGATTAATCCATGATAACCATCTAAATTTAATGCGGGCTTACCATAATTGTTATGTGAAAAAGACGTGAGGTTTTGCAATTTGCACATTCTCTCTCCTCACATTATTTTCTAAAAAATTAAATAAGGCCGTTAGTTTGATGTTGACTTTGGTGTTGCTATCGCATTAATCTGTAGGTAAATGGGTTGTTTACAAGGTGTAGTGTTCCTTCATAAAGTTGTCTCTCTCATCCTTTAGTTTTTAATAATAAACTATTAATCCATCTTGTTAATTAGAGGTAGCAATTTTGACCTGATTACCATTAAATATCTATTTGGTTTATCTTTTGTCTCAAACAGGTAAACTATAAAATAGAGTAAAAATAAAATGGGTGTAAAGTCGCCCATAGTTTCTTAATGCATAAAACCTCCTACATCATTTTGTTCACAAAGTATTAGTTGTTGAGACAATATTATTTTTTTAACATATCAGACACTACTTATTTATAACAATTCAAAGTCTTGGAACAAAAGTGTTCCAGTTCCACCCAACTTTATCTGACCTGTTGGACTAGTACCAACCAAAAAGATTACCCTGTTTGACGCATTATCTAACACGTCTGGCCAACTCATTTTGCCACATCTATTACTAATCGTTCTCGTTTCCTTAACTCCCTGTAGATCGGTCTATATGTAACTTCATGTTACTTTTCCTTTGTTGCTTGCAGTTGGAGGGTGGCCTGCTTCACTCGCTGTTGCAGGATATTCAGCTCTAGCTATCAGAAAAATGGTGAAAACAGAATTGATTCCTGCTGAACCTATGGCAAAACCTTCACCTTTTTCTTCACTGGAAGCGGCTGCTTGGAGTGTGATTTCTGTTGCATCATTTGCTGCAGCCCTTAAGTACCCTGAATTACTTGGAACAAAAGCTAGAACATGTTTGCCATTCTTGTTAGGATCCACTGTGTTAGGCTACATGGTTGGTTCTGGGTAAAACTCTTTTTCATTTTAAGGTTTAATCAATTACACTTTTGGTGGGTTTCTTCTTGAGTGTTTCTACTGGATGATGTATGGTCACTAGGTTACCGTCTGGTTTGAAGAAGGTTTTTCACCCGATCATTTGTTGTGCACTAGCAGCAGATCTTGCAGCATTTGCTTTTGGATATTTTACGAACTCTGGATTGTATCAAATTCTTGGTACATACTACTCTTGTTGTCTATGCTTCCTTAATCAATCACATTAAAGGGGCCAAAATGGATGGGTTGGGTGAGTTGAGTGTAACTGGTCAAATTGTGTGTGTTTTTTGGAATGGGTCCGGTTGACCCAAAACACCTTTTGTCATAGATAATAAGTGTCACGTATGATAGCAAAATTTATATTATTTCCATAATCATTTAGTTATTATTATTATTATTATTATTTTGAATAGAATGATTTAGGAGGTTTTATGCCTTGAGAATACACTTGTGACCGAATAGAATGATTTAGGAGGTTTTATGCCTTGAGAATACACTTGTGACTTTCAACCCGTTTCCTTTCGGACTTCCTTTTGAAAAATTAGTTTACCTTTTATATATGTTATGTTTACCGTTTGTCTTTGCTCTATGTCAATGTTTTTAGTTTTATTATGCAGGATACTACCTTACCAACGTCTCCACTAATCCTGGAGCTGGTGACATTTTAATGGGGTTTCTAGGGTCAGTTATCCTCTCCTTTGCCTTCTCAATGTTCAAACAAAGAAAGGTAAGCAGAGTACTTTACATAAATAATCGAGGTTGCATGCACAGAATGGCAACATACTTAAAGAAAAACAAGATTCGTTAGGCAATGTTCTTTCATCTCTTTTAGGCAAAATACCTTAACTTTCTGAGATGATAAAATTTAAAGCCACTTTTATCACATGGTACAATTATTCCATGTATGATTTGAGTTATTAAATATTTATTTATTGACAACTAAACAGTTTTGTACCCTTTTCTTTGTATTGATTATCTCAACTCTTAAGACATTTGATTTTGTAAAATTTCTATGCAAAGACATGTTTTAGTTTCATATTGTAAACTAATGTTTTATATAAGATTCATGAACTTTTATACAATTAATTCATGAAATGACGGATTCTATGTTTATTGCCAATATCTCTTGGATTCTTTCTCGAATATCCAAGAATTCATACTCAAGTTGCCATCCCCCATTGTGACCCCTGTCGTTTACTAGGCAATACAAGTATGACACGTATTCAAGACCTTTATTTCATCGTAAACAACACCAATAGGAGCTAGACATGGCGATTTCAACCATTCACGCATGAATTGGTCAATAAGGGTTATTTCTTTTCTTTAAGGGGTAGAATTAAATAGTTAAAAGGAAATGGGTCAAATTGTTTGAACGTGTCAAACTTGTTGACAAATACCCAAATTTTACTTTTATTGCATATAACCTCCTAAAATTGCTATATTGGAAAACTATATAATATTATTATTCTAATAATATAGCTTTGTTATCACAATTAACAGATCATATTTATAAATATATTTGAAAAGTGAACTAATGTGTTTGCTTGTCAACCTATTTCGACAATAATAAGAAAAGCAATTTTAAAAAGATAGTTTTATAATCTTAACTTATGGATAACTTATATAATGATTCAACATCCTAATATAATATATGATTTTTACCTTGGAAGCTTGTCAAACGGCATGCAGCTGAGATCTTTACATCCATCACCATAGCAACTTTATTCTCTTTGTATTCGACTGCATTTATTGGCCGGCTTGTTAGGCTAGAGCCAACTCTAACCGTATCCATTCTACCTAGATGTATTACCGTGGCACTTGCTCTCAGCATTGTCTCTCTTTTTGAAGGTTAGTTGCTCGTTTATAAACATATTCTATCCCTAAAACCCTGTTGACCTTTTGGTTATCGGTTTACTAAATCTCATATGTATTGATTGCAGGTGCCAATTCATCACTAACGGCTGCTGCTGTTGTATTAACTGGTCTTATTGGAGCAAACTTCGTACAACCAGTTCTTGATAAACTTAAGTTTGATGATCCCATTGCGCGTGGGATAGGGGCTGCATCTAGGTATTGTTTTTTTCTTCATGGACTTTTTTGTAGAAATGACAAAAAGTGAGTGTTAGACGGGTTGAGTATCGGTAAACAGGTCAACTCTAGCATGGGTTGAAACAAATCGCATATGGGTTGACCTGCAAACAAATTCTTTTTTTTTTTGTCTATTTCACATAAAATATTAATGCTAATGCATATTCTAATTACAAAAAAAAAATTAAAATCATTAACTAAATCGTTTCGGAAAAAAACTCTGGGTAACTTGTCGAATTGTCAAATCTTGTTTTGAGGTTGTTTATGTGGTTCAAACCCACGGTTCCACCTAATTTGGAACTCATGTCGAATTGTCAATTGTTGCAGTGCACACGGATTGGGAACCGCAGCATTATCAGCAAAAGAGCCCGAGGCGCTGCCATTTTGTGCAATTGCATATGGTCTGACTGGTATCTTTGGTTCATTACTTTGTTCAGTTCCAGTTGTTAGACAGAGCTTGCTAGCTATCGCTGGCTGAAAGAACTGGTTAGTTTTTCTTTTGCCTTATTTCTTTAATTTCTGTAAATGTGTTCATGCATTTTGAGTCAGAACTGCTTAAGTAATGGTTTCATTTGTTTATAGCATTTTTCAACTAATTTATGTATGGAAGTAAATAAGAGCAATACCTATCTATGTTGGGTAAAATAATTCTTGGTATTTTTGAACTTTATAAATTTGCTTTCTTATATAATGACCGTCATTTTGTTTTATACTAAAAGTAATATTACATTCCGCGCTTCACGGGGATTCGTGATTAGCATATGTATATTTTGAAATTTTAATAAAACAGGAGTGAAGATAAAAATAAAAAGCCCTTGCACACTAAAACAAAATGTTAGACAAATAAAAAAATGAAAAAAAAGCATATTAAAACAAAATGTTAAACAAACTAAAAATATAAAAAAAATAAAGAAATCTAAAAAATATGAAAAAAATAACCATAAAAAAAAAAGAAAATTTGGTCAACAAAACATTTAGCAAATAAAAAAAACTGGAAAAAGGAAAGGTAAAAAAAGAAGTGATAACTTTGTAAAATAGTAATCAAGTTTCAGGAATGTTCACTTATAAATTGTTTTGCAAATCAGGTCACTTATAATTTTTTTTTTCCCAATCAAGTGACTGAAAAGTTTCAAAATTATTTTAAGTAGGTCATTCATAAATTGAAAAAAAAATTAAAAATTGAAATATTAAATAAATAACAATATTTGTAAGAAATTATGAATTCTTTATATGAGTAACCAAATTGAAATACTCATAAAACTATGGTGTCTTGTTTGGAACATATAAAATATTAATGACATATTAGAATAAATAAAAATATGAGATACCTAATAGAACATTTCTAAAACTTGTTTACTATTCTTTGAACCCTTGATCATGAGAAATCCAAAACATATGAAACCAACCAACAAATCAATATAAACCCAAACCAAGAAATTTATAATACATCGTCTCAAGAGAGAAACTGTAGATGTTGAAGGTAATATATATTTTGTGGGTGAGCCTTGATGAAACTAACAACATTGCTGCATCGTGACATTATGGCCATGGATTCAAGTCCTGAGAAACATCCTCCTATATAAAGTGTAGTGTTAGCTTACGAACTTCAGATCGCGAACCTACCCCTACCTGGCTTATGTGCAAAGTGGGAGCGAATTCAAGCGCCGGGTACCTCCTTTTTTATGATGTTACTACTCACAACACAAATCTTAAAAAGTCGATTAATGTACAAATCACCAGACGAAATATTTTAGGATGTATTACACCTATCATTTATATGTTTTTGGTGTGTATCTAGCTTTATTTCATGATAGATTGCCGAAGGACATATTCTTTCCATTGCTAGTTTTGTTCTAATTACACTCTAGATTTTACTACTTTTCTAAGCAAGCGCGTACGACAAATTGCATTGAATATGTTGTCAAAGACCAAACAACCTCGCCTTATGTTAGGTTTAGCATCTAGAAAAAAGTTCTGACCTTTTTAGTATAGCTCTCAGTTTTAATAAAATAATACAACTTTGATAGCTTATTAGACCTCAAATGTAGTATATATTTATCAATATAAAGAGGTGTTTGTTGAACACTTGAAGTAAGCACCTTACTAGATGTTTGTACCAATCTATTTTCACATGGTACAAACCCGTGCTAAAGTGATTATTTTCAGTCTTCTTCCCCAACATCTCTTTGTGCCAAGAAAAAATGTATTGCAAATATACGCAGTAGGCTACCACTGTTGCATTATATTGTTAACATGGTCAGTAAATCAATAAGGTGAAAATAACTTAGGTACATTATTATCTTATGTGAAGATGAGAAGGAATGGTGCTAACATGAATGTAAAGATTGTTGAAAATGTACAAAATGTCTTGTATATATGATGGCTGAATTTGTGTGTTATCATTTTGTCATCACAATGACAAAAGTGTAATTATAACGTTTACCCACGAGTCCATGATTCTGTGGTTAAGAGGCATTTAGAAGCCTTTAAATTATACTAAACTTGCATGAAATTATATTAAACTTGCACGATACAGAGGAGTATAAAAACTACATTACAAGATGAAAACAAGACACCGCCATTTGTAAAGACCCATCAAACTGTGCGAAGCCTCCACCCGTTCTGCGTGTGTCATGCAGTCGTGCTTCGACTTTCTGTTAAGTTGATAATGTTGTAGTACATCACTCATTCTGATATGTGCGTATCACCTTCATCAATAAAATACCATGGTGCATGACGATGTTGCTTTGTATATGTTTAAATAAATTATTAACAAGTGTTTAGCTGTGTTGAATGTTCTAAAATTCTCATGCATGAAATAGGAAAACTAATAGAGTGCATGTGGGATTAGCCTACTTGGTAGAGGCTCTTGCCTCTTAGATTGGAGATCCTGGGTTCAAACCCAGGCATGGTGTATGTTGGTGTAACATTGGTCGTTAAAAAACATAGAGTGCATGTCGTCTATTGAATTTTGCTTGTTGGATATGTATTCTGTTAACGGTATGGGAACAAAACTGAGTATGATGGTTCACATATGACGTGATTCATAGATGAAGGGGGATACGTGAGCAAAAGTGTATGTTTGCCCATGACTACTTGTATCTTAAAGCTATAAGCATAATCATCTTCTGACATGAATATAGAGACATAATAAATTTAAGAAATTTTCACTGCTTATTTTTTTCGTTTTAAGTGAGTACATATTCGTTTGTATTTTCTAGGGTTCCAATACTAAAAAACTAGTAGAGATTTTTTGTAAATCTTGAGCTATATCAAACCATGACACGTATGCATACTAGCCGTAAAATAGTGCCAAACATATAAAAAAAGATCCAGAATTCGCCTCTTGATGCTTTTCACAAGCTAAACCCTAAAATGTGGGCATCACACGTTGAGTACATCATGAATTCAATATACGTTAGATCTTGGCTATAAGCATCATCTAAGTTTTTAATAAGCTTATATCTTTGAAGAAGAAGGTAAAACTCTTACTTTTTTTCAAAAGATGTAGCTGGGTAGTGTTTTTTTATAAGGGAATATTAGAGTATCTTTTTACTAATATTTAGTCCCTCACATTTATTTAATACCTGAGAACCTTTTTATGTATCAAACTGAAATTCAAAGTAGAAAATCCGGGGTATTGCAAGAGTGTCATCTTATTTAGGTTCCATCCTCAAAAACCTTCATGTGTCAAACAACTGAGGATGATACTATATCATCGTGTCATGAAACATTTTCTAAAATGCATGCAAACCATGTATCTTTTTCGAAAACGATCAACACCGGTCCACCATGTCATGCGACTATTTCTTTGATAAATAACTCAGCTAAATGCTTTGAGTTATACATCTATCAAATTAGAAAGAACTGAGCGTTGTTTGTTATTCTGTCTACTATAACCCAAAGCTTGGATCATCCCATAAGGCTTCTGTTTTGTTCAGCTTTGACTTGCAAACACATTATGCGTTGTAACAACCCATCCGCTGGACCGACTGAAATACACAATTGATAATTAAGTGAAAGCAACTACAAATTTATTGATACTTATAACATTGCTTACAACCGAGTTTACAAAATAACTAGTTTTAAATTTTCTATGTCTGCCAAGGACCACTGAGGATAACTATCTTCACTACTTACTTAACAGTCATCTATTTATAGAAGTTTATTTAAATCGATGTCAGTTATTGCTGGTGAATTCATGAGACATAGTTTATTAATAAACAGGTTGTTATGCATTTAATATAGGTTGTTGTAAGGTTTATATAGAGGCTGATGCAACCAAAGCAACCAAAGCAACCAAAGGCCTTTCTGCATGCATGCATCAAATTACCAAGTAGAACTGCTACGCAAGTTTTATACTTTGCATGACAATTATGCTAAGTATAAAATCTTCCGAGCTAAAAGTTCCTGCAGAAGCTTTATACTCTGCACAAGAAATATTCTAAGTATAAAGTCTTCCGAAGTCAAAGATCAAATCTTCCAAAGCCAAAGATGAAGTCTTCCGATGCTTCAAAGACAAAGTCTTCCGAAGCCAAATGAAGTGAATACCGATTTCTTCCGAAGACTTAAAAAACATGTTTTTCTCTGATGTACTTTTACAAAAGCTGACCAACTTACCGCTGAAACTCTAATAACTCACCGACTTGCATAATGTAACACCCGAATATTTTAAGAAGTTGTAAAAAGAAAGTATAAAAGTGGAAACTACCATTTAACCCAAGTTGAGGGGTTAAATGTGTCAAAAGTACAAAATTTAATAATTATTTTGTACAAAAGCAACATGGCCGCCCATGCCATGTTACTTTTCACCTTTTTGGTTCGGATTTTAGAGAGAGAAAGAACAGAAAGTTTCGGGAATAGAAAGAAGAAGAAGAAGAAGCCCGAAGGTAAGTGTTTTATGTTAATTGGCTCGGTTCTTTAAGGTTTTCCACCTTAAAAACCGATTTTCTAAGTGTTGTTTGTGTTTGGTAATGTGTTGTGCTTGTTTTAGGAGTTTGAACTCTTGTGAACACAAGTTTGAAAGAAGATATACTTATGAGTTGTAAAGGTGAGTTCTAGACCCCGTATTTTACTTGTTTTAAACATTCTTTGGGCCTAAAAATGTATTAAAATGGTTTTATAATTATTATGCATGCGTACCCGTAAGTTCTATGCTCACATGATGATGTTTTCTGGTTGTTATATGTTAGTTATGCTTAGAACAGTGTTATTAAGCTTGGAATATGTAAATAGGATTATTGGGACTGAAAATATGTTAGAAACATGCCACACAAGTTGGCCATGCGCCTAAATAAGGCCCAACCGCCTAAAATTTGCCTTAGTAAAGTTTCTAAGTCGGGTCATGCGCCCAAATAGGGCCCATGCACCCAAACAGTACCCCATACGTCTAGAAATGCCTTAGAATTTCTATGTACAGGCCCATGTGCCTGAACAGTAGTCCATACGTCTAGGACTTAGTCTCAGACGCCTAAGTATAACCAATATGCCCAAATAGTTCCCATGCGTCTGAAATGGCTCATGCGCCTAAGTGTAGAAAAGCCCAAGTAAGCCCATGCGCCTGAATAGTTGCAATGCGCCTGAACAGGCGTCATGCGACTGCATAGTGCTCATGCGCCCGCATAGTGCTCATGCGCCTAGAACACTTAGATTATTTTCTGAAATTTTGAGAAAAACAAAATGATTAAGGTGATGGGTTTGTTAGAACACAAAATCCAAGTTTAACCATTTAAACTTTCTGAAAATGCAGTGGAATAATAGCTATAAAACATTGTTTATAAGCTGAAAATTTCAAGTTCTATATGATGTTTTAAAGTGTAAACAAACCCAAGAACAAAGAGATCTTATATATGTGAATAAGCAAGCTATGTTGTTGGATCATGATAAGACTGGTGCAACCAAAATCACTTCATAGTCAATTTTTGGTACTACATTCAAAGGCTTCCGAAGCTGAGAAGAGATCTTCCGAAAGTCTGAAAGAGCTTCCGAAGACAAAGTCTGAAAGAGCTTCCGAAGACAAAGTCTGAAAGAGCTTCCGAAGACAAAGTCTGAAAGAGCTTCCGAAGACAAAGTCTGAAAGAGCTTCCGAAGACAAAGTCTGAAAGAGCTTCCGAAGACAGTCTGAGCTTCCGAAGACAAAGTCTGATGAAAGAGCTGAAGACAAAGTCTGAGCTTCCGAAGACAAAGTCTGATGAAAGAGCTGAAGACAAAGTCTGCTTCCGAAGACAAAGTCTGATGAAAGAGCTGAAGACAAAGTCTGAGCTTCCGAAGACAAAGTCTGATGAAAGAGATGAAGACAAAGTCTGCTTCCGAAGACAAAGTCTGATGAAAGAGCTGAAGACAAAGTCTGCTTCCGAAGACAAAGAAGTTATTCTTCCAAAGCACTTTATCCTTCGGAAGACATTGCTATGTCCAGCAGATAAAAATATGGTCCCTGACAGTCCGCTGCAGACCTCTGATATAGCATGGCATCTTCCTAAAGAGCCATGTTGTTGACCATACTTTATTCTACTGTTCACCTTTTTATGATAGTACATGTTACCAACTTTAGTTGGTGACAAAAGGTAAGTCAGGGACATGTCCTGACTACCAACTCTCAGGCAAAATGTCTGAAAGACCTCACCTAGAGTCTTGTAGTATAGATGTAAGGTTAGAGGTGTCCAGCTGGTATCAAAGTATATCCGGCTGTAGGTAGTATTATATATATCTTCTCCCTGTAACTCTTTAGATAAGCGATTTGAGTCCAAGTGTCTTGTAATCCTTTGAGTTGAGAAGCAATATATAAAAGTACCTTGAAAATTTACTTGCTGTGTTAAATTTTCTTTCTGCTTGTTACTTGATATATTGTGATCAACTCTTCATAAGACTGCTTGCTGAGTGTTGATTCACAGTGACTTGAGAGAAAAACCACCCACAAATCCGATCCTGCAATTGGTATCAGAGCTCTAGGCTCTTGATTGTGAGATCTTACCATCCAAATCAACCTGTTTTTCACTCCTCACTACAATCCACTCACTCAAATGGCCGCTCTCTCCAAGGCTGATATGGAAACTGGTACCTTGACAAAGTCCCCAATGATCACCCCTGAAGACTTTGACACATGGTGTATCAGGATGGAAGGATTTATCAAGTGTCAAGATTCAAGGATGTGGGACTCCATTGTCAATGGTCCTTTCATACCAAGCACTACATCTGCCACTGGTAATCGCATCATTCCAAAAGATGTTGATGATTACTCAGAGGAAGACAGGAAGAGAATAGAGCTAGATCAAAGGGCTATGACTTGTCTCCAAACTGCTCTCCCCAACTCCGTCTACAGACGCTTCAAGAAGTGCAAGACTGCTAAAGATTTATGGGAAGCATTGAAGCTGATGTATGAGGGATCCAAGGAAACCCAAGAGAACAAGAAAGATCTCTTGAAGCAGTAGTTTGAGAACTTTACTTTCAAGGCTGGTGAGACCTTGACTCAACAATACTTCAGGTATGTTGAGCTAGTAGATACTCTGGCGGATATTGGAGTAGCTCTTGAGAACATAGACATAGTTAGGAAGTTCATGTCTTCTCTTCCTAAACTATGGACTCACTACTGTGTTGTCATCAAGAGAACTTCGGACCTTAAGACTCTTTCTCTCACAGAGTTGTATGGTATCCTAAGTGCATTTCAGATGGAGATGAACATGCAGAACTCCTCTGACCACTCCAATAACCAACTGAGTTCAGCCCTTCATGTGGTTGAAAGGGAAAGCATAGAACCACAGCATCAGTTGTTA
This sequence comes from Flaveria linearis, assembly GCA_024085815.1. Taxonomy (NCBI): domain Eukaryota; kingdom Viridiplantae; phylum Streptophyta; class Magnoliopsida; order Asterales; family Asteraceae; genus Flaveria; species Flaveria linearis. The sequence continues at coordinate 30,221,677 of CM044011.1, forward strand.
TGCTACCCTGACAACTCACATACTGGACCCTTCATTACTCTACCTGAGACTCCAAAGTCTCAAAAGGTTCAACACAACTCCTATCAGGACGGTTGTGCCTTTGTCTCTAGAAGTGGACACTCTGGTGATTTTCAATACTGCTTTGATGATCTTGAGTGCTTCAGTCCAGATGATGTGGAGTATATGGACATTGTCCAGCAGATGGCTCTTTTAACTTACAGAGCAAAGAAGTTCTTCAAGAGAACTGGAAGGCAATTCCCTCAAAACCCAGTCAACAGCAAGTTTGGGTTTGATAAGAGCAAAGCAAGGTGTTACAACTGCAACCAACTTGGTCACTTTGCTAGGGAATGCAAGGCTCCCAAGAACAACCCGGGAACCCCACAGGCCTCCACACATCCCACTGCTCCCAAGCATGAAGAAAAGTCAACTGAAACAGCTGCTGTTGCTCAGGAAGTTGACTGGAGCTTCATGGTACAGGATGTGACTCCCGCTCAAGCACTCATGGCCGGAACAGATGATGATCAGGTATATGAACATCTTTGTACTGCTGCCTGTATTGCTAAAGTTAAATTGTATAAGGATTACATTTCGGAAATCAGATCTGAGGTTGAGTCTTTAAATGTGCTAAAATCTGACTTTAAAAGAGCTGAATCTGACTATCAAAGGAAAATTGATGAGTTAGAGAAAACTGTGTCTCTTTTAAAACATGAAAAGACTAACTATAAGACTCAAATCAAAGATCTGATCTCCAAACTTTCTGAAGTTCAAGCCCAGTTAGTCACAGCTGAGGCTCAGGCCAGGAAGCAAGCTATTGCTGAGCAAAAGCTTCCAAACTATTCTTGCATCAACCTCTCATTCCAAAATGTTTTATCAAAACAAAGAAGGGTTGGAAACCAGTGAAATAGCTCCACCACACTCTTATGAGTCTATTAGACTACCTAGATGTGGTACTGAAGAGCAAGAGGTTCCAACTGCTGACCCTTCTCCATTGGAACTAGAGGATGAAGTGAAAATAGTGGCCTCCACAGGGGAGAAACAGGAGGATACACCCATCTCCACCTGTGATGATCAAATCCTGACCACCAAGGCAAGAAGAAGCAGAGCTAAGGCTGCTAGAAGGACTGCCAAGAAGGTTGCAGAGTCCAAGCTTAAGTTTGACCCTAAGCAAAAGGGTGTCTTCATTTCTGCCGGATTTCAAGTGGTAGGTACTCCTGATTCAGGAAAGGAGTGTAGTACCAGCACTCCTGTCCTACTGAAGGATCAGAAGTTGAAAGGGAAAGTTGCTGATGAAGAGAAGAAACCCAAGAAACAACAACCTGCAAGTTCCCAGAAGACTAACATTGCATGCATAATGTGTGGTCTGCACAACCACATGGCTAAAGATTGTTACTACAATCCAGCAAGCACACATTATGCAAATAATGTTAGAAAAGAAGGAGTCAGAGAAGGTTTCTCAGTTGGACCACTTCAAAAGGTCCAAATGATGAAGAAGGGAAAGCTGGTCTCGGAAGCCAAGTTGTTTTCGGAAGAAACTGCTTCTTCCGAAGGGAAAATGGCTTCGGAAGCCAAACCTTCTAAGGTTCAGAAGAACAAGAAGGCTCCCTTGAAACCATCTCAGAAGAAGACTACTTCAGAAGAAAAGGTGGTGAAGGCTTCTTCCGAAAAGAGAGAAGCTTCGGAAGAAGACCATGCTGCAAAAGCTTCAACAAGCTCATCCTCAAAGATCAACCAAAGGATGGATTGGAAGATCAAGGAAGATGCTGCAGCCCAAACCTCTTCTTCAACAATGACCTCTATTGAACCCCATTGCATATCTTTTGGTTTAATTATGTCACTATCTTTGGAAGAGCCCAAGACCTGCAAGGCTTGGGCTTCCAAACAAAACTAACCATCTCATCTTATGTGCAGGGACATCCATTTGACAAGAACAACAATATTGGATTGTAGATAGTGGATGCTCCAGGCACATGACAGGGAACAGATCTCTCCTTCAACAATTCCAGAACTTTGATGGAGGGTCTGTCCAATTTGGAGGTGAGGCCGGAGGATATATTTCTGGCAGAGGAAGTATATCCAATGGCAGAATAAACATTGACAAAGTTCACTTTGTCAAACAGCTTGAACACAATCTGTTAAGTGTTTCTCAATTCTGTGACCAGAAGCATCAGATGCTTTTCACAGAACATGAGTGCATTATCCTCAGACCAGGGATGACAATTCCTCCAGAATTGGTGCTTCTCAGATCTCCCAGGAAAGGGGATATGTACAAGCTGGACATGAACAATGCTTCTCCTATGGGTGAAGTATCATGCTTTCTTTCCAAAGCTGATAGTGATGAGTCAACACTATGGCATAAACGCATGTGTCATGTGAATTTTAAAACAATGAACAAATTGGCTAAGAATAACTTGGTACATGGTTTGCCTAAAAAGGAATTTTTCTGCAAAGATAACTGTGTTGCATACCTGAAAGGGAAACAACACAGATCATCTCATAAATCCAAATGTGTTAACTCTATCACTACTCCATTACACTTATTGCACATGGATCTCTTTGGTCCCACAAGTATAATGAGCATTGGAAGGAAATCATACTGCCTTGTGATCGTTGATGATTTTACAAGATTTACATGGGTATTCTTTTTAAGAAGTAAAGATGAAACTGCTGAAACTTTAAAATCTTTTATTCTTAAAATAGAAAATCAAATTGATCACAAGGTTAAGATTATTAGAAGTGATCAAGGGACTGAGTTTAAGAACTTCGTTCTTGACTCATTCTGTGACTCAAAAGGGATTGCCAGACAATATAGTGCTCCCAGAACTTCTCAACAAAACGGTGTTACTGAGAGGAGGAACAGGACACTTATTGAGGCTGCTCGGACTATGTTAGCTGATTCAAAGCTGCCTCTAACATTCTGGGCAGAGGCAGTCAGCACTGCATGCTATGTGCAGAACAGGGTTCTTGTAGTGAAGCCCCATGGAAAAACCCCTTATGAGTTATGGAACAAGAGGCCACCGTTCATTGGCTTTCTAAGGTCCTTTGGCTGCAGGTGTACCATACTTAACACAAAGGACAACTTGGCAAAGTTTGCTGAGAAGTCGGATAATGCTATCTTTATTGGATACTCTTCTACCTCCAAAGCTTATAGAGTATACAATATCAAGAATCAACAATTTGAGGAGTCATCCAACATAGTTGTTAATGAGCACACTCCTTGTGTTAAGGGGAATGGACCTGAGTATATCTTTGATTTAGAATTGTTTCCAAACTATTCTAAACCATCTTGTGAGAATATTTCAGCTGGAACAGGTGCTCAAAGTGATGCTGATGCTGATGCAGGTCAACTATATGAGCTTCCCAGACCTATTCCAAATTCTCCAAGAGCTGAAGGGCAACAACCTTCAACTATTCACAGATCTGACAGTGTAACTATCTCCAGAAATAGTGAAGCTTCAACAAGTGAATCACTTGATCAACCTCAAAGTTCCTCAGGTGATCCACTACAACACCAGGTTGAGGGAAGTGATATTCTGAAGGAACAGGCAACTGTTAATACTACTTCACAACCAACCATTGATGATGTTTCTCAATCATTCAATCAGTCCTCATTGAATGACTCTGAAACAGTAGTTGGACAGAGTGATCCAGTTCCCGATCAGAATATGTCTAACCTAGACTTATCTCTGCAACTGGAAGTGATTCCTCGTCTTAGGATTCACAACACTCATCCAACTGAGAACATCATAGGGAATGTCTCTGAGGGTGTGAGAACAAGAGAACAAACTCATCATGGGAATGTCTGCTTGTACTCATGCTTCTTGTCTTAGATGGAACCAAAGAAGGTAGAAGATGCCTTAAAGGATAGTAGTTGGGTTGAATCGATGCAGGAGGAGCTGCTTCAATTCAGAAGACAAAAGGTCTGGAATCTATGCCCACTACCATCTGGTCAAGTACCTATAGGCACTAAATGGGTATTCAGGAACAAGAAAGATGATAGAGGCTTGATTATCAAGAACAAGGCAAGGCTAGTAGTTCAAGGGTACACACAGGAGGAAGGAATTGATTATACTGATGTCTTTGCACCTGTTGCAAGACTTGAGGCAGTCAGAATCTTCCTTGCTTATGCTGCATCCAAGAACTTCACAGTCTACCAACTTGATGTCAAGTGTGCTTTTCTATATGGGGATATAGATAGGGAAATCTATGTGTGTCAACCTCCAGGATTTAAAGACCCACAGCACCCCAACTATGTGTGCAAGCTGGATAAAGCTCTGTATGGGCTGCACCAAGCACCTAGGCTGTGGTATGAGACCTTGTCTCAGTTTCTCCTGAAGAATGGATACACTAGAGGTACCATTGTTAAGACTCTTTTCATCAGAAAGAATGGAGAAGACATTTTGCTAGTACAAGTCTATGTTGATGACATCATATTTGGTTCTTCAAACGACCAAATGTGCAAGGACTTTGAAAGCATTATGAAGCAGAAGTTTGAGATGAGTTCCATGGGAAAAATGGACTTTTTCCTTGGAATCCAGGTGAAACAGATGAAGGAAGGGTTCTTCATAAGTCAATCTAAGTATGTCTCAGACATCTTAGAAAGATTTGAAATAAAGGACTGTAAACCAGCCAAGACACCTATACCTAGAAACCATAATCTTTGCCCTGACCTTGAGGGGGAGGATACTGATCAACATCAGTATAGAGCAATTATTGGTTCTCTGATGTATCTCACTGCAAGTAGACAAGATATCATGTTTGCCACATGCATTTGTGCAAGATATCAGGCTGCTCCAAAGGTGTCTCACCTAGCTGCTGCAAAGAGAATCCTCAGATACCTCAAAGGAGCACCTAAACTAGGTCTCTGGTATCCAAGAAATAGTGATTTCAATCTCTATGGATACTCTGACAGTGACTATGGTGGCTGCAACATTGACAAGAAATCAACATCAGGAGGATGTCAATTTCTTGGTGGAAGGATTATCTCATGGCAATGCAAGAAACAATCCTGTGTCTCTACATCAACTGCTGAGGCTGAATACATTGCTGCTGCTAGCTGCTGTGCTCAACTGCTATGGATTCAAAATCAGATGTTAGACTATGGATTCAACTTCATGACTACTCCTATCCATATTGACAACAACAGTGCTATCTCCGTTATTGAGAATCCGGTGAAGCACTCCAAGACAAAGCATATTGATATCAGGTATCATTTCATTAGAGATATTCATGAGAAACAGCTGATAAAGTTAATCAAAGTTGACTCAAATGAACAATATGCTGATTTGTTCACAAAGGCATTTGATGAGCAAAGATTTAAGTATCTCATATCAGCAATTGGGATGATAAACTTTGAATAACTACCTCTTTTGAAAACCTTTTAATATGTAAAGTCTTGTGTCAATACAATTTCAGCCCAGTTACAAAAGATCTTTAAATTATTCCAAGTGTAAATTCCTTCCGAAGAGGAATTAACTCTCGGAAGATATTCTTGAATATCTTCCGAAGCCAAATTCCTCAATGGAAATTTTCTTCTCGGAAGAGTTTTTGGTCTCGGAAGAAGCGATTGATTTTATATCAGATCTACTTCCGAAACTTATACAACTCTCCATTCGGAAAGACAACTTTACCTTCGGAAGTAATGCCTTGCTTCGTAAGATAAAGTGCCTTCAAAGGACAATTTTACCTTCGGAAGCAATATCTTGATTCGGAAGAGAAATTGCCTTCGGAAGAAAATTACCTTCGGAAATGTTTTACCCTCGGAAGTAAAGGTTTTTATATGTAACGGATATCTTTTGGGCCCCACTCTGTAAAAAGTAAAGATTTTGTTGATAATGTCAGATTATTTAAAATTATCTTTGCCGCCACTGTCATTTCTCCGCCGTAAACCACCATACCACCCACAGTAACCCCAAAACAGTTACCCTATTACCACCACTACCACAATTCACCCCTTTTAAATAATCTTGACTGATCAATTTCATCTTCTTTTACCACTTTACAGCCCTAACTGTTCCCTTCACTGTCAAATCCTCAAATTCACCCAAATTTCAAGCTTAACTTTTCTCCAATGGCGCTAAACCCTCAGCACAACCAAGTCGCGTTACTTGACTCGTCAAGGGATGCGGACTTCACCCAAATCATCACCTTTCTCACCGAATCCACCTACCTCACTGCACTAACAGTTAACCCCACCGTATACTCCAACCATATGTCAGAATTTTGGAGCAACGGTGAAACTGCAGTACTGAATGGGGTTCGAGTCCTGAGAACCCGAGTTTGTGGCCAAGAGTTGGTCATCAATGAACAGGTCATCAGGGAGCATCTCGAGCTTCACGATGATGGGGCTCCTACTGAGTTCCCCAAGGAAGACTTGGAAGGCACCTATATCCTCATGGGATATGGAGGCGATGTCAGCAGGTCTACAGTATACAAGTTCAATTTCTCTTACCATTGGAAGTTCCTGCTGCACATTGTCCTACATTGCCTCTCCAACAAATCAGGGGGTTGGGATCAAATCCCATATGAACTAGGATGCCTAGTTCATGGGTTGGTGAGAGGCCTCAGATTCAACTACTCACGATTTGTGTTGAACAACCTAATCGCCAATCTGAGCAGGGATACATTCTTCATGTATCCCCGATTTCTTCATCACATAATCAACTGTGAGATGGAACCAAGCAAGCTTGTCTGCGCAGCTGCTCTTCCTGTTCCACACATGAGGCCTACCATCTTCAAGATACTGAAGAAGATGTCCACCAACTTCACTGGACGGTACACTCCATTACCTCCAGAGATGACTGAGCGCATAGTGACATCCCTGTTATCCCCACAGGTGATGAACCCATACCAACAACATCCACCACAATGCCAAAATCTTCCTTACCCATCAAATTCACTTACCAGAGACACCCCAAACGAACCCTTGTTCAATCTAATCTGATTGAACAAGCTCCTTGTGTTCACACCCAAAGGACTAGAGTGGAATCATGGGCTCCCACTCAGTCCGAGGTCACACCATCCTTCACAATTGACCTCAATGTGGGTTTTGAGCCTCCTCAGTCTCAAACCCCTGAGCCCGAACCCCAAGCCTTAAGCCCACAGGGTGAGTCTCTACACTCCCCTGTGCAGCCTTCTAGGGACAGCCCCACCAAAGGCTCAATGCCTGTAGACATTGATCTAAGTCCCGGGTCAGTAGGACTAACCACCCTCTCTTTCACTGACCTTTTACTCCGAACTGATGAAGAGATTACATCTCTCCATGGCCATGAAGTTGATCTACAACACCCACTAAAAGATCAACAGAGCCAAGAGGGATCCCTTGTCTCTAGCCCCCATCAGAAGCCAGCTACTGAGGTGAGTCCCACTGATGTGGAGGGGACTCATGTAGGCTCAGCTGCCACTACTCAGAGTCTCTCATTGAGCTCTCAGGACAGTGGTAACATAATTAGGACTGAGTCTACGACAACTTTGCCCATTGACATCTCTGAAAGAGATGACTCTGAGCAAAGGAAACCAGGGTGCCAAGAAGCCACATCTGGTGGTGAGAGTGAGCATACTAGGTATGTTATCTCATCTCCCCGTGATTCTTCTTATGAAGATGAGGGAAGTATGCAACTAACACTTCAGTACTTGCTTTCTAAGGTCTCCAACCTGGAATCACAGGTGAGGATCTTAGAATCAAGGACTGCCACTCAGCAACTTGAGATTAACTCTCTCAAGGCTAAACTAGCTGAGAAACAGACGGAGAGGTCTGTTAGGCATGTACCAATTCAGGTCTCAATGACTTCTTCCTCTAGCTCATCTAGCTCTCAAGATGATGCTACCAAAAAGGGGGAGAAAGTTCAGAGACAAACACCACAGGAACCACAGACCCAACTTATTTCTTCCCAAATCATTACACTACCTGAGTCATCTCAATCCTTTCTGGAGTTTGACTCAAGGATGCTTCAAGATCTCTACAGACTTTTCACAAAGTTTGTATTGAGATCATCCCTAGAACAGCCCAGCCCCGACACCACACTAGCATACTTTGGGGCTGAGGAGCTTCAAAGACTGACTGCACCTACTACCACTGTGGAGGAAGTTGGTCAACCTAAGGTCTTCATGGAACCTGAGATTAGCTTCGAAGGGGAAATGGGGACTGATGGCCCAGCAACTGAAACAGTTGGGACAAAATCTGCAGCAGTCTCATCTTCCGAAGCTCTAGCTGAAGCTTCCGAAGCTTACATGGAAGCCTCGGAAGAACAAGACAAGTCTTCCGAGGCCGAAATAGAAGCTGCGGAAGGCTTATTTCATCTGTCCGAGGAACTGACCATCACAGATGTCATTGCTGAAATTGCATCTGAGGTGAGCAGAGAGGACATTTCTGACATTCCTCCAACCCAAGCACCAGCTGAACTTCTCTCTCAATCACAACCCTCCATCCAAGAACCACCACAGTCAAGCACCATCAAAGACAAAGGCAAAAGAAAATTGACTGCGGAAGAGCTTCAGGAGGAGGAGAAGATTGAGAAGGCCAAAAAGAAAGGTAGGTTTCCTACTGAGAAGCTGCTAGCTGCTAGTTCTAAGGCAGTTGTAGCCAATTAGGAAGAAATCAACCAGAAGAGAAGAACAGCACTCATTGACCAGCTCATCAATCTAGGAGCTGCCAATGAGGAGATACTCCTGCTACCATTAGAGGAGTTGGTGACTTTGGAGAGGTCAACCAGGCTACAACAAGAAAAAGAAGCCAGGTTGGCCTTGGAGAAGGAAGAACAAGAGCAAAGGGAGGCAGCCCTGAAGCTAAGAGAGGCTAGGATCAAGTTCCTACACTCAAGAGGCTTCAGTCTTCCTGAACTGTCTCCACATGACGATGACATGATCCTGCTGCTCCACAACAAAGAGCAGGATCAAATGGAGAAGGAAAGGAAGAAGGCTGCTAGGGAGAAGTTGAAGGTGAAAAGGAAGAGGGAGGAAGAGAAGGAGGTCACTGCTACCAAGAAGTCAACTGATAAAGCCTGGATGAAGGACTACCTCCGGGCTCATGGCTTCTCTGGTAGGCAGGTGGGACCTATGTCCGAAAGGACACTCCAGTGGATAGTCAGTGAAATTAAAGCTGACATCCGTTTGGGGAAAAGGAAGGAGATGTATAGGAGGATGAAAGGAATGGTCTTCACCCCAACCACTCAACCACAGCCACAACCCACACCAGAACCAACCCCTTTTCCCATTAAAACAGAACCCACTGATGAAACCTTCACCCCTCAACCCACAACTCTACCCAAACCTACCACATCACCTCAACCACCCAAACTACCCATCCTAAAACCCAAGACTCAACCCAAAACCACTAAACCTAAGCCTACCCAACAACAATCAAGACCATCCCCTCAGTCTCCTCAACATCTCTCCTTTGAGGAAATAAAGGAGTTCAAGACGAGGCTCATCAACTGCACTACTTTGAGCAGCATCTCCTGTGAGGGAGAACTTATCAACATCACCTACGTTGATAACTCTTCAAGCTCCCTCACCCTAGGCCAATTTCTTGAATTGCCTAGAGATATTTTGGGCCAGGCTGCAAGACTTCTTGGTCTCAACTCCGATATCCTCAATGCTGAGGATAGGAGACTAAGAAGAAGACTGGTGACTCTGTTGGATACCAGGAAAGAGGACAGGATTTCTGGTCAATCTCCTGGACCTAGAAATGCAATAATCCAGTGGAGGTTCGATGAACCTTCTCACAACTTTGTTGTGGAAAGGGAGAATGGTGAAACCAACAGGCTCAATGCCACTTCTCTACTGCATCTCAGCAGATTTGATCTTGCTGAGCTTGCAGAGAAGCCATTCTCCAATCCCTCCAACTCTGAGACTGCTGCACACATCAGAAACCATATCAGTGGTCTCCACTTGGCTGAACGAAGTAGAAGAGCCAAGATTGAAGAAGAGTTGAAGCTGAAGAGAGTGGAAGACAAGGAAAGATCAACCACCAAAGGCACAGCCTTTCTACAGATGGTGGAAGGTCCTGAATTGGAACCAATAGTTTGATGGGAATATGATTATACTTCCCATCAACTAACTCTTTTCAGAGGGCCATAACAGAGGGTACATATAATCCAAGGTGACAGAGTAGAGGTTCTGTCCACCAAGGATCTGTACAAGATTCTCAGCACCACAGCAGGAAAGAATGAAGACACCGATAAACACCTGCTTTCCTTGGTGTTGAGAGCTTTGAGAAGAAGAGAGAAGTGAAGTTTTGGTAGCATCAGCCTAGGGGGAGTTTGTTGGATCATGATAAGGCTGGTGCAACCAAAATCACTTCATAGTCAATTTTTGGTACTACATTCAAAGGCTTCCGAAGCTGAGAAGAGATCTTCCGAAAGTCTGAAAGAGCTTCCGAAGACAAAGTCTGAAAGAGCTTCCGAAGACAAAGTCTGAAAGAGCTTCCGAAGACAAAGTCTGAAAGAGCTTCCGAAGACAAAGTCTGAAAGAGCTTCCGAAGACAGTCTGAGCTTCCGAAGACAAAGTCTGATGAAAGAGCTGAAGACAAAGTCTGAGCTTCCGAAGACAAAGTCTGATGAAAGAGCTGAAGACAAAGTCTGCTTCCGAAGAGAAAGTCTGATGAAAGAGCTGAAGACAAAGTCTGAGCTTCCGAAGACAAAGTCTGATGAAAGAGCTGAAGACAAAGTCTGCTTCCGAAGACAAAGTCTGATGAAAGAGCTGAAGACAAAGTCTGCTTCCAAAGACAAAGAAGACTCCAAGCCTCGGAAGAAGCAGTCTTCCGAAGTATAAGTGCCTTCGGAAGAAGTTATTCTTCCAAAGCACTTTATCCTTCGGAAGACATTCCTATGTCCAGCAGATAAAAGTATGGTCCCTGACAGTCCGCTGCAGACCTCTGATACAGCATGGCATCTTCCTAAAGAGCCATGTTGTTGACCATACTTTATTCTACTATTCACTTTTTTATGATAGTACATGTTACCAACTTTAGTTGGTGACAAAAGGTAAGTCAGGGACATGTCCTGACTACCAACTCTCAGGCAAAATGTCTGAAAGACCTCACCTAGAGTCTTGTAGTATAGATGTAAGGTTAGAGGTGTCCAGCTGGTATCAAAGTATATCCGGCTGTAGGTAGTATTATATATATCTTCTCCCTGTAACTCTTTAGATAAGCGATTTGAGTCCAAGTGTCTTGTAATCCTTTGAGTTGAGAAGCAATATATAAAAGTACCTTGAAAATTTACTTGTTGTGTTAAATTTTCTTTCTGCTTGTTACTTGATATATTGTGATCAACTCTTCATAAGACTGCTTGCTGAGTGTTGATTCACAGTGAGTTGAGAGAAAAACCACCCACAAATCTGATCCTGCAATAGCTATGTAAACACTAATAACAACATAATGTGACAACCATAGAAGGCTGCCAAACTACCTCTTTTCAGCAGCAAAATCGACCAAGAAGGGGATGATGGATGCTCAAACTCGACCAAGGCTTTAAGGTAGGACCTCTCAAGCTTGTATACCCCAAGCTTGTTTGCAAAGCACCTTCTTGTTAGGAAGAATCACCACCAAAAAGCTTCAAAAACCCTCAACTTTCAGCTGCTAGAACCGTGATTTTGAGAGAGAGTAGAGAGCTTTTGCTAGTTTGCATGTATGGGAGAAAGTGTGGAGAGATGGAATAGTGTAAGAGGGGTTAATGTCTTGCCAAGACCAAGACAAATAAAGGGAATCCCAACACCCAAGTGGGCGGCCGAAACCCCTTGTTCAAAAGGTTCCCTCCCTTTTGAAATTTTATAAAATTACACTCCTTGTTCCATAGTTTATAAAATTAAAACATGTTTTAATTTTATAACATCAACACATTTTATTTGTTTCTTATTTAACCAACTAAATAACAAACAAATAATATCTCATGAATAAATTATCCATATAATGTTGTTCTTTTACATATGAAACTTATTTAGAAAAACCCATTTTCTAAATTGGTGTAAATATTTAATTGCATGATCATATCATCAATTAAATATTAATTTGTGTTTGCTAAGCTTTCTATTGGGTATAACCCGACTTGGATCATAACGTACTAACCGCATCAATATTCTACGTGTCTTGGGCATATAGAATACTACAATCTCCCACTTGCACAAGATTCATAGAAGATTGATGCAAGCAGTAAATACCGCCTAACAACTGTTTACTACCTTTAATACGCATGACTTATAGCCATTCAATAACATCATCCCATTCAAGCATCCTACTTGAAATGATTTAGGTGAATCAATCATTTATCATTTTGTTACAGATGTCATGTTAAATCCAAGGACACAGAATGATCATTCCTTGTTGACTTAACTTAATCAGGCCTTAGACATCTTGCTCTCAACGAATAAGAGGACAAATCCCATCTTGACTACATACGTTTCTCACAAACACCTCGTGTCACATCTAAACATAGCCTTCTGTACTGTCCAATATTTCAGGACAGTGAAGAACTAGTTCAAGGTATAACACCTGGTGAATATCAAAAGCCAATATGTATCTCAGGTCTGAGGATACCAAATGATATTCGCCTTTTACTCAAACTTACTTATGATCAATCTAGAAGATTCTATGTAGTAAAATTTGAGATGCGGGTTAGTCCAATATTTGTATCCCACAAATATCTATGAACCTTGGTAGCAACCCATTGTTCTATATTTATCCTTATGAATATCAACCAATCCAAGTTCATAATAATCTTACCCTCACACTTGTTCCCACAAGTCTGAACGACTACGGACATTTAGAGTAAATAATTTACTCATGGATTAAACATGCTAAATTGGAACATTAATTAAAACATTATAACCAAATAATTTTATTCAAATAATAAAGAGTTCCACATATCCAAATACAAAATTTACAGATCAAATCCAATCACTAGAATATTGAAGTCCCATGGCACAAGTATGACCTTCATGCTTAGCCTTTTCAAGGAGCTTCGTGAGAGGATCCGCAATGTTTTGATCCGTGTGAACTTTGCGAATGCATATCTTTCCCTTTTCAACTTCATCTCGCATGTAGTTGAATCTCCGTTCAATGTGCCTAGTCTTTTGATGAGCACGAGGTTCCTTGATTTGAGCAATCGCACCCTCGTTATCACAAAAGATCTCTAGGGGGTCCTGAATGGAAGGGACAACCCCTAGATCGGCAATGAATTTCTTCAACCATGCAGCTTCTTGAGCTGCCAATGAGGCGGCGACGTATTCTGATTCTGTAGTTGATAGAGCCACCACATCCTGTTTGGAGCTCTTCCAAGAGACTGCTCCTCCATTCAGAATGAAAATATATCCTGATTGTGACCGTGAATCATCACGATCGGTTTGGAAACTCGCATCCGTGTAACCTTTTACTAAGAGTTCCTCATCACCAGATCCATAGATTAGGAACATATCTTTCATCCTCCTTAGGTACTTAAGTATGTTCCTAACAGCCATCCAATGACTGCTTCCAGGATTTTGCTGGTATCGGCTTGTCATGCTTAAGGCGCATGACACGTCCGGCCAAGTGCATATCATTGCATACATGATGGATCCAATAGCAGATGCATATGGGATTGCCTTCATTTTATCTTGCTCATCCTTTGAGCTAGGACATTGAGTTGTACTCAATATCGTTCCTCTTTGAATAGGTATCGTACCTTTCTTAGAGTTCTCCATCTTAAACCTTTTCAAGATTTTATCAATGTATGCACTTTGATTTAAACCAATCAACCGCCTTGATCTATCCCTATAGATCTTTATTCCCAGAATATAGGCGGCTTCACCAAGATCCTTGATGAAAAAACAACTTCCAAGCCAGGTTTTTACACCTTCCAAGGTTGGAATGTCATTTTTAAATAGTAGTATGTCATCAACATACAATACTAGGAAGGTGATGATGCTCCCACTAGCTTTCTTATAAACACAAGCTTCATCAGCGTTCTTGATGAATCCGAATTTAATTACTTCTTCATCAAAACAGTGATTCCAACTTCTCGATTCTTGTTTCAATCCATAGATTGATTTCTTTAACTTGCATACTTTATTAGGATGTTTTGGATCAACAAAACCTTCAGGCTGAACCATATAGACATCTTCCTCAAGATATCCATTTAGGAAAGCGGTTTTGACATCCATTTGCCAAATATCATAATCATAATGAGCAGATATGGCAAACAATATCCTTATAGACTTTAGCATCGCAACAGGTGAGAAGGTTTCATCATAATCAACCCCTTGAGTTTGAGTGAAACCCTTTGCTACAAGTCTAGCCTTATAAGTATCTAAGTTTCCATGCATATCGGTTTTCTTCTTGAAAACCCACTTACTTCCAACTACCTTGGAATTAAGAGGTGGTACAACAAGTTCCCAAACTTGATTGTCATACATGGATTGCATCTCAATGTTCATGGCTTTAAGCCATTTGTCACAATCCGAATTGGACACTGCATTATGGTATGTGGTTGGTTCATCTGAATCTACCACATAGCATCCATCCATGAAAAATCCGTATCTTTCAGGTGGATTACTAGTTCTACCACTTCTGCGAACGTTTTGTGTGTATTGATCAACCGCTTGATCATCCTCAACATCCTCATGTTGAGTGCTAGTTTCAACCAAACGTGCATCGGGTTGTGGTTCTTGATCCTCCTCAAGATCCACTGTTCTACTGCTAGTTTCTTCCATAAGGAACTTTGCTTCTAAGAACTCACCCTTTCTGGTAACAAACACCTTTTGTTCCAGTGGATCATAGAAATAATATCCCATAGAATCTCTAGGATATCCAACAAAGATACAATTGATGGATCGGACTTCCAATTTGTTTGGGGTGGGAGTCTTAACATAAGCCTCACAACCCCAGACCCTTAAGTATGATAGGGATGGAACTCTTCTATGCCATATTTCAAAGGGTGTCATTTTCACCTTTTTGGTTGGGGCCATATTTATAATACGGGCCGCGGAGAGCAAAGCGAAACTGCAAAATGATAGAGACAATGTGCTTCTAGCCATCATAGATCGGACCATATCCAATAAGGTTCGATTCCTCCTCTCAGACACACCATTATGTTGTGGTGTTCCAGGTGGAGCGAGTTGTGAGACAATCCCACAACTCCTAAGATGATCTTGAAAAGCATCACTTAGGTATTCACCTACTCTATCGGTGTGGAGAACTTTAATCGACTTGTTGAGTTGATTTTCTACTTCATTCTTGAAGATTTTGAACGTTTCAAAAGCTTCATCTTTGTGCCTTAATAAGTACACATACCCATAGCGACTATAATCGTCGGTAAAGGTAATGAAGTATCTTTCACCATTCCAGGTCATTAGCTTAGAAGGACCACATACATCCGAATGTATGATTCCTAATAAATCTTTTGCCCTTTTGTTAGTTCCACTAAAGGGTGCCTTAGTCATTTTTCCTTGTAAACAATATTCACATACATCAAATGAATCATATTCATTTGTTTTTAAAAGACCATTCTTTTGAAGTGTTTGTATACGTTTCTTGTTTATATGACCAAGACGACAATGCCAAAGATATGTATCACTCAAATCTAACTTGAGTTTCTTGGTGTTAGTTTGGTACAATGAACTATTTAAAGTATTTTCATGAACCAATTCATAAATACCATTAATGGGAATAGCTTTAAAATAGAACATATCTTTTAAAGAAACATGAATATCATTTTCAACAAAAGATAATACATAATCATAATGTCTTAATTGGGATACAAATATAATGTTCCTAGTCAAACTAGAAGCATACAAAACATTCTTCAAAATTACATCCAAGCCACTTGGAAGTTTTAGGATGTAGTCCCCACGGGCTTCAACTATGACTTTTGTTCCATTGCCCATGAAGAGGCTAACATCCCCTTGATTGAAGTCCCTACTTCTTGTGAACCCCTGCAACAAATTGCAAATATGAGTTCCACATCCGGTATCCAATACCCATGTGTTAGAAGATGTAACATTAAGATCAATATGAATCATGTATATTGTACCTGAGGTCTGCCCGGCATCCCTCTTTGCTTTCAACTCTTGGAGATGGACAGGACAATTCCTTGCCCAATGTCCAATCTCCCCACACTTGAAGCATGGGTCATTAGTAGCAACTTTTGCTTCTTCTCTTGTGGTTTGGGTGGCACCCTTGCCACCCCTTTCCCCTTTCCCCAAACGAGTCCCTTACCTTGGGCAACTTTTGCCTTAGGTGCGGGATGAGGCCTTTTATTGTTCCCACCTTCATTGATGGTGAGAACGGGTAAAACCCTTTTACCCATGGCCGCCTCGGCCGTTTTGAGCATTGAGTGAAGCTCACCAATGCTTTTGTCCCAAGCATTCATGTTGTAGTTCAACACGAATGTCTTGAACTTCTTTGTAAGGCCATTAAGGATCGAATCCGTGGCCAATTCCTTCGAGACATGACAATTAAGCCTTTCGAGGCGGTCAATGTGGCTTTTCATCTTAAGTACATAAGATGAAACCGATTGGTTGTCGTCCATACGACATGCATGGAGTGCTCGAACCGTTTCGAAGCGCTCAACCCTTGCTTGCTGTTGGAACGTTTCCTTCAGCTGGGTTATCATGTCATAAACTCCGTGATGTTCATACTCCTTTTGGAGATCCGGAGTCATGCTCGCTAGCATGAGACAAGACACTTGGACGGAGTCCTTAGTGTATTTTAGCCAATCGTTATAGGCCTCCTCATCATCCTCAGTAGGTTGATCGGGGATAGGGTCGTCTAAAACATATGATCGTCTCTCTTGCTTGAGAACGATTCTCAAGTTTCGATACCAATCTATGAAATTGTTATGATTTAGACGTTCCTTTTGGAGAATCGCTCGTAAAGATTGGGTGGACGTAGATGAGTTATCATGATTATCATTATTGGTGGCCATCTACAAATTTAACAAAGATCTATTTTAGTATTTTCGATATTGCTATTTTTAATAATTAATACCTTTTAAGGTTATTTTCATATTAAAATCTAAAACCCAACATTACATTTAAATTGTGGTTAGGTGACCTTTATCTCACGATTTAAATTAATAAGGTGGTCAACGATTGACGGTTGCAACCATTTGTAACTTCTAGAGGTATGGGATCGACTTTAAACATCATATATAAAGTCAGCATGTTAATCCCATCAACACCATTTGGAAACCATATTGTAGGTGATCCATTTAACATGGTTTGCAAATCAAGACATCCTACTTACACACACGTGTGAGTTTGTCAAAATGAGTGGTTAGGTGACCTTTATCCCACGAATATGGTATTCTCACCTTAAGTCATAAGTTCCCTCAAAATGGTTAGGTGACCTTTATCCCACTAAGAGTTTCCAAGTGATTAAATGTTGTGTAAAAGGACGGTGTTGATCTTGTTTTAGAATATTTAGAGGTTTCATAATTCTAGTTTAGAAAACTCTATGTACTTGTATTTGCATGCTTTCAAATACAAGATACCCTATGGTCCTTTGATTTAAACCTATTTTAATCTTTAAAATCATTAAATCATTTTAATAACCTTTTATTAACTTTTAATGATTAAGAACCATCAATTTTCAGCTTGTTAAGTTTGTTAATGAGTTTGTAATGTATGTCCAAATATCAACCAAACAATCAAACAACAAACATTCAAACAAGCATAAACATATAAACATGAGTGCATAACCATAGCCACTAAGTTGACAACACTTGTTTGTCATCACAAGTGTTGTCATAAGGTCTTTCCTAAGGGTTTGTAATAACACATTATATGTGTCCATGGACTCCTACTTGAATCCATATCCAAATACTTCAAGGTCCATGTCTTTGATGTCCATCTTTGGGTCTTCATCTTGTACATCTTTCTTTTACAAAAATTATATCCTAATACATTTTTCTAATAAAAGAAATGCACCTAATCTATTTATTACATAACCAAATGAATAAATAATTACAACCCAAATAATAAACATAAATATTACAACCCAATTGAATGAATAAAACAACCATTCCAATCATCCAAATAACATAAGGCCAAAGGCTAGGTTATGCACACTAATAACCAATGATCATATCATCCAAAATATAATGAAACCCCACTAAAACCACGAAATTTCAGCCAACATAAACTGAAATTTCGGGTTTTAAACATTGTCCAAACAATATACATATCATCATACATATCTTTCAAGGTTTAATCACAAGCATGTGTGATATGACCTTGAAAGTTTGGGGATTCAACATACAAGAACATAGCAGCCCCTAAAAGGGTTTTAAAGTCCATAAAACAAATTTTTAAAAGACCATACAAGCTAGCTATCCACATAACCGGCTCTAGATGCCATTGATGGGTTTGTTAGAACACAAAATCCAAGTTTAACCATTTAAACTTTCTGAAAACGCGGCGGAATAATAGCTATAAAACATTGTTTATTAGCTAAAATTTCAAGTTCTATATGATGTTTTAAAGTGTAAACAAACCCAAGAACAAAAGGGATCTTATATATGTGAATAAGCAAGCTATGTAAACACTAAAAACAACATAATGTGACAACCATAGAAGGCTGCCAAACTACCTCTTTTTAGCAGCAAAATCGACTAAGAAGGGGGATGATGGATGCTCAAACTCAGCCAAGGCTCCAAGGTAGGACCTCTCAAGCTTGTATACCCCAAGCTTGTTTGCAAAGCACCTTCTTGTTAGGAAGAATCACCACCAAAAAGCTTCAAAAACCCTCAACTTTCAGCTGCTAGAACCGTGATTTTGAGAGAGAGTAGAGAGCTTTTGCTAGTTTGCATGTATGGGAGAAAGTGTGGAGAGATGGAAGAGTGTAAGAGGGTTTAATGTCTTGCCAAGACCAAGACAAATAAAGGGAATCCCAACACCCAAGTGGGCGGCCAAAACCCCTTGTTCAAAAGGTTCCCTCCCTTTTGAAATTTTATAAAATTACACTCCTTGTTCCATAGTTTATAAAATTAAAACATGTTTTAATTTTATAACATCAACACATTTTATTTGTTTCTTATTTAACCAACTAAATAACAAACAAATAACATCTCATGAACAAATTATCCATATAATGTTGTTCTTTTACATATGCAACTTATGTAGAAAACCCCATTTTCTAAATTGGTGTAAATATTTAATTGCATGATCATATCATCAATTAAATATTAATTTGTGTTTGCTAAGCTTGTTATTGGGTATAACCCGACTTGAATCATAACGTACTAACCGCATCAATATTCTATGTGTCTTGGGCATATAGAATCCTACATAAGGTTTGACCCAAGGTTAACTTAGGGTTTTTAATTGTTATTATATTGCATTATTATGAGTTGTTCTTATGTCTATAATAATTTATTAGTGTGTGGCTTATGTGGTGTGTTTATGATCATAAATGTAAAGTATTATCATTAACAAAAGTGAAAGATTAATGATAAAGAAAAGTGGAATGTAATTAAAATAATGTAAGTCTTGCAAGCACATAGGAAGTGCACAGCCATGTTGTCGTTAGCTCAACTGTGATGCGGGTTAGCTACCCTAAATAGTGCACACAGGGTCAATCTTTGAGATTGGCAGGACCCTTGTAGCATACCCTAGGTGACTGGATCAGCTTCATGCACATAGTTTGTGGCCTATTTATAGACCACAGGCCCAACACCAGTTTTCACGCACATAGTTCGGGGCATTGCACATTGGTCTACATAGAGTGAAAGATAAAGTTAAAAAGTACAAAATGAACAAAGGTGTACAGTAAAGAAAAGCATTACCCTGATGTATAGTTGATGTGTGTTCACGTACAAAAGTAAAGAAAGTATTTTATAAAAAGAGTATTTTCATATATACACATTATACAAGGTATTTTAGTACTTTTAAAAACTAGGACTCACTCAGCAACGCTGAATTTTATAGATTTTCAGTTTGTAGGTAAATGTTACTGAGGATGGTATGCGGGAAAAGCTACTCGACGGGACAAGACTGACATCCATTCAACACTTATGATACTGTTGTTTTGTAATGCAATTAAACAATCCTTTTGTAACTCAAACTCCATTGTATTGCTTAACAGCAGTATTTATTAATAATCATGAATGGCTTTTGTTACAGTAATTATGCTGCTTATTTTATAAAATGTATATTATTATGTATCTATGATGCGATGAATAACCAACTGTGAGGTGCCCGGGAACGGGGCCTTACACAGAAGTTGGTGAAAAGGTCCATGCTTTTGTAAATGTACATTAAGGTCTTTGCCTGTAACTTTCTACTTTATGTACTTTTATCCTTTTTATATAATATTAGGATGTGAGCTATGGCATGTCATAGTCACTAGTCAAAAGAAAATCTGCCTTTTGACTTTACATTGATTTTGCTGTCTTTCAATGTTTCAACTGACTTTCCAAGTATGGCCGGTTGTAGGGTGTAGTATAAAGTATCTCAATCTCTTGTAACTTATTTCTTGTGTATTGTAACTCTTGTAAGAGAACTTGAGATTAATATACATCATCCTTGAAAACCTTATATATATTGTCTTAAGTTCTATCTCTTTACTTACTAGTGCTCCTTGCATCCTAATTCTCAAATCTCCGGTTCCCTACTTGATCTGTTAAATGCTCTAGCTCTCTGTTTATTGTGAGACTGATTGTATTAACCATCACTTAACCGGTTCTGTAATTAGTATTAGAGCATTCCAGGCTCTTGATTGTAAGATCTCACCATCTTAAATCTCCTCAGTTCTCACAAATCATTTAACAACTCAAATGGCAGCATTCAAGGCTGATATGGAAACCGGTACCATGGTAAAGTCCCCACTGATCACTCCTTATGATTTTGATACTTGGTGCTTAATAATGGAGGGATTCATCAAGTCTCAAGATAGAAGGATGTGGGAGTCTGTTACTGAATGACCTTACATTCCATGCACCTATTCAGCTGCTGCTGGAGGTGGCATGATTCCAAAGGAGGTGGCTAACTATTCTGAAGAGGATAGAAAAAGAATAGACATAGATCAGAAAGCCATGACTGTCTTCCAAACTTCTCTTCCAAATGTCATCTACATAGGTTTCAAGAAGTGCAAGACTACCAAGCAGCTTTGGGATGTACTGAAGCTGATGTATGAAGGTTCTTCTGATGCAAAAGAAAACAAGAAGGATCTTCTAAAGAAGCAGTTTGAGAATTTCACCTTCAAAGTAGGTGAAACCATGACTCAACAATACTTCAAGCATGTTAAGATTGTGGATACTCTGATGGATGTTGGAGGAAAACTGGAGAATAGGGACATCGTGAGAAAGTTCATGTCCTCTCTTCCTAGACAATGGACACGCTATTATGTGGTCATTAAGAGGAAATCACAAGACCATCACTCTCACTGAGTTGTATGGCATACTTAATGGTTACTAGATCGAGATAAACATGCAAAATTCATCTGGAAACTCTAACAATCAGCAGAGTTCTGCCCTTCATGTGGTTGAAAGGGATTGTAGAGAAGCACAACATCATTTCATCTCTTACCCTAATAACTCACCCAAGGGCTCTTTCATCACCTTTCCTGAGACACCAAAGGAGAGCTACATCCATGGAAGCCCATTCCAAGAGACAAGCTTATCACATACCTTTGTGTCTCATGATTAAAGCACATGCAACTTTCTCTTCACCCTTGAAGACTTGGACTGCATCCATCCAGATGACCTGGAGTACATAGAGATAGTTCAACAAATGGCTCTTCTCACTCACAGAGCCTAGAAGTTCTACAATAGGACAGGGAGAAAGTTTTCTAGCAATGTATCCAGTGGAAAGTTTGGACCAGAGAAAAGCAAAGTGAAGTGTTACAACTGTAACCACATGGGACACTTTGCTAGGGAGTGCAAGGAACCCAGGACAAATGGTGGCCATGCACAACCCAAGCCAAACTACACTGAAGGAGCTTCACACATTGAGAAGCCTAAGCAGCAAGCTGCAATTGTTGTTGAAGAATGAGGATTTGATTAGAGCTTCCAGGTAGAAGATGTGTCTCCAAACCAAGCACTGATGGCAGATCTTGATGAAGCCAAGGTATTGGAACATCTTTGTAACCTAGAATGCATTGCTAAAGTTAATAGATACAGGTCCTATAACTTAGAAATGAGATCTGATCTTGAGTCTTTAAACATATAAAAATCTGATTTTAAAAGAGCGAACAATGAGTATAAGTTAAAAAATAGAAGACTTAAAGAAAACCATTTCAACTCTTAAATATGAGCATACCAACTACAGGTTTCAGATCAAAGATCTCATTACTAAGTTAATTAAGTGCTAGGCTGAGCTAGTGATTAGCAAGGCCAAGGCAGAGAAGCATGTTCTTAAAGAAGAGACCTTCAAGAACATCATATCCTCATCCATACACTCCAAAGCGTGTTATCAGAACAAACAGGTGCTAGGATCTACTGAGATAGCTCCTCCACACACTCTATTATCTGTAAGATTTCCAAGGTGTGAAACTAGTCAAGATGATCTGCCATCCATAGATCCTAATGATGAAAAGGATAAAGAGGAGGCAGTGAAGGATAAATCTAGTAAGAGTGAGTAAGATCATCCTAACAAGGGTCACTACACCCCTGAGGAGAGGAACAAGTCAGGGATGACTAAGTCTAAGAGGAAGAACTTGATCTGAGCAGCAAAGAGAAAATCAAAGAGAAAATCAAAGAGAAAATCAAAGAGAGCTTAGAATACAATATAGTGCTCATAGAACTCCTCAGAAAAACGAAGTTGCTAAGAGGAGAAACAAGACATTTATTAAAGGTGTAAGAACCATGTTGTCTGATTCTAAACTGTTGTAAGGCCCCGTTCCCGGGCACCTCACAGTTGGTCATTCACAGCATAAAATATACATATTACAAGTTAAGCAGCGGAATTATATTTAACAAAAACATTCATTCATTATAAAAACTGTTGTTAAGCAATACATTCTAGTTTCTAAGTCACAAAATATTTAATTGAATGAATTACAGAACAACAGTATCGTCAAAACAAAATGGATGTCAGTCTTCCCGCCAAGTAGCCACCCCTGTGTGCCATCCTCAGCAACACTACCTGCGAACTGGAAAATACATAAAAGTCAGCGTTGCTGAGTGAGTTCTAGTTTTATAGTTAAAATACTTTACTTTTCGTTCAAAAACCATTCCTCATTTGTCACAAGTGATCATACATCGTACGTACACATAGGTAATACTTTCATTATCTTCATCATCGTTCAATTCGTACTTTTATCATTCCTCTTTAATTAAACTGTGAGTCTTTTGCAACACCAAGTCGCTCACCTCTAAGCCAACCACAAAGATTGACCTACATTCCTGTGAGTCTTTTGTGACACCAAGTCACTCACCTCTAAGCCAACCACAAAGATTGACCTACATTCCTGTGAGTCTTTTGTGACACCAAGTCACTCACCTCTATATCAATCTCAAGGATTGATCCTGTGTGCATCCTTCGGGGTAGCGAACCCGCATCACAGTTGAGCTAACACCTGCCAGGGGTGTGCACCTCCATTCATTTGCTTGCAAGACTTTCGTTCATTCGTTCACGTTCCATTCCTCTTTATCATTAATCTTTCACTTTATTAATGATAATAATTATTGATCATGATTATTCCACATAGAAACATACAGTATTATTATTAATAAGTATAATAATAATAATACTAATAATATTATAAATAATATTATTCATACTCTTAATAATATCCCTAATCATAATATTAATCATGACATTAAGAAAAGGATATTATTACATTCACACATCATCATACATTTACCACCATTCATAGCATCATGCCATACTTAACAATATTTTATTAATAATATTGTTAACATTAATAATACACTGATAATAATATCAGTAATAATGAGGGTTAATCATACTCATCATTATATGCATGAGACATCATCATTTATTAACCCTAGTCAATTCTGGTCAAAACCTCGAACTTCGGTATTTCAGGAATTTCCTGAAAAATTCTAAGTATCCTAGGCGTTTGAGCCCTGTTGGGCGTATAAGCCCTCTAGCCGTATGAGCACTATCGGGCGTAAGAGTACTGCTGGACTTTTCATTTTACACTTAGAATTATTTGGTCATACGACCACACTGTTGGTCGTATGAGCACTGTTGGTCGTACCATTCCCCAGACTTAGAAATATATTCCGATCATACGACCACTGTTGGTCGTATGAGTCCTGTGGGTCTCATACTTAGAAAATTTCACATTGTCATACGACCACTGTTGGTCGTATGAGTCCTATTGGACTCAACACTTAGGAATATAATCTTGGTCATACGACCACACTACTGGTCGTATGAGTCCTATTGGACAACAACACTTAGAAACATAAATTGGTCATACGACCACACTACTGGTCGTATGAGCACTGGTGGACTTATCAACCTGCATTTATTTATTCTTAAGTCCAAATTTCAGTAGTATTAGTAACCTGTTCAGATATCTAAGCCCCAAACATCAAAATGCCTAGTTCTAAACATACATACATGATTCTTAGGCATAAATCTAACATAATCATAAACATGCATACAATCATTTCATACGGATATCATCCCAAACTTTACAAAAACATATATATATGCATTTCCAGCCCCAAAACGTTTAAAAATCAGTAAAGAGGGGTCTAGAACTCACCTTTGTTGCCTTCTTCAAATGTCACACTCTTCACCTGAGCCTCCTCAACTGTTCTAACACCTAGAACACACACACCACACCACCCGAACACACAAGACACATTTATAAGCTCACATACTGTTCTAGAATCTTCTAAACTTCAAAAATTCGAGATTTCTTACCAAAAACTTCGAATTCTCCTTCTTTCTCTTTCTAAAACTCGAATTCTGCTTTCTCTCTCTGAAATGTCCGAAGAAGGTAGTGATGTGAAACAAGGGTGGGCGGCCATACCACCTTTTTGTGCCAAATAAATATAAACTTTGCATATTTGGCACTTTTGGCCCCTTCACTTTGGTTGACTTTTGTTTCTTTCTCTTTTTCCTTCTTTTTCTTTCTCCTTCTTTTATTTTCTTTTTAAAAGAATATACGGGTGTTACAAGTCCACCCCCCTTATATAGGTTTCGTCCCCGAAACCTGTTATTCTTCAAACAGCTGTGGGTAGTGCTGTCTCATCTCTTCTTCAGTCTCCCACGTAGATTCGGATCCCTTCCTGTGCTTCCACTGTACACGCACAAGAGGAACCACTTTATTCCTCAACCTCTTTTCTTTACGGTCAATGATTGCCACTGGTTGCTCCACGTAGTTGAGCCGTTCGTCTACTTCAATATCCTCCAGTGGTACAACCATGTCTTCATCAGCTAAGCACTTCCTCAGATGAGATACATGGAATGTGGGATGAATTCCACTTAATTCGTCTGGCAATTCGAGTCGATAGGCCACCTCTCCTACTCGTGCGATAATTCGGAAAGGTCCTATGTACCTCGGGCTTAGCTTACCTCGTTTCCTGAATCTAATGATTCCCTTCCAGGGCGAGACCTTCAACATGACTCGGTCACCGACCTTGAACTCTATCGGTCTTCGCCTCTTGTCAGCATACGACTTTTGCCTATCTTTCGCCGCCTTCATGAAGGCTTTGATCTTTTCTAATTTCTCAGTCGTTGCTTCAATCACCTCAACACCTCCCAATTCCTTCTGCCCAATGTCTCCCCAACATACGGGCGTCCTACACCTCCTACCGTATAGCATCTCGTATGGTGGCATGCCAATACTGGCATGATAGCTATTGTTGTACGAGAATTCTGCTAACGGCAGGTGGTCGTCCCAACTTCCTCCAAAATCGATCACGCACGCCCGAAGCATGTCTTCGAGTGTTTGGATCGTCCTCTCCGACTGACCGTCCGTCTGAGGGTGATACGCTGTACTAATGTGTAGCCTCGTCCCCATTGCGTCGTGGAATCTCTTCCAAAACTTGGAGGTAAACCGGGTGTCACGATCAGACACAATAGACACCGGCACACCATGACGAGCTACAATTTCTTTGATGAACAGATCCGCCAATCTTTCCGATGAGTACGTTTCACGGATCGGTAGGAAGTGGGCACTCTTTGTCAAGCGGTCAACTATCACCCATATGGCATCATACCCTTTCGGGGTACGTGGTAGCTTCGTGATGAAATCCATGGTGATATGCTCCCACTTCCATTCGGGTATATCCAACGGTTGGATCTTCCTGTAGGGCTTCTGGTGTTCCGCCTTCACTTGTAAGCAAGTCAAGCACTTACTTACGTACTCCACTACGTCACGTTTCATGCCCGGCCACCAATAGTCTTTCTTCATATCGTGGTACATTTTGGTAGCACCGGGGTGAATGGAGTATCGTGTCTTATGGGCCTCGTCCATAATCCTTTCACGTAGATCCCCGTATCGAGGAATCCACATTCGCCCAAATCGGGTCTTAACACCTAGAGTGTTCTCACCCAATTCCGTCACTAGACCTCTCATCCTTTCGGAGTTAAGACGATCTTCTTTCAAAGCCTCATCTTGAAACTCCTTAACCTGTGTCATCACGTCGGAGGTCATAATCAACTGATAAGCCTTCACCCGGATCGGCTCAGGCCTTTCTTTTCGGCTAAGGGCATCAGCCACCACATTGGCTTTGCCCGGGTGGTAATGGATCTCACAATCATAATCTTTTATCAGTTCCAACCACCGCCTCTGCCTCATGTTTAAATCCTTCTGCTCGAAGAAATACTTCAAGCTTTTGTGGTCAGTGAAGATTGTGCACTTCGTCCCGTATAGATAGTGCCGCCAAATCTTCAACGCAAAAACCACCGCGGCTAATTCTAGATCGTGTGTGGGATAGTTGACTTCGTGGGTCTTCAGCTGTCGGGATGCATAGGCTATTACCCTTCCACGTTGCATCAACACGCAACCTAGCCCGGAATAAGATGCATCTGAATAGACCACTAAGTCTTCATTCCCCTCGGGCAATGTCAAAACAGGAGCTTGTGTTAGTCTTGTCTTCAACTCCTCAAAGGCGGTCTCCTGCTCTCGACCCCACACGAATTTCACGTCCTTACGGGTCAATTTAGTCAAGGGTGAGGCTATCTTGGAGAAGTCTTGAATAAATCTCCTGTAATAGCCCGCCAATCCCAAGAAGCTACGAATCTCGGATGGCGTCTTTGGTGATTTCCATTGCATCACAGCCTCAACCTTTGCTGGGTCCACCATGATCCCCTCTGCATTCACCACGTGACCCAGAAATTGTACCTCGCGTAACCAGAACGCACATTTGGAGAACTTAGCATACAGTTTCTCCCTTCTCAAAGTCTCCAACACTTCCCGAATGTGGCCGGCATGCTCTTCTTCGCTCCTTGAATAAATCAGAATATCATCGATGAACACAATCACTGATTTATCTAACATTGGCCGACACACCCGGTTCATCAAATCCATAAAAGCAGCTGGCGCGTTGGTCAACCCAAAAGACATGACGAGGAACTCGTAGTGACCATAGCGCGTACGAAAAGCTGTTTTAGGAATGTCTTGCTCCTTCACTTTCAATTGATGGTAGCCAGATCGAAGATCTATCCTCGAGAACCAACTGGCACCCTGGAGCTGATCAAACAAGTCATCGATCCTTGGTAAGGGGTATCTGTTCTTCACCGTCAGCTTATTCAGCTCACGGTAGTCGATGCACATCCGCATACTACCATCCTTCTTCTTTACGAATAGAACCGGAGCACCCCAAGGTGAGATACTCGGTCGAATAAATCCCTTATCCAGCAGCTCCTGCAACTGATCCATCAATTCTTTCATCTCCGTCGGAGCCAAGCGATACGGTGCTTTTGCGACAGGTTGGGCACCCGGTATCAGGTCGATCTGGAACTCGATCTCTCGGTCAGGTGGCAATCCCGATAAGTCTTCGGGAAACACGTCTGGAAAGTCACACACCACTGGCACATTGCATAGCTGTGGTGTTGGCGTCTCTACATTCTTTACATAACATAAGTAGGCGCTACATCCGCGCCTCATACACTTTCCCGCCACCGCCATCGAGATCACCTTCGGAATCGTCGTAACTCGATCGCCATAAATTGTCACCGGACTTCCGTCGGTCGCCGTCAGTCTAATCATCTTCTTTCGGCACACGATATTCGCTTCATAGGTTGCTAACCAGTCCATCCCTAACACTACATCAAATCCTCCTAGGGGCATCACATGTAATCTAGCAGCAAACCTATGGCCTTCTAACTCTATGGCACAGTCCTCTATCACATCGGTAACTCTAGTGGACTTACCAATAGCAGTTTCTACATCAAAGGGCTCATCAATGCATTTACTACTAGCAGATAATTTAGCACAGAAAGTAGCAGAAATGAAACTCCTACTAGCACCAGAATCAAATAACACAGAAGCAAGAGTTTGATTTACTAGAAACGTACCTGATACAACATCGGGGTCCGTCCTAGCCTCCTCTCTGGTCATGGTGAAAGCTCTGGCGCTCGCCCTCTGCCCTTCAGTTCCGGCCGTCTTCTTTCCCCCGGAACTCTCAGCCCTTGGCTTCCTGCAATCCCTGCTCATATGGCCCGCCTCACCGCAGGTGTAACACCTCAGATCCTTACAATCCTTCAGCATATGGCCCGGCTTCCCGCACTTGAAACACACGTTGAGCCCCGATTTGCACTCACCCGTATGCTCCTTCCCGCACTTGCCACACCTTTTGGGCCCCGAGCTTGATGACCCCACCCTTCGGTCATCCACTTTCATCCTTTTATTGTTCGGAGTAAAATCGCCACGCCCGAACCGTTTCCCATTCCAGTTTCGGTCACCACCACCAGCCTTCTTCACCTCCGCATCCGCTACCTCTCTCTCATCGTAGAGCCTCCCAGCCAAATCTACTGCCGACCTAAAAGTGCTTGGTCGTGCAGCAATCAAATGCCTACGAATATCGGCTGGCAGTCCCTGAATGTACCGGTTAATCTTGCGAGATACCGGTGTCACTTGGTCTGGCACCAGCCTTGCCATCTCATTGAACTCGGCAGTGTATTGCTGGTGGTTCATGGTTCCCGCCTCGAGTTGCAGAAACTCCCTCTCAATCTTATCCAGTTCCCTGTGAGGACAGAATTCCTCAATCACCAGCTTCTTCAACTCGGGCCACTTCATCTTGCTTATGGCCCTGCTTCCCTCAGCTTGGACAATATTGTCCCACCAACATAGTGCTGAGTCGGTAAAAGAGTGGGTGGCAAATTTTACCTTCTGATCTTCCCGGCACTCACTGATCTCGAGTACCGCTTCCATTTCCCTTACCCAACGATGGGCAGCAGCAGCATTGCCATTCCCATCAAAAGTCGGGGGTCTGCACCTCTGGAATGCCCCGTAATTGCATCCCTTGGTCGTCACCCCAGCTACATCATCTTCCTCTTCATCAGATACTACTATCTCAGGATCCGGTCGTTCCTCTCCTCCCTTGCTCTCCTTCTCAGTTGACCCTCTCCTGTCTTCCTTCTCTTTCCTCTCCTCATTCCTCACAGCGCGAATAACATCAGTCACTACAGATGGCATAACTGCCTGTAGGATCTGGTGTACCTCATCAGCAATCGCCTCCCTAGCTGAGGCATTCAGGCTCGCATTCTCAGTTTCCTCGTTCCGGTCAGGAACCTCAGGGTTCACGGGGGTTGTCTCAGGAGCTTTAGTGCTGTTCCTAGTCGTACGCGGACGACCTCTACCTCTAGCAGCTTTGGCAGGTTTCTTCCCAGCCATTTTCCTATGCACTATAAGATTCAAACACTAAAACAGTCATTCAAGGGAGCAGCTCAGTTTATGTCAAGTATAGTAAGTCCCTAATTACAGTGGCCAGTTGTGATTAGCCACTTACTTTACTTTTCACACCCCAAGCATCTCCTATCCTGACTACATTAGCATCTAAATCTACTAAGAGCACATAAATCACATAGCACACGCACATAATGCTGGTTAACTTTTAAGAAAAACAATACCTGATGGCACATGGCTACTCGGGCTGACATCCCTCTTTCCGTCCCATTCTCAGTTTAAGTTAAGGTTTATTTTTTTGAAAATTTACCCGTTTCACTTAAACTTTAGCTCTGATACCAACTTGTAAGGCCCCGTTCCCGGGCACCTCACAGTTGGTCATTCACAGCATAAAATATACATATTACAAGTTAAGCAGCGGAATTATATTTAACAAAAACATTCATTCATTATAAAAACTGTTGTTAAGCAATACATTCTAGTTTCTAAGTCACAAAATATTTAATTAAATGAATTACAGAACAACAGTATCGTCAAAACAAAATGGATGTCAGTCTTCCCGCCAAGTAGCCACCCCTGTGTGCCATCCTCAGCAACACTACCTGCGAACTGGAAAATACATAAAAGTCAGCGTTGCTGAGTGAGTTCTAGTTTTATAGTTAAAATACTTTACTTTTCGTTCAAAAACCATTCCTCATTTGTCACAAGTGATCATACATCGTACGTACACATAGGTAATACTTTCATTATCTTCATCATCGTTCAATTCGTACTTTTATCATTCCTCTTTAATTAAACTGTGAGTCTTTTGCAACACCAAGTCGCTCACCTCTAAGCCAACCACAAAGATTGACCTACATTCCTGTGAGTCTTTTGTGACACCAAGTCACTCACCTCTAAGCCAACCACAAAGATTGACCTACATTCCTGTGAGTCTTTTGTGACACCAAGTCACTCACCTCTATATCAATCTCAAGGATTGATCCTGTGTGCATCCTTCGGGGTAGCGAACCCGCATCACAGTTGAGCTAACACCTGCCAGGGGTGTGCACCTCCATTCATTTGCTTGCAAGACTTTCGTTCATTCGTTCACGTTCCATTCCTCTTTATCATTAATCTTTCACTTTATTAATGATAATAATTATTGATCATGATTATTCCACATAGAAACATACAGTATTATTATTAATAAGTATAATAATAATAATACTAATAATATTATAAATAATATTATTCATACTCTTAATAATATCCCTAATCATAATATTAATCATGACATTAAGAAAAGGATATTATTACATTCACACATCATCATACATTTACCACCATTCATAGCATCATGCCATACTTAACAATATTTTATTAATAATATTGTTAACATTAATAATACACTGATAATAATATCAGTAATAATGAGGGTTAATCATACTCATCATTATATGCATGAGACATCATCATTTATTAACCCTAGTCAATTCTGGTCAAAACCTCGAACTTCGGTATTTCAGGAATTTCCTGAAAAATTCTAAGTATCCTAGGCGTTTGAGCCCTGTTGGGCGTATAAGCCCTCTAGCCGTATGAGCACTATCGGGCGTAAGAGTACTGCTGGACTTTTCATTTTACACTTAGAATTATTTGGTCATACGACCACACTGTTGGTCGTATGAGCACTATTGGTCGTACCATTCCCCAGACTTAGAAATATATTCCGATCATACGACCACTGTTGGTCGTATGAGTCCTGTGGGTCTCATACTTAGAAAATTTCACATTGTCATACGACCACTGTTGGTCGTATGAGTCCTATTGGACTCAACACTTAGGAATATAATCTTGGTCATACGACCACACTACTGGTCGTATGAGTCCTATTGGACAACAACACTTAGAAACATAAATTGGTCATACGACCACACTACTGGTCGTATGAGCACTGGTGGACTTATCAACCTGCATTTATTTATTCTTAAGTCCAAATTTCAGTAGTATTAGTAACCTGTTCAGATATCTAAGCCCCAAACATCAAAATGCCTAGTTCTAAACATACATACATGATTCTTAGGCATAAATCTAACATAATCATAAACATGCATACAATCATTTCATACGGATATCATCCCAAACTTTACAAAAACATATATATATGCATTTCCAGCCCCAAAACGTTTAAAAATCAGTAAAGAGGGGTCTAGAACTCACCTTTGTTGCCTTCTTCAAATGTCACACTCTTCACCTGAGCCTCCTCAACTGTTCTAACACCTAGAACACACACACCACACCACCCGAACACACAAGACACATTTATAAGCTCACATACTGTTCTAGAATCTTCTAAACTTCAAAAATTCGAGATTTCTTACCAAAAACTTCGAATTCTCCTTCTTTCTCTTTCTAAAACTCGAATTCTGCTTTCTCTCTCTGAAATGTCCGAAGAAGGTAGTGATGTGAAACAAGGGTGGGCGGCCATACCACCTTTTTGTGCCAAATAAATATAAACTTTGCATATTTGGCACTTTTGGCCCCTTCACTTTGGTTGACTTTTGTTTCTTTCTCTTTTTCCTTCTTTTTCTTTCTCCTTCTTTTATTTTCTTTTTAAAAGAATATACGGGTGTTACAACTGTCTATTACCTTCTGGGCAGAGGCAGTTAATATTGCCTGCTATTGGTAGAACGTAGTTTTAGTATTCAAGACTAATGGTAAGACTCCCTATGAACTATGGCACAAAAGAAGACCTTTCATTGGTTTTCTCCGGTTATTTGGATATCCATGCACCATCTTGAATACCAAAGATCAAGTAGCCAAGTTTGCTGAGAAATCAGATGATGGACACTTCATTGGATACTCCTCTCAAGATAAGACTTATAGAGTATACAATCTCAGAACTAAAGTAGTTGATGAATCAGCCAATGTGATCTTCGATGAGCACACACCCTGTGTGAAAGGTTCTGGTCCTGATTGGCTATTTGATCTTGATTTAATTACCAACTATTTTAACAAATCTTGTGAATATGTTTCAGGATCAACAGATAACACATCAATAGAAGATCCTGATCCAAGATTTGAGCTGAGAAGACCAAAACAGACTACATCTTCAGCTCCAGTGGTAACTAACCCTGCAAATGAAGTTCGTATCAGTACAACAATAACAGATCATGCTGATACTTCTCAAGTAGCTAAAAATTCCAGCTTAGAGGTACAAGACACAAATGCAGAAACTTCAAATGTAGGAGGAAATAGTAGTGGTGACAGTGATCAAGAATTTCTTGATGCTGATAACCACTCCATTGATGACAACATCAATGATGTCACATACTTATTACATCAAGTTTCTCTTGATAAGTGTGCTAATATGGTGGAAGACACTTCAAATCTAGATCTATCTAAACAACTTGCTATGATTCCTCAACTCAGGATCCACAAGTCACATCCCACCACAAATATCATTGGAGATGTTGACAAGGGGGTGAGAACAAGAGGACAAACCCATGAAAAAAATGTTTGTTT
Source organism: Flaveria linearis (assembly GCA_024085815.1). Taxonomy (NCBI): domain Eukaryota; kingdom Viridiplantae; phylum Streptophyta; class Magnoliopsida; order Asterales; family Asteraceae; genus Flaveria; species Flaveria linearis. The sequence goes on from CM044011.1 coordinate 30,254,921, forward strand.
ACATTCTTGTTTCTTGTCCCAGATAGAGCCAAAGAAATTTGACGAGGCTTTGAAGGATGGAAGTTGGGTTGAAGCAATGCAAGAGGAGCTGCTTCAATTCAAAAGACAAAAGGTTTGGAACTTATATCCTCTTTCTCATAGGAAAACTACTATAGGTACCAAATGGGTGTTTAGAAACAAGAAGGATGATAGAGGACTTGTCATCAAGAACAAGGCAGGACTGGTTGTTCAAGGGTACACACAAGAAAAAGGAATTGACTACACTGATGTTTTTGCTCCTGTAGCAAGACTTGAAGTTGTTAGGATATTCCTGGCATTTGCTGCATCTAAGGACTTCAAGGTCTACCAACTTGATGTCAAGTGTGCATTTTTATATGGGGTCATTGATGAAAATGTGTATGTCAAACAACCACCTGGCTTTGTAGAACCAGATCATCCTGATTATGTTTGCAAGCTTGATAAAGCTCTTTATGGTTTGTACCAAGCTCCAAGGAAGTGGTATGAGACACTATCTCAGTATCTCTGTCTACATGGCTATAAGAGGGGTACTATAGATGGAACTCTCTTCATCAAAGGAACAAGGAATGATTTGATGCTGGTTCAAGTATATGTAGATGATATTATCTTTGAGTCAACTAATCCATAGCCAGAAACCACTCTCTTGGACCTGATCTTAAGGAGTGTGTAGATGAACATCTTTACAGGGCTATGATTGGGTCTCCCATGTACCTTAAGCCAGCAGGCCTGATATCATGTTTGCTACATGCATATGTGCAAGATATCAAGCTAACCCCAAGTTGTCACACCTGGTTGCTGTCAAAAGAATTCTTAGATGTCTCAAAGGTGCTCCTAAGCTAGGCCTTTTGTATCTAAAGAATTCTGACTTTAATCTGTATGCCTATACAGATAGTGACTATGGTGACTGCAATATGACTGCAAAGTCCACATCTGAGGGATGTCAACTCCTTGGTGGAAGGATAGTCTTATGGCAATGCAAGAAACAATCATGTGTATCTGCATCAACTGCTGAAGCTGAATATATTGTTGTTGCAAGCTGCTGTGCTCAAGTACTGTGGATTTAGAATTAGATGTTGGACTATGGATACAACTTCAAAGAAACTCCCATCCACATAGACAACAACAGTGCAATCTCTATCATAGAGAATCCTGTGCAGCACTCAAGGACAAAGCACATCAATATCAGGTATCATCTAATTAGAGATAATCATGAAAAAGGATTAATAAAACTAACCAAGGTTAACACAAATAAACAATATGATGATATGTTCATAAAGGCTTTTGATGAACAGAGATTTAAATATATTATATCAGCTATTGGGATGATTAATCTTAAATAGATTTTCTAAAAACTTAATCTATATTATTTTTAAAAGGAAATGTGTGTCCTACGTTGTCTAATTTATCACCTACATAAACCCAGTTGATCTTGAGAGAAATCTTTTTCAAATGATATTCCTTGGCATGTTGAAAAATTACCAAGTGTATTTCTTTCGGAAGATATTAGCATTGCCTTCAAAAGAAATTTGTGTCTTCAAATCATGTAACTACTTAAAGGAAATTTACCTGCGGAAGAAATGCAATATTTCTTCCAAAGCCAAAATATGCTTCTAAGTACTTATGTGTATTTAAAGAACAAATTTTTCCGAAACCAAATACTCTTCGGAATAGAAAATGTTATAAGTAATTTTTCTTCTGAAGCCATTTTTCACTAAGCTTAGGAATATCTTCCGAAGTTAAAATTTGGCTTCGGAAGATTTTCACAAATCTTCTGAAGACAAATTACCTTCGAGAGAATTTCAACTTCCAAGAAAAGTACCTTTTTAGGCACTTTATCAGTGGTGGGACCGACATTCGGACTTCAAATTTTATCCTTTTACATTAACTGTCTTAAGTCCATTTCATATAAATATACCCAACGGTTCCCCTTCTTTCTGATTATGTCTGCAAGCTTGATAAAGCTCTTTATGGGCTGCACCAAGCTCCAAGGAAGTGGTATGAGACACTATCTCAGTATCTCTATCAACATGGATACAAGAGGGGTAATATAGATGGAACTCTTTTCATCAAAGGAAAAGGAAATGACTTAATGCTAGTTCAAGTATATGTAGAAGACATCATCTTTAGGTTAACTAATCCAAATCTCTGCAAAAACTTCGAAAAGCTGATGAAAAATAGATTTGAAATGAGTGCCATGGGAGAACTCAATTTCTTTTTAGGAATTCAAGTAAAGCAAGTTGACAATGGCATCTTCATAAGTCAATCAAAGTATGTACAAGATATACTTACCAGATTCAACATGACTAAATGTAAGGTAGCAAAGACACCCATAGCCACAAACCACTCTCTTGGACCTGATCTTGAGGGGGAGTGTGTAGATGAATATCTTTACACGGCAATGATTGGGTTTCTTATGTATCTTACAGCTAGCAGGCCTGATATTATGTTTGCTACATGTATATGTGCAAGATATCAAGCCAAATCCAAGATGTCACACCTGGTTGTTGTCAAAAGAATTCTTAGATATCTCAAAGGTGCTCCTAAGCTAGGCCTTTAGTATTCAAAGAACTCTGGCTTCAATCTGTATGCTTATACAGATAGTGAATATGGTGGTTGCAACATGATTGCAAAGTCCACATATGGGGGATGTCAATTCCTTGATGGAAGGATAGTCTCATGACAATATAAGAAACAATCCTATGTATCTGCATCAACTGCTGATTCTGAATACATTACTGCTGCAAGCTGCTGTGCTCAAGTGCTTTTGATTCAAAATCAGATGCTAGATTATGGATACAACTTCAAGGAGACTCCTATCCATATAGACAACAACAGTGTTATTTCTATAACAGAAAATCATGTGCAACACTCAAGGACAAAGCACATCAACATCAAGTATCATCTAATTAGAGATAATCATGAAAAGGGATTGATAAAACTAGTCAAGGTTGACACAAATAAACAATATGCTGATCTGTTCATAAAAGCTTTTAATGAACAGAGATTTAAATATCTAATATCAGCTATTGGGATGATTAACCTTGACTAGATTTTCTTAAAAAACTTAATCAATATTATTTCTAATACAACTTATGTGTCCTAAGTTGTCTAAACTATCAGCTGCATAATCCCAGATTATCTTGGGAGAAAATTGTAGAAGATAAATCAAGGCTCGGCAAAACATCTTGTGCGAAATCCAGATCCACGCGAAAAGTAGTAGTCACGCGAGAAGCAGACTGTGCGAAGAGCAAGCTTCCACGCGAGAACAGCTTCCACGGGAAAGACATTGCCGCGAGAAAGGCATCTCGCGCGAGAACTCACTGTTTAGTATAAATAGCTTAGTTTCGTTTTGTAATTAAGCCTTTCGTTCATTATATCATTTTGTACTGTGCGAAATCGCACAAGACCTGTAATAGGTTTATGTTCATCAATTCAATATCATTTTGAGTTCAAATTGATTCTTCTTCTACTCCAATCTTGTTTATATTCCGCGTTCACAAGATTGAGATCGTGTGTTATTGTTTCTGGGAGACTTTCAAGGTTTTACAATTGGTATCAGAGCATTAGGCTCTTGAACCACGATTTGGAGAAGATTTAGATTGTGTTCTACACGTTTTTGAAGAAATTCATCATTGATCACGTTAGATTCTGATATGGAGATGTTATGCTGCTCGATTTTGGAGGATTTGGACTGATTTGGACCGATTGGAACTGAATTAGTGGACTTTAGTTGAATTTTAATCAAAATTATACTTAAAATTGAACTAAATTCATTAAATTTGGACTAAAATGGGTCTAATCAAACTTATTCAGTGAATTGGAGGTGATATTTGCCTGAACAAATTGTTGGAAATTTGATTCTGCACAAAATTGCAGTTTTCGCTTGATCTGTAGGTTTTCGCGTGCGAAAAAGGGGGTGTTTTCGCTCAGTTAGGTATTTCACCTTTTTGTGCGATTCGCGTGAAAAGGTAATTTTGGAAATTCGCACGAACAGCTCCATCGCGCGAAAACTCTATCCGCGCGAAATTGGTTTTCGCACAAATTCTTCTTTCGCACGAATACCTGATTGTTGACTTTTGATCATTATGGCTTCAACGACTCCGAATCTGAAGCATCTTACTGCTTCACTTCATCTAGACACGGAAATTGGTACTGGTAACAAGCCACCGAGGCTTCTCTGTGAAGATGATTATTCTGATTGGGCTTTCCGATTTGAGAGATATGTTATTTACACGGAACCGAAGATGTGGAGATCAATCCAGTATGGTCCTTACATTCCGTTGTATAAAAATGATAAATGAGAGATGGTTCAGAAACCTGAACATTTGTGGGATGAAGATGACATCAAGAGGTTGGAACTTGATGATAAAGCTTATGCTGCTATCACTATGGCACTTACTACTGAGATTTTACAAAAGTTTCAAGAGTTCAGGGGTGCTAAAGTACTATGGGATGCTTTGGAGTCTCAGATTATGGGCAACAAAGACATGAGAGAGAGCAAAAAGGATATGTTGAATCAAGAATTCAACATGTTCAATCATATTGTTGGTGAAGAGCTGGAAGTTCAGATGGCCAGGTTTGTTAGACTGGTAACAAAGATGAAGAGTGCGGGTATTACTCTGGAACCCATCACTGTGAACAAGAAGTTGCTCAATTCACTTCCATACAGTTGGAATAACAACTGTACTTTGATAAAGAGAACCAAAGACTTGTATACTCTTCAGTTGACTGATCTCATTTCAACAATCAAGTCTTATGCTATGGATGATAAGCAGCGAGCTGCTAATCATCTCAGTTCTCTGGGTGCTGAAGGAACTGCTCTCTATGCAAAGATGGCTAGTAATCTGAATTACTATGTTAGTTATACACAATTGTGTCAGCAACAACAATCTGGGAGTGCAGCATCTTCTTTTATACAACCAGCAGTAAACCACCAAGTTCATGTTCCAGCTGCTCAACATTATTCCCCCATCATCCATCAACAAGTCTCTCAATCTCAAGATTCTCAGAGTGGTCAACATGCTTATGTTGCTACCACTAGTCCATCAAAGCAAACTGTTCAGATTGCTGAGGAGCATCTTGCTCTTTTCACCACTTTCATGTCAAGTTATGAAGCTTTCATGGCCGGAAGACTTACTGCTCCAAATGTATTAGTTGATGATCTTCAACAAGTCAATCCTGATGATGTTGAAGAGAATGATATCAAATATCAAATGGCCATGGTTGTTTACAGGGCTAAGAACTTCGCCAGACGAACTGGGAGGAAAATGTTTGGCGTTAACAACTCTAGCAAAATTGGTTTCGACAAGACTAACCTGAGGTGTTACAACTGTGACAAACCAGGTCATTTCGCTAGAGAGTGTACTGAACCAAAGACTGGTCAACCTGAAGGCCACAAGAAGATGGTGACTGTGGAGGTAGAGCCAAAGAAAGACAAAGCAAGTACTTCTGGTGGTACTAAAGCATTAGTTTCTCAAACCAATGCTGAATATGATTGGTCGGATCAAATGGAAGCTCTTGATCTACATTTGTCTACTGCATTTATTGCAAAGATTGTTCCAGAACCAGAAGAAGAAGAAAATCTGTTTGCTGAATTCGTGTCTGAAGATTTGTTGGAGGGTTTGTTTGCTACAGTTGAAGAAGAGAAGGAGAAAGTTGAAGTTGAGAAAGTGAATTCTGAACAAGAGGTTGAGAAAGTTGAAGACTCAAAGGAGAGAGTTGAAGAAGATAAGGAGACAGGTGAGAAGAAAGATCAGGTTGAGAAGATTGCTGAAGAAGAGAATGTGATTGAAGAGTACACTGTCGAGCCTCCAGTCAAAAGCCCATGTGTTGATCCAAAGACTGTTGATGTTGCTCCAGTGGAAGAACCAGCTGCTGAATTGAAAGCATTCATGGTCAAGAAGGAAGAAGAGGCTGAAAGGGAAATTTCAGAACCCAAGGTATATGATGGTTTGTGCAAAAATTCTTGTGTTGAGAAAGTTCAAAAATACAGAGTTCACAATGAGAGCCTGATAATGGAAGTTGAAAAACTTCAGTATCAAGCTTGCAAACACAAGTCAAATGAAAAGATTTTTAAAGAAAAACTTGAAGGTTTAAACAAAACAATATATAATTTAAAATTAAATCTTCATGATAAAGAATGTACCAATAATGACTTGACAAATAGAAATAATGAACTCGCTTTAGAAATTAATAGACTTAACAGTGAATTAGCCACAGCTAAATTGACTGTTGAGAAATTTGAACTTTCATCAACAATGGTTGAAGGAATAATCAAGTCACAAATGACTCAGAAGATCAAAGGAGGAAAATGTGGTGTTGGATTTTCTAACATTGTTCCTCCAATTAATCATGATTATTCATGTTTACCTTCATCTGATAACATTTGTGATTCTGATATGGTCTATGGGATTGGTTTCTCTCCATCTCAAGACCTAAAACCTTCAGTCAAAGTAAATTTATCTGTTGATCCTATCATAGTACCAAAACCTAAACAATCAACTGAAAACTTTTGTGCAGATAAATTGAAGGTGGATGGGTTGGTTGAAGAATGGGAGAGTGATATTGAAGGAGAAAATAAGAGAGAAAATTTGAAAATAAGAATGTAAAAGTTTTACAATCTGATTGTAAACAAACTCTATATGGAAATGAAAAGTTGGTTCATTTGAATGAGATTAAATCTAGTAGCAAATATAATTTGAATGCAAATCTAAGGGTAAATCAGAAAGAAAGAATTGAAAAGGATTTTAAAAATAGATTTGTTTCAAAAGGTTTAATTGAAAATGAAGAACATATTTTTAAAGAAACGAATTCTCGATTCTTTAAAAATAAACTTTATTATAATGCTAACCTTGTGAATCAAGATGTTTGTAGCCCAGATTTGCAAGTGAATGATTCTTCTGCATTCAATCTGAAAATTCAAAAGCCTGGTCCTTCTCCAGCACCAATTCGTATATCTAAGCCTGGTCCTCCTCCAGCAAATTCAAAGTCTGGTCCTACTCCAGCAGAATCAAAGACTGTTCCTATTCCAACACCACCAATTCCAAAAGTCAAAACTGCCAAATCTCCAATCCAAAGTGGTCATAATTCATCGATTTCCTCGAATCTGCAAAAGATGAACTTGCAATTGTCTAACGAGGCAAAGATTCGAGAGACTGTGGAGAAAGTTAAACCTAGTCACTCTGACTTTGGTTTTTATGACAATTTTCATAATTGTCACCCACAGTTTGTTTTCCACACACAACAAAAGAGATGCTATCAGTGTGGAAACACAAATCATTTGGCAAACAATTGTCCTTTTCGACAAAAATCATTAAGTAAACAAAGATTTCATAATTCTATTTCTCATAATAGAAAACTATTTTTCACTCGTGGAAAATTTTCAAATAATATGAAATCAAAGGTTGTTAATGATTTTAATGTCAAACGGGATAAGAAATTGACTAATGATGTAAAGGAAAATGTCAAGATTAAAAGCATAAATGAAAAGAATGATGTGCAAACAAAATATAATAATATCAAATCATTTTGTCTTGCTGCAACACACAATGTGCTCAAGTCATGTATGACTTGGGTACCAAAAACTAAGTAATTTTGTTACTTATGCAGGGACAACCGCAAAAGGCTACTGAAAGTCTATGGCATGTAGATAGCGGTTGTTCAAGACATATGACTGGGAATTTATCATTATTACAAGATGTTCAGTCATATAACGGAGGAAGGGTGATTTTTGCGGGAGACAAAGGAGGACGTATAACAAAACGTGGTACAGTTACAAACGGTGTCCTTAGTTTTGAGAATGTTAATTTTGTTGAGGAATTAAAACATAACCTGTTAAGTGTGTCTCAAATCTGTGACAAACAATATTCTACACACTTTACTAACAAAGAATGCTTAATTTTAAAACCAGGTTTTGTTGTTCTTGATGAATGGATTTTGATGAGGACTCCGAGAGACAATGATACATATCTTCTTGATATGCATTGTTCTAATTCTTTGGTAACAGCTTCTTGCTTACTATCCAAAGCCTCGAAGAATGATTCCATGTTATGGCATCGTCGATTAGGACATGTCAATCTTAAAAACATGAATAAACTTGTACGTGGAAATCATGTTATTGGTTTACCTGAAAAAGAATTTCAATTAAATGAACATTGTTTGTCATGTTCAAAGGGTAAACAACATAAACTTCCTCACAAACCAGTTGCACACAACTCAGTCGAATCAATCTTACAACTCTTACACATGGATCTTTTTGGTCCAGTAAGTGTTTTAAGTTTGGGTCGAAGATCTTACTGTCTGGTTGTTACTGATGACTTTTCTAGATTTACTTGGGTGTTTTTCTTAGCATCTAAGGATGAGACTCCACACCTTTTGATCAAGTTCATTACTTTGGTGGAGAATCAGACAGAGAAAAAGGTAAAATGCATCAGAAGTGACAATGGGATAGAGTTTTGCAATCAAACTCTGAATGAGTTTTGTGAATCCAAGGGAATTGCCAGACAATTCAGTGCTGCTGGCACTCCACAACAGAATGGAGTTGCAGAAAGAAGGAATAGAACATTAATTGAAGCTGCTAGAACGATGATCTCTGCTGCCAAATTACCTTTGTTCTTTTGGGCTGAAGGAGTAAATACTGCATGTTATGTTCAAAATCGTGCTTTAATCAACAAAAGATTAAATAAGACTCCATATGAAATATTTTATAAACACAAACCCAAAGTTAAATATTTTAAAGCTTTTGGTTGTTGTTGCACTTTGTTGCATACAACTGAATCTAGTTCAAAATTTTCTGAAAAGGCTGATGAATGTTACTTTGTGGGATATGATGCCAATAAAGTTGCATATCGTGTTTATAATAAAAGAACTAGACAAATAGTCGAGTCATTTAACATTGATTGGCACGAGCTTAACATAACTGATGCAGGTTCAGCTCCTTCATAGGTTTATGATTATGAATCTTTGTTCATAAATTTTAAAATTTCTAAACCTTCATCTGCAGATTCTACTTCTCAAGCAATATCCTTGGACAACAAAATCATTGAGAAACTTTCATCTTTGATATCTGATGATTCTGCTGTTGCTTCATCATCCAAAGATATTCCTACAGCTTCTGTACCTGTATCTGCATGTTCTGAGTCATTAGATGTTTCTTCAGAACAAATTCCTACTCAGGAGCTGGAAAAATCATTGAGTTCTCCATTATCTTCATCTTCTTCAGAAACTATACATACACCGATAGAAATCATTCAAGTTCCTTTTGAAGAATCTCCAAATGTGTCTACTGCTTCTGAAACTCTTATTTCAGATGACACACTTGAAGAAACTATTGTGTATCAATCTCAACATTCTGAAGATGTTATTGATAATGTTGAACATATTACCAATTTGGAAGATGGAATAGTTGCAGATGAGATTCCTCAATTAAGAATACATAAAACTCATCCAACTGAAGCAATCATTGGTCCGTTGCACGAAGGTGTAATTACCAGAAGTCGATCAGGGACAATCAATACATGTCTGTATGCTTGCTTTCTATCACAAATAGTGCCCAAGAATGTGGAAATGGCACTCAAAGAAAATAGCTGGATAGAAGCAATGCAAGATGAGTTGATGCAATTCAAGAAGCTCAATGTTTGGCATCTTGTTGAACTTCCAAAGGATAAGCTTCCGATTGGAACAAAGTGGATTTTTCGAAACAAGACAGATGAAAAAGGTGTTATAGTTCGGAATAAAGCACGTCTTGTTGTGCAGGGATTTTATCAAGTTGAAGGATTGGATTATGAAGAAGTGTATGCTCCAGTTGCAAGACTAGAAGCAATACGCATATTCTTAGCCTTTGCTTCATACATGAACTTCAAGGTGTACCAGATGGATGTTAAAACTGCATTTTTATACGGAGAAATGAAGGAAGAAACCTATGTTTGTCAGCCTCCTGGATTTGAAGACCCAGATCATCCTGATTATGTATACAAGTTGGATAAGGCACTATATGGATTAATCAAGCACCTCGTGCTTGGTACGCAACTCTGACTGAACATTTGCTCGCAAATGGTTATTCAAGAGGAGCAATTGATCAAACCTTATTCCTACGAAAATCAGGCGATGATATTATTTTGGTTCAAATCTATGTCGATGATATCATTTTTGGTTCTACTAATGAAAGTATGTGCACGGAGTTTGAAGCACTGATGAAGAAGAAATTTGAAATGAGTTCCCTTGGAGAAATTTCCTTTTTCTTGGGTATTCAAGTTACTCAATCTGATACTGGTATTCTCATTTATCAAGAAAAGTATGTTCAGACTATTCTTGAGAAATACAAGTTTCAAGATTCCAAAGTAGCTCCAACTCTAATGGCTTCTCGTCCTACTCTTACTCCGGATCCATTAGGAGAATCAGTTGATCAACATCTTTACAGATCGATGATTGGTTCCCTCATGTATCTCACTGCAAGCAGGCCGGATGTCATGTTCCCTGTTTGTCAGTGTGCCCGCTATCAAAGTGATCCAAAGGAATCACACATGAAAGCTGTCAAGCGGATTTTCAAGTATCTCAAGGGTCAACCTAAACTTGGTCTTTGGTATCCTCGAAATTCCGATTTCAATTTATTTGCTTATACTGACAGTGATTATGGTGGTTGTAACTTAGACAGGAAATCGACCACAGGAGGATGTCAATTCTTGGGTAACCGACTCATTTCTTGGCAGTGTAAGAAGCAGAACACTGTATCCACATCCACTGCCGAAGCTGAATATGTGGCTGCTTCGAGTTGTTGTTCCCAGCTTGTCTGGATTCAGCAACAACTTCTCGATTATGGTCTCAACATTTATGACACACCAATTTGGTGTGATAACACGGCAGTACTAAACATCGTGAAAAATCCCATTCAACACTCTAAAACTAAACACATTGACATCCGCATCCATTTTATCCGCGACTGTTTTGATCGTAAACTTATTCATCTAAAACAAGTGCCGTCAACTGAAAATATCGCTGATTTATTTACCAAGGCATTTGATCATTCTCGATTTGATTTCCTTGTGCAATCATTGGGAATGATTAACTTTGGATAAATTGGTTTAATGAATCTTCACAAAAAGATTTTTTTTAATAAAGAATAAAATTGCAATTGTTTCCTTTTCTTAAAAGGACAATCACAATTTTAGGGGGAGAAAATTAGAAAAACAAGTTCTGAAAAATATTTTTGGTCTTAGGGGGAGTTAAGATCAAAGGATTGTCAAAATCAAAAGAAGAAATTTTCATAAATACATGAGAAATGATATAACAAAGTTCTACAGAGTCTAAGTACTTTCAAAGGCTTAAATACGAATAGACTTGGATTATGTTTGATATGTCGATAGGCTTTGCTTTCAGAACTGAAAAGATCATAATTGGGTGATTACACTTGAATTAAAGAAATATGAATTAGTGGGGAACATATCAGGATTCTGTGCCAAAAATGTTCTAACACAGACTGAGAGATATAATCTTGTCATACTCAAGCCTGTATATGATTGATTCAATGATTATCATAACTATATATATATATAAAAGAGAAAAATACAAAAAGAAAATAATTGAGCAAAAAGATGCCAACAAAGGCCATATAGGATATAAGGTGCCAAGAAGCACAACAAATCAAAAGATATGTCTAAAAGACATACATACTATATGGTATATATTTTCTATTTTGAGAATAGTTTTTAACTTTGGAAGGCAAAATCGAAAGATGGGGCATGTAAGTCCGGATGGCTTGTAAGTCCTAAACATCTTGAGAGGGCAGACGTAAGTCCGGATGGCTGTCAGTAAGTCCTTAAACTTTTTAATATTCCGGGTTAAGAAATATTTCTCAGGCTAGTTATGCTCAAATAGTTATATTTAGGAATACAATAAATGGTATCACTAATCATCAATACATGGTTTAAGTCAAATTGGGGTGACTTGAAAATCTTGATAGTGTCTTGAAGGATAATAATTACCTTACAGAAGTTCTGATTGTGGGATCCACTGACTTATATTAAATAAACACAAAACATGATATATATCACTCATTATGTTTCTAAGTAAAACCTGAAGTATAAGTTTAAAAGGACAAATTATATTGACAATCAACTTAACCAGTTATTTTAAATAAAGCCGGACAGAGTCTTAACTTGACAAAGAACTATATGATCTCATTATGAAAATTCTTATACAAAAACAAGCAAATCCGATCTTGATTCTTTAATTGTTTTCATTCTTTTGTTATTTTGTATGTAAGTGTTTGTTTTTATTTCACTTTTATAGTGTTTTATTTTTAGGACAAATAAATAACAAGAAAATTTTTGAAATTTGAAGATTCATTAAATTAATTGGTCACTTGGTACATAACATTTTATGTTGACTGAATTCATTGAGAATAAAATGATTGAAAGTTGTGTAAAAATAAGAAAGATTTTAAAAGTTGAAATTTTTGAAAACTCACTGTCTCTCGTGCGACAAGAAAAGTCACGCGAAAAGGGGTGGTTTCGCGAAATACGGTTTCGCGTGAATCATCAGAGGTATAAATGTCACAGTGAACAAGACACAGTCACTTTTCGCTCAAAACTTCAACCGAAAACCCTTTTCGCATATCATCCGATTACTCCTTTCGCATACACCAAACCATACACCATTTCACTCCTGCTTTATGATTTTGTTCCATATTTCATTCTTAGTACTTTCATAGTGTGATTTGAAGGTATAACTAGTTTGATTTGGTTACTGTAGCGATACATTGCTAAGGGGAACCTAACATCTTAAAATTAAAATCTTAATAAATGGACTTAAAAGATGAAATTAATTGATGAAATCGACCTTATAGACTTAGGCGACAGCAATGAACTGCATTTCATGGATTAAAATCGATTTTTGAACGGTTAATTTGAAAGTCACTGTTGTGCGAATCGCATAGAATACGAACAGATGCGAAACAAGGTTTCGCATGAAATTGATTTTCGCGTGAATCAAGGCTGTCGCGTGAAACTGGTTCTCGCGCGTGAGCCTTAGTTTCGCATGAAATACAATTTTGCTTGAATCCAGTTTTTGCAAAGTGTTTTCGCGTGAATATTATTTTCGCCCGAAACTATTTTGTCACAAAAATTGCACTTTTCGCACAAATGGGTTCTCGCATGAATTGTGTTTCGCATGACAAAAGGTTGTCAAATTTTTCTAAGTGTTAGATGCTTTTGTTTCTCAAATGGACTTGTACACAATAACATTTTGTTGATAAACCTTAAGTGTAATAAACATTGATATGATAAATTGTTTCTAAGTGTAGAAACTCTTTATGAAAGTGTTTTAATATTCAAAGTGTTCAAAGTGTTCAACGTATAAACTCAAATGTTAATATGTTCTAAGTGTTCAAAGTGTTCTAATACTGATTTTTATGACAATGCAGATGGCACAAATGATTTTCAATAAAAATCATAATTGTGTTGCTTATCTAGACGAGGTTCCGGAAGGAAAGGAACTGTTTTCTTCTATGATCGAGGGACTGAAGAATTCTCGGATTGTTTATGCCATATCTGCTAATCCAGCAATTTACTCTGAGCTGATTGATTCTTTCTGGAGTACTGCTGCTCTAGAAAAAGACCAAGCTGGTAATCAGATTATCACTGCTACTGTCAAGGATAAGAGAGTGACAGTTTCCCAGGCTATTCTAAACAGAGTGTTACTGTTTGATGATCAAGATAATGCTCCAACTAGACTTGAGGATGATGTTGTGATTGATTGTTTGACTCATATGGGATACAAGTATAGATATCCAAGTCTGGAAAAGAAGTGGTTACCACCATACTGGAAATACTTATTTCACGTGGTAATACACTGTCTAAGTAATCTGAAGGCTGGGATGGACAGTCTTAGTGCTGTGTTTCGTTCTTTATTGGTTTCCCTGGTAGATGATCTTCCTTTTAGCATTTCTGGAGCAATTTTCCAGGAAATGCAAAAGAACACTACTGCTAATCCAGGGAAGAAATTTATCATGTATCCCAGATTCATTCAGCTGGTTATCAACGATGCTTTTCCTGAGCTTGCCACTCAGAGATCTCCAAAATATGTTGTACAGACGATTAAGAAGGAGATTTTTACACACCTCACTGGAGCCAGAGGAAACAAATGCTCTGGTGAAAGTTTTGCTAAGATCGGAAAATTCTCTGAGATTGAAGAAAATGTTGATGAGATTGGTGAAGGTGCTCATACTGATGAGGCACAAACTGGTGCTTCTACTTCTACTGCTAGAGATAATTTGGATGAAGAGATTGAGAAATTGTTTGAAGATGAGCCTGTGCGTGAAGGGGGAATGGAAGGAGTTGTTCACTCTGCTTCCTGTTCTGAGACAGCTAGTGACCAAATCGGGAATGTTCCTTATGTAATACAAACTGATCAAACACCATCTACTCCAACATCTTCTCGACCAAATGATGAAGACAGGGATACTGATTATGTCCCTGAAGAGTTGCCCAGTACATCCTCAAGAAGAAAACGTATGGCAAGGAGGAGAGATTTTCCAGCTAGAAAACGAGGTCGAGGTATCATACCCAGTAGACCACGAACACATGTGGTTGTCACTGAGACTGAGCATGATCAGACAACCAATGTGACTTCTTCTGCTCCTGAAACAGAAACAGTTCCTTTTTCTGGAGCAGCCAATGTTTCTGGATCTGGTTTTTCTACACCTCCTCATCAAGAGAATTTAGAGTTTGATGTTGATACACTTTTGAATACTCCTCCAGAGTTTCAAAGGAGAGAGGAATCATCAAGCACTCCTGGTTCTATCACTTTAGAAGAACGAATAAAGAACTTGGAGAAAGAAAACTTTGAGAATATGAAGTTGATTGCTGAATTAAAGAAAGGCAATGATGAGAAGACAAATCTGATCAACATGATTCATCTCGACTCAGCAATTAAAGACACAAGACTGGCCTCTCTTGAACAACAAATGAAGAACATGTTCGATTATTCTTCAGGGCTGGAAAGACAACTGAATGAGCTGAGAGAATTCATTTCACAGACTTATTTTCATCAGCCACCAATCATAAGGTCTACAACTGTAATTGGTGAATCGAGTAGACGATCTCCAAGCCCTCCTCCTACTGAGAATGTTCAAGAAAAGGAAGTGGTTAACGAAGCTCAAATCTCCACTGAACAGCCAAGTGTTAGCACTACTGAGGATGTTCCTATTTCATCTGAAGTACCTATCACCGAAGCTTACACGTCTACAGCTTTCGTTGAACCAGAGCACATGTTCACTTTACCTATTGTTCATGAACAGGAGGATGAAGAGTTAGTTGATTATGCTGATTCTGATGATAATAAGGATGATGATGATGAGGATGACGATGAAAATGATGATGATGATGGTGGAGATGATGGAGGTAATGATGGTGATAATGATGATGGAGGTGATAATGATGGAGGTAATGCTACAGGTTCTTCTTCGAGTCCAACTGGAGATACTAACACTGATAATGTCGATCGACCAAGTGTTAGTGATCCAGAAGGATATGATCCACTGGACCCTGCCACGGAAAGTGTGTATGAAAAGGAACTGTATTCTTTTCAACAAACTTCATCTGGAGCTGTTGAAGAAGAACTTGATATGTTTGATGATCTGGAAGAGCAGAATGAATATACAGACATTTTTGGGAACAACCTTCAAGAGCTATTCAAAGACATCAATCTTGAAGAAGGAGAAATCCCCAATGAGACTGTGAGTGGTGAAACTCCTGCTGTTGCTACAAAGAAAGATTCTACTGGTCAGATTGCTTTATTTACTAGAGGAGGATTGATGTTCAAAGCACCACCACCACCTACTGAAGCTCATTTTCTATTCATTTCTAAGCCTAAGCAGAAGTATGGTGAAATGTCTCATGTCATTAGCTGGGGATATGATGGCGAGAAAAGACTGTATGTAATTAAAAGAAAGAATGGAGAAATTGATTATCTGAAAAGCACACAAGACTTCCATACTCTACGTGCTGCTGATCTCTACTCCATGGGCAAAGCTCCATTCTTTAATGAAAGCAATTACAGTGAAGCTGAACTAATGAGATCCATGATACGAAGGGAGATGCGCACAAATTTCAAAGACTTTAAGACTGCCAAATCTAAGTTGATTAATGACTCAACAAGAATAGATGAAAATACTAAAGCTCCAATGAAAATACGAGTCTATCAACATCCTAGATTTATCAGAAAAGTCCCTGTGCATGCTCCAGTTCCTCCCAACTCGTTAAAGCATTTACTATCATGGAGATGTGAAAAGGATTCCGGTCACGCTGTGATCAGATGCACTGACAAGTCATTTCGAATCATTGATCCAGCAGACTTGATGAAGTTTGGCAAAGACGACTTAATCAAGCTTTTACACTGCCCTATTACAGCTGATGAGTCCGTTTATTTTCTGTCTTGCCAGTATGTGTGGATGACTGACTGAATCCTCAGGAATAAATGGTATGCTTATGCAAGAACGTACAAGAAAGCAAACGTTGATTTTGATTGATTATGTTTCACCGAGCCTAGGGGGAGATTGTAGAAGATAAATCAAGGCTCGGCAAAACATCTTGTGCGAAATCCAGATCCACGCGAAAAGTAGTAGTCACGCGAGAAGCAGACTGTGCGAAGAGCAAGCTTCCACGCGAGAACAGCTTCCACGCGAAAGACATTGCCGCGAGAAAGGCATCTCGCGCGAGAACTCACTGTTTAGTATAAATAGCTTAGTTTCGTTTTGTAATTAAGCCTTTCGTTCATTATATCATTTTGTACTGTGCGAAATCGCACAAGACCTGTAATAGGTTTATGTTCATCAATTCAATATCATTTTGAGTTCAAATTGATTCTTCTTCTACTCCAATCTTGTTTATATTCCGCGTTCACAAGATTGAGATCGTGTGTTATTGTTTCTGGGAGACTTTCAAGGTTTTACAATCTTTTTCAAAAGATATCTCTTAGCATTTTGAAAAATTTAAGTGTATTTTCCTTTGGAAGATATTGATATTGTCCTCGGAAGATTTATTCTTTCTAAAAGAATAAAACTTTTAGGTGTTAATATCTTCCGAAGCCAAATACTCTTCGGAAGAGATAATTACTCCAAGTAATTTTTCTTCTGAAGACAATTTTCATTAGGCTAAGAACTATCTTCCGAAGCAAAATTTGCCTTCGGTAGTTTTTCACAAAGCTTCCATAGATAAAATCTACCTTCGGATGAATTTCAACTTCCAAGACAAACTACCTTTTTGGGCACTTTTTCAGATGTGAGACCAACATTCAGATTTTAAAGTTTATTCTTTCACAATAACTTTGACTCAAATCCATTTCGTATAAATATACCCAACGGTTCCCCCCACTTTCACTTTCTTCTTCATCTACAAACTTCTATAACCTAAAATTCACCCTCACCGCTTTTGTTCTTACCTTCTTTCACTACAAAGCTTCCTCAAATGGCCAACCTTAACCAAAGAAACTTGCAAGATTTTTCCATGCAACTTCACAGGCAACACAACCAGGTTGCTCTGTTAGACTCTGAGAAAGATCCAAGTGTCTCAGAGGTTTGTCGCTTTCTTTCACTCTCCAACTACTTCACCTATCTTACCATTGATACTCCACTCTATGAGCATCATCTTTTGGACTTTGGGAGGACCTGCCAAGAGGTCACCATGGATGGGGAGAAGGCACTGTCTGCCACAGTGCAGGGGAGGACACTATTCATCACTCCAGCCTCCATTAACTCACACTTACAGCTGGATGATGAAGAAGGTGAAGTGTCCTTTTCAAAATCTGTTGTAAATCATTCTTTTGAACAGATGGGCTATAAGGGAGACTTCTCAGTTAGATCCTTCAAGAAAGGGAAGGTTTACTCTCAATGGAAGTACCTCCTATATGTTGTTATTCATAGTTTTTCTAACAAACATGGAGGATGGGATCAAATTCCAAAGGATCTCTCTTTCATAGTTCATGGAATGATCCATGGGGTCAAGTTCAGGTACTCTCAATTTGTGTATACTAATTTACTTGCAAACTTAGACTCCTTAGAGTATTACATGTTTCCTAGATATGTTCAACACATTCTTAACTATGAACTGGGCTCACAGTTAAGGGGAACAGGTAATATTCATAAAATGGGACAGATGAAGCCCGACATCTTCAAAATAATGAGAAAGCCTACTATGGGCTTCTTAGGGGTAGAAACAGGCGTGGTCCCAAAAATATTAGAGCCCATTGCTCATGGTGACAACGTAGCAGCACCAGCTAGTGTTGAACCCACACCTTCCACTTCAACAACACCTACACAGCGACAAATTACCCTCACCTACCAAGGAAGATCCAAACAAACCCCTGCACAAGTTATTCAACCTGTGCATGCCCCCATATCACCACCCAAATAGGAAGAAGTGGACACTAGAGCTCCCACTTCTCCTGAGGAGCAAACCACTCATATTTTATCAATAATCAGCCATGAGGTTCCTCATGCTCAGGGTGATGATATCATGGCCCACAAAGCCTTAAAACTTCACTCAGAGTCTCAACACTCTAGTGAACAACCTTTAGGGGAAAGTTACCATCCCTAGTCTTTAGATTTAAATCAACCCCTGCCCAGCCTAGAATTATATGATGATGAAGATATAGCACTTAGTGAGTACCATGAGTCTCTCTTTTCCTTCCCTGCTCAAATAGAGATGAGTACCCCTGTGTCCCCTATGTCTAGCCCATATCATCCACCCCTAACTGAGGTGGATCTTGCTAAACCTGTTCAGGAGATCCATATGGAAGAGGCTCTCACTTCTGAAAGTGATTACATCATTAAAACCTCAACCATGGCAACCCATCCTATTGACACTTCAACTGAAGTTGCCAGTGTTTAGGGGAAACCCAGCAGCCAAGAACAACAAGCTGGTGATGAGAAAGAAGACTTAGGTCCAATTATATTATCCCCCAGTGATTCTTCTACTGAAGATGAGGGGAATCTTAGACTAAAGGTGCAAAAACATTCCAAAACATGCACTTATTTAGTCTCCAAGGTTAGTAACTTGGAATCTCAAGTGACTACCTTGCAAAGAAGGGTCAATGATCAATAACTTGAGATTTCTGATCTTAAGGAACAACTAGTTAGGAGACCCTTTAGAAGGATTCAACCAGGAACACAAGAACCTGAGGATGTAATTGACTTAACCTCCAGCTCACCTATGCAAGTTGGTGATGCTACCAAAAAGGGAGAGGAAGTTGTTACAATCATAGAACCTGGGAGTCCTTCTTAGAGTATGGACATTGAGGACTCACCAACCTCACTTGCAATTGTCCAGACTCAGCAACCACTTCAAATTCACATTGATGTAAACTTACTTATCCGGAGTTTATTTGAGGATGGTATACCAAGGGCAATGCCACACCTACCTTTTGGAGCTGCAAATGAAATACATGGGTGGAGGTATGATAATGAAAAAAGAGCCCTCATACTATATAGAGTTCAAGGACAACAAAAGGTCTTCAATTTTCAGACCTTGAACTACTATGACAGTCTTTCTCTAATTAATATGCCACTTGCCAACCCAAGTCAAAACAGGTAAGTTGATATAATGACTGGAAGAATTCAAGACGGGATTATAGAGGAGCTAAGATATAGAAGAAGACAATTGCAAGCACGCAATGTCATTGGTCAACTAGATGTTGAGTTGGACTCTATGATTAGCTTTAAAGGGGAATCCTTGATTGAAGGCCCAGTGACTGAACCTGTGAGCATTGTCACAGAGTCAAGCACTGATGTGTGTAAAGTATATATATTTTAAATAAGGACTTTCACACAATTTGAGTTTTAATTTAAGAAATGATTATCACTCTTAAACCAACTACACACAATAGGCAAGTGCACCTATCGCATAATAGTATAGTTTTAGGTAAGAACCGAGTATTGATCCGTGGACATAATGGCTCCCAGTACTAAATCATTATCATTATTTAACCGATCAATTGAGTTTCGATTTGTGAGTATTATCGTTAACTAAAACGATTAGCAAATTAAACTAATAAATTAAGAAAGTAAAGATGAAGATACACAATCAATTAAAGATACCACTTGGACTTTGATTCCACTTAGCATAGAATTAACAACTAGCACAAACTCGAGGTGAGACCATTTTTTTTCACATGAAACATGGAAGTAGCCTAAACCCCCGTCAAGGATATCTAGACATATAACCATTCGGAAAGCTAGAACGATAGACACATAATTGCCACCTAAAGTTATTCCATGAAGAACTAATGATATAATTATGTTGATGTTAAAGATGAATTAGACTCCCGTTAGGGTTACCTAATTCCACAAATCTTTGGAAAGTTAACACGATAAACATATGATAACCACCTCAACTTGAGAAAAATAGACAAAACTACAATTACTCTTCAACTCATAAACTTCATATCACGATTACAAAACAATTCATAATCGATGACAAGAGAGATTTATGATATACACCATGGTTTTCTCAAACATAAGCATAAGGATGCACATTTAACCAATTCTACTAAATCTTCAACCTTCATTCACCATTCCTAGTCAAATGTCACAACATTACATACAAAAGATGCAATTATATGCATAAGTCTTGTAAGAACATGAAGTTTTCCAACATAACATGCTTACAACACCCACAAGGTTGAACATTTCATCAAACTAGAACAAACACACACACTCATTGAAGAATAATCAAGTTTCATCATAGCATCAACATAAACATCACCAAGAATCATGTACAATTTGTTAAATCATGCTAAGTTTCATCTAATCCAAGTGATAATAAGAGTTTAGCCCATAAGGCTTACAAAAGACACACCCAAACTCAAGAACATGGAAGAACTCATAGTAGATCTAGAGGAATTCAAACTAATTTTGAGTGGAAATGGGTGGATGATGTTAGAACCTTCTTGAAAGTGTGAAATCTTCAATCTTGGCCTTCAAATCTTCCAAAAACTCTTGAGAAATGCTCAAAGACACCTAAGGGTTTGAGGGAGGCTAGGGTTTTGAAAGAAATGAAAGTTTTTTTGGAAATGAGGTGTGCTAGGGTTATAAACCCGTTTTCTACCCGAATATGATCATATCTGAAGTGATATGACCATATTCAGCATCAAAAATGGACTATTTGAAATTTGACAGCTTATATGACCATATTCAGCTTCAATATGGTCATATCAGAAGCATTTTTCTCTTGAACCTCTTCAAATCTTGGATTTTCTTCACAAAAAATCACCGAGCTTCATCCGAAAGCTACAAAATTTAAATAAAACACAAATAAGTGTCTAAATTGTGAATTTTGTAAAAATAATTTAAAATGCAAAGAAATACACATTGTAAACATGTATATTTATTATCATATCAAACATCCCCACACTTGAACTTTGCTTGTCCTCAAGCAAACTCTCATGCAACCATTTAACAAAAGAAATCCCATTGACATAAAAGATGGTGAGAGACAAACCATTTGTTAAATGAAGATCCAAACTCATAATTGACTATCAAACATGGCACACTTATAAGAAGAAACCGAGTGTTTCAAGCTTGCTCTTTTCAAAAATACTAGAAATGTTCAAACGAGCATCACATGCCTACGAAGTTTCTTTTATGCATGAGTATAAACCGCTCACAAAAATCACTCAACACTCGGTTATTTATATGTATAAGTGAATCACTCAATGCCAACCAATGATACACACATAGTAATAAGCTTGCAAAGGGGGTCAAATCTCCACCAATTAACATGAGAAAATGTTGTAACGGGGCTTGGGTAAAAAGGGGTATGGAATTTTTGGTAAAAGTGATTAAACGGATAAAAATTCCAGAAATCTAGATACTAAATATGATACATTACGCTAATACATAAACACGATTTAGTATAACTAAACTAATACAAATCTAATAGAAGTGAGATATGCATGAAGATTATTCTTTCTTATGCATCAAATAACTACATTTATTTATTCATATTCTAAACAACATAATTTAACTTTTTTTTTCATTTTTT
Source organism: Flaveria linearis (assembly GCA_024085815.1). Lineage (NCBI taxonomy): Eukaryota > Viridiplantae > Streptophyta > Magnoliopsida > Asterales > Asteraceae > Flaveria > Flaveria linearis. The sequence goes on from CM044011.1 coordinate 30,276,970, forward strand.
TTTCTTTTTTTTCTTTTCATTGAACAATGGACGCCTAATTAAAACAAATAAATATGAAACAATTTCGATGCCAAAATTTAGACAACTAGAAATAATCGGAAATTTATCACAAGGGTTTAAAAGATAAAAATGGCTAATTTGGCTAAGTGGCTAATGATGTGGATAATAAAAAAAAGGGAAAATGGCTCAACATGGTGACTAATGATCATAATTGGGTGAAGTAAAAGAGAAGAAATTTGGCTTACAAGGTGGGTATTCCTAATGCCTCTGTCATTTTCATACAAATACTCAGTTTATGATCTTGAAATGCATATCCTAAGCAAGTTCTCATGTGGATGCACATTTGGCACACTCAAGAATCAACAAACATGTAAGCAAACACTAAATCATATGATTTCATGTGATAAAGGCACAAATAAGCTTACAGAAATGGAGGGATAAATGTAAAGTTCAAACTCATGCATAAATATCACATTTTCAACTTGCAATGCTCACTGAACATCTGAACGTTTTATCATAATGCACTTGGTTTCTCTGTGATGTTAACAATTCAATCATGGTTTAAGATGTAAAAGAAATATAAATGGATGTTATTTTTTCAACTTTTTTGAAAAATTTTTGTCAAAAATGGGAATGTTTTAAGGTGCAATGAGATATATGTAAAAGACATGCAAAAGTTCACAAAAACCCAAACATCCCCACACTTGAAACATACATTGCCCTCAATGTATCAATGTATGACATTTAATGTAAGAAACAAATGGGAAGGGGGGAAGAAGAAGGAGAAACAGGAAACTCCCTGAAGAAATCCATAAAAACAGGTCCAACAAAATCTCAAACGTCTGCTAAGCAAACCATCACCCTCAAGATTCCACGAAAACTAGCATTAACATCACTTTAAGAACAAAACAATAAGTTTAGCAAGACAAAGAAAAATCAACATAAATAAACAGTACATAAAGTAAATAACCAGCAGAAAATGACAACACAAATATGTTTCGAGTTTGTACAACCAGAATACCAAAAAGTACAACTCAAGCGCAAAAGGAACCACAAAAGAATATGTGAGGTTTTCAGACTAGTCCTCCATCACATCTGCATCATCTGATGGACCATGCTGCTGCTCTTTTTGCTCGGGCAGTGGAGGTTGGGAAATTGGTATAGGAAAAGGAGGATGAGGAAGACCAAACTCATTTTCAGCAGCCCACTTTGTTATAACCTGCATTATCCAATGCACCCTAGCATGAATATGAGCTAAATCAGAAGAGTTATCAACGGGCGGTGGCAGAGATGGTGCTGTGGCTCCGTCACCATCAATAAGTGCTATCGGATGAGCCTCTCCATTCGCAATGCAAGTCGATGTGTCTATCTCCATATTCGGGGGAAACCATTTTTTTTCTTCAGAGTCTAACCAATACCATCCATCTGCTGACTCATATGCAGCGAGTCTCATATTGATCAGCATGGATTTATTGATGAGCTTCGTTTGGTGAGAACAAGAAATTCCAACGAGGTTATCAGCGTCTAACAGATGAAGAGATGAAGCCAATTGAGTAATGAACGCTCCTTCACAGATTGGGCTACTATGCTTTCTACCAGAACATTTTGAGAAAAATATAGCGAGTGCGTATGCCAAGTTACATGGCTGCTTCCGGATAAGGCAATATAGAAAAAACATGTCATTTTCAGTGACAACACCCATGCTTGAACCTCGTCCAGAAATAGTTCAACAAACTCTCTACACCTACTAACAACACCAATGGCAACTTCATTTGACCTAAACATTGCATCTAACATCCACTTTAGAATGTATGTGACATATTCAACAAGATTATACCAAACAAAAACATTTTCAGCCTAAACTTAAAATAAACATCACATGTAAACAATCAACAAGAACAAAAATCTAGTTGCAAGCAAAGAAAAGTTACCTTGGAGAAGAAGATTAAAAACAATTATTACTTTTTTTTCAAGAACAAATGGGTGATTTAGATGATGAAGGGATGATGGTGAGAAGGGGTGGCTGGTGGGTTGTGTTTGTGAGGAGGGAGAGGGGGAAAAAGAAGGTTGTTCGGTGGTGATGGTTGCGAGTGTGGATGGAGGCCGCGGTTGGTGGTGGTCTGCGTGGTGGTGGTGGCTTACGAAGGTGGAGAAGAAGGTGGGGGTTGTGTTGGTGGTCGCGGTGGTCAGGGCTGTGACGGGTGGTGGTGAGGTGCGCAGGTGGTGATGATGGTCGCGGTGGTCGTGGCTGTGAGGGGTGGTGGTGAGGTTGGAGGGCGACAGGGGGAAGGGTTTACGGGGGTGAGGTGGGCGATGGTTGCGGGTGATGGTTCGCTGGCAGGGTAGGGGCGGCGGTAGGGTGGTTGCGATGGGGATGTTGATCGCCGGCGGAGTAGGGGTGACGGCAGGGTGGTGGTGACGCGGTGATGAAGGCTGCGGGTGTGGAGGTTTGGTGTTGAGGTGGAAGTGAAGAAGAAGATGAGGTAGATGGAGATGAAGATGGAGAAGGTGAGTTTGGGTGTATATGAATTTATCAATAAAAGTCAAGGGTTTTTTTCTAATTTTTTTTTGAACCCCCCTTTTTTTCAGCCAATATGAGCATATCCGTCTGAACATGAGCATATCGGCAAGTTTTTTTTCAATTTCATCTTATTTTGAACCAGCTAATATGGACATATACATTTAAATATGATCATATTAGTGATTATTTTTCAAAAATTTTCTTTAACTTAGAATACCTTCGCATTAAATCTCAAAAATCGGTTTGCTTAACACGCTTTCATTATAAATAACGTAGTACACAACCGATGACGTCGACATCTTCGTTTTTTGTTTTTTTTTAATTAATTAATTGTTTTTTAGCAAAATAAAATAAAATAAAATAAGAACTAATCAAACAAACAAACAAACCCAGTATATCCCACTCAAGAGCAGGGTCTGGGAGGGGTAGGTGGTGTCAAGTGTAACACCCGGCCTCTCACACCAAAAATATTGTCCGCTTCGCTCACGAGGAGCTCACGGATTTGCTTTTGGTTGCCCGGGTGAAAACTTCCCAGGGAGGTCACCCATCTCTAGATTGCTCCCACCTGAGCACGCTTAACTGTGGAGTTCTCCTCTCATCCACAGCCAATACGCCCAAAACGCGTTGTTGATGTTAGAGGCCAGACATTCCTTATGAACCAGGAATCTCTCCTGTCCACGGCCGATGTGGGATATGTGTAGGGTGTCACAAGCACCCCATGTTTGGACTCATCGTCCTCGATGAGCCCGAGAAGTCACCATCCTTGGTGAGGTATGTCCCACACCCCAAACGGCACAGGAGTGGCTCTGATACCATTCTGTAACACCCGGCCTCTCAAACCAACAATATTGTCCGCTTCGCCAACAAGGAGCTCACGGATTTGCTTTTGTTGCCCGGGTGAAAACTTCCCAGGGAGGTCACCCATCCCTGGATTGCTCCCACCTGAGCACGCTTAACTGTGGAGTTCTCCTCTCATCCACAGCCAATACGCCCAAAACGCGTTGTTGATGTTAGAGGCCAGACATTCCTTATGAACCAGGAATCTCTCCTGTCCACGGCCGATGTGGGATATGTGTAGGGTGTCACAACAAGTCTTTCCTCTATCCAGATAGGTAGAAAGACCACTTCCAAAGAGACCCCCGGCTCGATAACAAAAGCAATAAAGCTAGCAAATCAACATATAATCAAACATACGATATATGATATATGATATATGATACCGCACCCATTATACAGCAAATATTAAAATATCACCAAAAAGAAATATAAAATGAACAAGTATGCATCAGGGAAGCAGCAAGTTTTCCCTAAAAAGGTCAAAGTGTACTACATACACATCAGGCCCCGTAACAAGTAATCAAAGTCCCTTCCTAGCTACAGAAACCACTAAAAGTCCTTAATTTTAATTCTACGTCTCCACTCGCTCCTATCCTCAATCATGTGCTCAGAGAGGTGCAAGTGTACCATATCTCGCCTAATTATCTCTTCCCAAGTCTACCTAGGTCTTCCTCTACTCTTCCTACCCTCTATAATGATGTTCTCCACTGCTCTGACCGGTGCTGGCATTGGTCTCCTCTTGACATGTCCATACCACCTTAATCTTCCCTGTCGTATTTTATCTCCAATACAAGCCACTTCTAACTTCTGTCGAAACACTTCGTTTCTTATCCGATCCAGTCTTGTATGGCCACACATCCACCTTAGCATTCGCATTTCCACAACCTCTATTTGTTTCTCGTGCGATTTCTTTATGGCCCAGCAGTCTGTTCCATATAGCATAGCTGGGCGTACCGCCACTCTGTATAGTTTTCCCTTAAGTTTTGCTGGAAACCTCTTATCACATAGGATCCCTGATGCTGCTCTCCACTTGCACCATCCTGCTTGGACACGGTGAGCTACATCGCTGTGTATCTCTCCGTCCTCCTGCAGGTACGAGCCCAGGTATTTGAACCTAGATGTCCGTGGGACCGATACCCTGGATACTGATTTGGGTGTCCTCTTCCTCGTCGCCACCAAAGTTACAATGCATGTATTCCGTCTTAGAGCGACTTATCATTAATCCTCTGCTCTCCAGCGCTGCTCTCCACTGCTCTAGCTTGTCGTTAAGCATCATTTTAGATTATGATATTAAGACAATATCATCCGCAAAGAGCATGCACCACGGGACTGACTGTTGTATAGACCTAGTCATCTCATCCAACACTAGTGCGAAGAGAAATGGGCTCAATGCCGATCCTTGGTGGAGTCCCACTTCCACTGAGAATGAGTCTGTGTCTCCTACCGGTGCTCGCACACACGTTTTTGCCCCGTCATACATATCCTTAATTAAAAACAAGAACTAATTAAAGGAAATAAGAACTATTTAAAATAAGAACTAAATAAAGGAAATTAATTAAGAAAATATTTAAAACAAAAGGATACGGATGATTTTCAAAATCTCGGGTTGTCTCCCGCAAGCTTTGTTTATTTACGAGTCATTAGCTCGACTCGACCCCGCATTCACTTGTCCTTGGGGTGGAGTTCCATGACGTTAAACTCCTTCTCATCTCTCGGACCTTCGATGTAATGTTTTAAGCGATGACCATTAACCTTGAAAATCCTTCCGTCCGAATGTTCAACTTCAACGGTTCCATACGAGAATACTTGCTTCACGATATAAGGACCCGTCCATCTTGATTTTAATTTACCGGGAAACAAGCGAAGTCTCGAATTGTAAAGCAATACACGATCCCCCACTTGGAATTGTTTGTTATTCTTCAAGTGGTTGTCATGTAATTTTTTCGTCCGTTCCTTGTAAATTGTAGAATTTGCGTATGCTTGATTTCTCAATTCGTCAAGTTCATGGACTTGTAAAAACCTATTTTCACCTGCATCTTTTAAATCAAGATTAACGGCCTTCAAGGCCCAATAAGCTTTGTGTTCGAGTTCAACGGGAAGGTGACAAGATTTTCCATAAACCAACTTAAAAGGTGTGGTGCCAATTGGAGTTTTATAAGCGATTCAAAAAGCCCATAGGGCATCATCTAACTTATCCGCCCAATCCTTTCGGTTTTTCCCAACCGTTCGTTCCAAGATTCGTTTAAGACCTCTATTAGTGACCTCAACTTGACCGCTTCTTTGTGGGTGGTAAGATGTTGAAAAACGATGTTTAACCCCATAACGAGCTAACACTTTTTCAAGTTGATTATTACAAAAATGAGTGCCACGATCACTAATTAGAGCCTTTGGGGCACCAAACCGAGAGAAAAGCTTTTTCAAAAATTTTACCACTACCCTAGCATCATTTGTAGGCAAGGCTTGCGCCTCGGCCCACTTAGAAACGTAGTCAACGGCTACTAGAATGTATTTGTGACCATGTGATGAAGGAAATGGTCCCATGAAGTCGATGCCCCAAACATCAAATACCTCGCATACTTGTATGCTATTTTAGGGCATCTCATCACGTGAAGAGATGTTACCTGCACGTTGGCAAGCATCACATGCTTTGACCAGCATGTGTGCATCCTTGAATACGGTAGGCCAATAAAAACCAGAATCAAAGACTTTCTTAGCGGTATAATTTGCTCCATGATGGCCACCGGTGGGTCCTTCATGACAATGGCGAAGTATGCTCATTGCTTCAATTCCATGCACACATCTTCTCACCACTTGATCCGTGCACACTCGAAAAAGATATGGATCTTCCCAAAAGTAGTACTTAACATCAGACATGAATTTTCTTTTCTGTTGATAAGTCATACCTTTCACTAGAACTCCACCTGCAAGATAGTTAGCAAAATCTAGGAACCAAGAGAGTTCTTCTTCAATCGCCTAAACCTGTAAAAGAAACTCATGAGGGAAATTGTCATTTATGTTGGATTCCCTTAGTTCTTCCATGGATGGATTCTCAAGCCGTGAGAGGTGATCTGCCGCTACATTTTCAGCTCCTTTCTTGTCTCGGATCTCTATATCAAATTCTTGTAAAAGCAAAATCCACCTGATCAATTATGGTTTTGCATCTTGCTTGCCAAATAGATATCTAAGAGCTGTATGGTCAGTGTAAACAATGGTTTTAGATAAAATAAGATATGAACGAAACTTATCAAAAGCAAATACTACAGCAAGTAATTCCTTTTCAGTGGTAGTGTAATTTTCTTGTGCATCATTCATTGTTTTGCTTGCGTTATATGGGATGAAAATGCTTGTCCTTTCTTCGCCCTAAAACCGCACCGACTGCATAGTCGCTTGCATCACACATCAACTCAAATGGAAGAGTCCAATCGGGAGCTACCATTATGGGGGCATTTATCAGTTTTTCTTTTAAAAAGTTGAATGCATTTAAGCATTCCTCATTGAAAACAAATGGAACGTCTTTTCCAAGAAGTTGTGTCATCGGCCTTGCAATTTTTGAAAAATCTTTAATAAATCGTCTATAAAATCCCGCATGACCTAGAAAACTTCTTATTGCTTTTACAGAAGTAGGTGGTGGTAATTTTGAAATAATTTCAACCTTTGCCCTATCTACTTCTAAACCAACATTTGAAATTTTATGCCCCAACACAATGCCTTCTTTTACCATAAAATGACATTTCTCCCAATTTAATACCAAGTTGGACTCTTCACATCTCGCGAGCATTTCCTTCAAATTGCTTAAACAATGATCAAAAGAGCATCCAAAAACTGAGAAGTCATCCATGAACACTTCCATGGAGTCTTCGATCATATCATGAAATATGGCCACCATACACCTTTAAAATGTGGCTGGAGCATTACACAGTCCAAATGGCATTAGCCGATAAGCAAAGGTGCCATAAGGACATGTGAACATGGTTTTCTCTTGATCATCGGATGCAATTGGGATTTGGAAGTAACCTGAAAAACCATCAAGAAAGCAATAAAACATATTCCCAGATAACCTTTCTAACATTTGATCAATAAAAGGAAGAGGGAAATGGTCCTTTCTTGTTGCATCGTTAAGTTTGTGATAATCAATGCAAACCCTCCAACCTGTGATGGTCCTTGTGGGTATTAATTCATTCTTTTCATTGGTCACCACCGTCATACCTCCTTTCTTTGGTACCACTTGTACCGGACTCACCTATGCGGAATCTGAGATTGGGTAAATTAAACCTGCATCAAGTAGTTTGATTATTTCCTTTTTAACCACTTCTTGCATATTAGGGTTGAGGCGACATTGACATTGGACAACTGGCTTGTAATCATCTTCCATTAAAATTTTATGGGTACAAAAGGATGGATTTATTCCTTTTATATCCATAATCTTCCAAGCCATAGCTTTCTTGTGCATCTTTAAGACGTCTAAAAGTTTGACTTTTTCATCACCTGTCAAACCAGAAGCAATAATAAAAGGTAATTTGGATTCATCATCAAGATAAGCATACTCAAGATGAGTGGGTAGCTCCTTGAGTTCTAATGATGGTGGTTCTTCAATTGATGACTTTGCTTTTGGATCCTTCTCTCGATCAACCACTTCAAAACTTCATGAACTTCTACATCAAGGGATGGTTCATCCACTGACATACGAGTTAGCTCACCACAAATTTGGTTAGCTTGATTGGTATCAAGCTCTTCATTATCAAATAACTGTGTTTCCAAAACATCATGTCCAAACATTTCCTGCACACAATCATCCACATGACAATCAGTATTATCAACAAAATAAAGTGTATCATCATGGATTTGAGAATGTTGCATGGAATCCTTTATCTTAAAAACCACCTCTTTTTCATCCACGTGAAGGGTCAATTTACCTTCAAACACATCTATTAAGGCTCTAGATGTAGCTAAAAAGGGGCGGCTAAGAATGAGTGGTACGTTCTTGTCTTCATCCATATCAAGGATTACAAAATCCACAGGAAAAACTTACTAATTCTCACCAACATATTCTCAACTATACCTCTCGGATATTTCATTGAGCGATCAGCAAGTTGAATACTCATACGTGTTGGTTGTGGTTCCCCTAGGTCTAGCCTTTCAAACATTGAATATGGCATCAAGTTGATACTAGCACCTAGGTCAGCTAGAGCATTATTCACCATCAAACTACCAATCAAGCAAGGAAGTGTGAAACTTCCCGGGTCTTTCATTTTCTGTGGTAGCTTATTTTGAAGCACCGCCGAGCATTCTTCATTTAGAACTACATGTGAAAGTTCCTCAAGCTTCTGTTTATTTGTTAGAAGATCTTTGAGAAATTTGGCATACTTGGGCATCTATGACAAAGCTTCAACAAACGGTAAGTTTATATGTAATTGTTTAAATAGGTCAAGAAATTTACTGTATTGTTGGTCCATCTTTTCTTTCTTCAAACGCCCCGAGTATGGAATTGTGGGCTTGTACACTTTCAATGGTTCTTTGATTTGTGCTGTACTTTCTGGGCCTCGCCTAGTGTTGGGTACCTCGTCTTGAACCTTAACTTCTACCTCTTCAACCACCGGCTTAGATGTGGAAGTCGTCTCAATCTCTTTAGTGGTTTTACACTCCTTAAAGTAATTGCTTTACAATCTCCCCGTGGATTTGCTTCGGTGTTACTCGGGAGTTTACCCTTCTCCCTCTCGGCTAGCAAACTAGCCATTTGACCCATTTGGTTCTCAATACCCCGAATCGCCGAACCTTGACTTCTTAATTCATCCGAAAATTGTTGTTGTCGAATTTCGGCTTGATCATGACGAGCTTCAGATATTTTATGATGGGATTCGGCAGTGGACAAGAATTGTGCCATCATCTCTTCCAAATTTGATCTTTTCTCGGGTTGTGAACCACTACTTGAACCTTGATTTTGGTATTGATTTTGTTCTTGAGGTCGAGAGTGATCTTGGTGTTGTGGTTAAAATGATTTTTGGTTTTGTTGGAATGGTGATCTTTGTTGAAAACCCGGAGGTTGGTTGCTTCCACTTGCCTTCCAACTAAAATTGGGATGATTCTTCCAACCTGGGTTATAAGTGTTACTGTAAGGATTGTTTTGAGGTCGATATTGGTTACTCATGAAATCCACTTGTTCGTTCACATTGTAGACAACTCCATGTTGACAATCGGAACTCAAATGCGCACCACCACACAAGTGACAACTTGTTTGCACTTGGTTCAATTGCATTTGATCAATTCTTTTTGCCATTGTTTCCATTTGTGCAGCTAGAGATGTGTAGTCGTCTACATGGTGAACCCCTTATCTTGATGGTTTACTTCGTGAAGATGGCCCTTGATAAGTGTTCATTGCCAGTTGTTCAAGTATGGCATACCCCTCCGTAGGGGTTTTCATGGCTAAAGACCCTCCAGCTGTAGCATCGACTATTTGGCGATCTTGAGGATACAACCCGTTGTAAAAGGTAGTAACTTGCATCCATTCATCCAACCCATGATGTGGACATTTCCTCATCATCTCCGTATATCGTTCCCAAGCTTCATAAATAGATTCCCCTTCATCCTGCATAAAAGAAGTGATATTATTCTTCAATCTTGCAGTTTTAGATGGTGAAAAATATCTAAATAAAAATTTTTGAGCAAGATCCTCCCAAGTGGTTATAGAACCAGCAGGAAGTGAGTTTAACCAAGCCTTTGCTCAATCACGAAGGGAGAATGGGAAAAGCCTAAGTTTGCTTGCATCATCGGACAACCCGTTCGTCTTGAACGTATCACAAATTTCCAAAAAAATTGCTATATGAGCATTCGGGTCTTCATCTGATAAACCATAGAATTGAACATTGTTTTGAATCATTTGAATCATTTATGGTCCAATCTCAAAGTTATTGGCTTCAACCGCCGGTCTGACAATGCTCGATACCAAACCACCCAACGATGGTCTTGCATAATCATAGATGGTTCTCTGTTCATTGTTTCGATTCCCCATGTCTTCTGAGTTTGCGTCCTCGGAATTGCTTCTTCTTCGGTGTCGGTTTCCTCGGTAATTTGTACACGAGTAGCTTCACTATCGATTTCCCGAGCTATTTTTAGAGATTTTGCCCTTAAGTTTCTTTTCTTAAGTAATTTCACCGGGTTTGAATAGGGTTCAATCAGGTCCTCGACAGGTGAAGATGTGGACATAAGCTTCCTGATAACACAACGTAATACCAAGCACCGTAAAAAAGGACAAAAGATAAACAGTAGCTATAAGATGTAAAAATGCAAAAATAAAATATGCACAATTGGTTAAAGTAGCAACTTCGATATTTCTTGAAATCACCGTGTCCCCGGCAACCGCGCTAAAAACTTGATGTGTGTAAAGTATATATATTTTAAATAAGGATTTTCACACAATTTAAGTTTTAATTTAAGAAACGATTATCACTCTTAAACCAACTACACACAATAGGCAAGTGCACCTATCGCATAATAGTATAGTTTTAGGTAAGAACCGAGTATCGATCCGTGGACACAATGGCTCCCTGTACTAAATCATCATCACTATTTAACCGATCAATTGAGTTTGGATTTGTGAGTATTATAGTTAACTAAAACGATTAGCAAATTAAACTAATAAATTAAGCAAGTAAAGATGAAGATACACAATCAATTAAAGATACCACTTGGACTTTGATTCCACTTAGCATAGAATTAACAACTAGCACAAACCCGAGGTGAGACCATTTTTTTTTCACATGAAACATGGAAGTAGCCTAAACCCCGTCAAGGATATCTGGACATATAACCATTCGGAAAGCTAGAACGATAGACACACAATAGCCACCTAAAGTTATGCCATGAAGAACTAATGATATAATTATGTTGATATTAAAGATGAATTAGACTCCCGTTAGGTTACATAATTCCACAAATCTTTGGAAAGTTAACACGATAAACACATGATAACCACCTCAACTTAGGAAAAATAGACAAAACTACAATTACTCTTCAACTAATAAACTTCATATCACGATTACAAAACAATTCATAACCAATGACAAGAGAGATTTATGACATACACCATGGTTTTCTCAAACATAAGCATAAGGATGCACATTTAACCATTCCTAGTCAAATGTCACAACATTACATACAAAGATGCAATTATATGCATAAGTCTTGTAAGAACATGAAGTTTTCCAACATAACATGCTTACAACACCCACAAGGTTGAACATTTCATCAAACTAGAACAAACACACACAATCATTGAAGAATAATCAAGTTTTATCATAGCATTAACATAAACATCACTAAGAATCATGTACAAGTTGTTAAATCATGCTAAGTTTCATCTAATCCAAGTGATAATAAGAGTTTAGCCCATAAGGCTTACAAAAGACACACCCAAACTCAAGAACATGGAAGAACTCATAGTAGATCTAGAGGAATTCAAACCAATTTTGAGTGGAAATGGGTGGATGATGTTAGAACCTTCTTGAAAGTGTGAAATCTTCAATCTTGGCCTTTAAATCTTCCAAAAACTCTTGAGAAATGCTCAAAGACACCTAAGGGTTTGAGGGAGGCTAGGGTTTTGAAAGAAATGAAAGTTTTTTTGGAAATGAGGTGTGCTAGGGTTATAAACCCGTTTTCTGCCCGAATATGACCATATCTAAAGTGATATGACCATATTCAGCATCAAAAATGGGCTATTTGAAATTTGACAGCTTATATGACCATATTCAGCTTCAATATGGTCATATCAGAAGCATTTTTCTCTTGAACCTCTTCAAATCTTGGATTTTCTTCACAAAAAATCACCAAGCTTCATCAGAAAGTTACAAAATTCAAATAAAACACAAATAAGTGTCTAAATTGTGAATTTGTATCAAAAATTATTTACAATGCAAAGAAATACATATTGTGAACATGTATATTTATTATCATATCAAGCACGCCATCAACAATATCGTGTACCCTTAGCGAGGCACAAATTGGTGAAGGTGCTTCACAACCTCTTTCTTGCTAGAGCATGACTGCCGAATCAGGCAATGAAGGCCAAAGCTCTCTCCACCCTGAGTCACCAATGCCTGTGAGTGACAAAGGGAAAAGGAAACTGGATCCTAAGGAGATTGAGGAGGAGAAGAGAGAGAGGAAGAGGAAGCTAAGGGGAGAGAGTTCAGCTGGTTCCTCAGGATTCATGGAAGCTGTAATCAGGGAAGCTCTCAGGCCAAACACTCAAGATGCTGAGTTGAGGGCTGCCAGATTGAACTATCTGGGGACCAGGAACAACAACATAGATGAACTTATCTCTCTTCCCTTAGAAGAGTTAAATGAACTGGCAGATTTAGAGCTGACCAAAGAGAGAAAGGAGGCAGAGGATGCAGAGTTGCTCCTCAGAGTCAATGAACAAAGAAGACAAAAGAGACTATACAAGGATGCTCCTTCTCTCTCCCCAGTTGATGAAAGTCCTGAGAGAGAGACTGTGGCTACTGAACAACCTTAGGTAGACAAAGAAGCTGACAGACAAAACATGATCAACTACCTGACTGCCACAAGACTTTATCAGGCATCTGCACTTCTTCCCCTCTTTTATGAATACATTGAATTTGAGTACCTTAAGCAGCTTGAACAATAGTTCTTAAATGAATAAAAAGTTGCTAAGAGAAAGAAGAAGGAAGAAGCTGCAAGGTCAAGGGCTATCATCCAAAAGAGCTAAAAGAAGTCTACTGACAAACAAAGGATGATGAGCTTCTTGAAGCTGTATGGATTCTCCGAAAGGAGGTTTGGTCCAATGTCTCTATCCACTATGGATGAGCATATTAGGGTGATCAAGCAGAAGATTAAAAAGTGAGATCTTGTGGACTTGCATTTTCCACCAACCCAAGTTCTTTCTGAGATTGAGGTTAAGGTTAAACCACAGACAACACACCCTGGACCTTCAGCTGCATCACAGCCAACTTCATCTTCTGATCCATAGCAGGGTTCTACTCTCTCTCCTTCTGAACCTGTGAGAGAAGAGTACCCAACTGAGAGAGGCATAATAGAACAACATGGTACTCAAGACCAACACTCTCAGTTAAACACTCCAAAGAGGAAGAAAAGGATGGTTGCAAAGAAAGTAAGCAAGAAGAAAAAGGCATCCACTTCTAAACCTTAGGATGAGTCAGAACATACTGAGGAGGTGCAACAAGAAACTGATCAACCAACTCCTACTATAGTACAACCTCTTGCAGCTGGAAGACCCATCTTGTCATAGACCTTTGCTGCTAATCCAGACAGATGGTATGTCATCAGAGATCAAGGTGGTCAAGATGTCTACTTCTGAAAAGACATACTTGATCTACCTATGCATGATCTTCATGACATGAGAAGATATTTTGAAAGTCTGAGGGATCCTGACCAACTAATGAAGAAAGGAATGGCCATGATTCTGATGAGGATAATCAACTGAAGATCAACCTTCTCAGTTTTGGTAGCATCAGCCTGGGGGGAGTTTGTAAGGTTTATTTAGAGGATGATGCAACCAAAGCAATCAAAGGGTTTCCTGCATGCATGCACCAAAGTACCAAGTAGAACTGCTAAGAAAGTTTTATACTTTGCATGAGAATTATGCTAAGTATAAAATCTTCTGAAGCTAAAAGTTCCTGTGGAAGCTTTACACTCTGCACTTTTCAAAATTGAAAATGGAACAGTCGACCTGGTCTACGAATCTATTCTAACAAGAAATATTCTAAGTATAAAGTCTTCTGAAGCCAAAGATCAAATCTTCCGAAGCCAAAGATGAAGTCTTCCGATGCTTCAAAGACAAAGTCTTCCGAAGCCAAATGAGGTGAAGATCGATTTATTCCGAAGACTTAGAAGAACATGCTTTTCTCTGATGTACTTTTACAAAAGCTGACCAACTTTCCGCTGAAACTCTGATAACTCACCAATTTGTAAAAGTTGGTGAAAAGGTCTATGTTTTTGTAACTGTAAATTAAGGTCTTTGCCTATAACTTTCTACTTTATGTACTTTTATCCTTTTTATATAATATTAGGATGTAAGCTATGGCATGTCATAGTCACTAGTCAAAAGGAAATTTGCATTTTGACTTTACATTGATTTTGTTGTCTTTCAATGTTCCAACTGGCTTTCCAAGTATGGCCGGTTGTAGGGTGTAGGATAAAGTATCTCAATCTCTTGTAACTTATTTCTTATGCATTGTAACTCTTGTAAGAGAACTTGAGTTTAATATACATCATCCTTGAAAACCTTATATATATATTGTCTTAAGTTCGGTCTCTTTACTTACTAGTGTTCCTTGCATCCTAATTCTCAAATCCCTGCTTCTCTATTTAATCTGTTAAGTGCTCTAACTGTATTCTCATTGTGAGACTGATTGTATTGACCATCCCTTAATCGGTCCTACAGTTGTACTTCAGCCAAAGGCTTTCATGACTTATATAACAATTCATTAGCACATGCACTACGTCTCCCTAGTCAATTGACTATATACGAGTGTATTACGGTCATATGGGGCCATTCATCACGCTGGGCCTAATTGCCTTATGAAACCCCCTTGGGTTCTGTGAATCCCCACTTGGATTCGATAATATCCCATAAAACATAAAAGGATCTAATTATACATCCATCAACATACTACATATTATGGCATTCTCGTTTAAAACAAGTTGACTAGACAAATATACTATACATTGTAAAACAATCATGATAAAGTCTTGGTTACAAGGATTCCTAGAACTTCATTCTTATCGTTTATCGAAATGTGCTTGATTATGTAACTAGGCATAAGATTAAGGAATGGTTAATCATTACCTGTGACATCCGTCAATGTCAGGTCCGTTAATCGACTTAAAATTCGTTAACTCTCCTCGTGCATTTATTATCCTGCGTAATTAAGTCGTTTCCAAATAGAAACTTGTTGTACCTGCTTTACGTCTCAACCCTAATATTATAATAACATGATTAGACAAATATTACATAAATCATAATTAATAGAATTAAACATTCTAGTATGATTTATCCTATTATTATCAATATTAGTATTAATATTAATATTAATATTAGTATTATTACTACTAATATTATTATTATTATTATTATTATTATTATTATTATTATTATTATTATTATTATTATTATTAAGTTCAAGGTCTAAATTGTAATTTAACTAAACTAGAGAGAATAATTAATTGAAAGTTCAGGGTTCAAATGGTAAATATTAAAATTATATATTCATAACCCAAACCGTCGACCCCCTTCCCTGTAACCCTACTGCCGCCGAGAAACCTTCACCGTACACCACCGAACTAGCCTCGATTTCCCGCCGTTAGCCACCGTCGGTTGCCGTCGTCTCGCCGTTCTATCGTTTCGTAAGTAGTCGATCACAACGCCCCTCGTTTCGTTTCATTTCATGAAGTTCGGTTTCGTTTGGGTTTGGGTGATACGTACGAATGTATGTGTTTGCTTGTGCGTATGTGTTTGTATGTATGTATATGTACTGTGCGTGTATATATCTATATATGTTGTGCGTGTATGTATATGTGTGTTTTGCTCGTGTATATATATGATGTGTGTGCAGCCGTGTATATAGGTATAGGCGTTTGTGAGTATCCCGATTGCATATATACATATAGGTATGCGATTATGTGTGTATATATATGTGATTTCAGCATGTAAACATATGTATATATATATATGGCTGCATATGTATATGTATGCTATGATGTGTGTGTATATGTGTGATTCAGCATGTAAACATATATATATATGGCTGCCTATGTATATGTATGCTATGATGTGTGTGTATATGTATGATTCAGCATGTATACATACATACATACATATATATATATATATATTATGGCTGCGTATGTAAATGTTGCGTTGTATGTGAAATATAGAGGTGTGTGTGTGTGTGTGAATGTGCAATGTGTGTGTGCTGCGTAATGTGTATATATATGTGTGTGATTTTGTGTGTGTGAAATTGTGTGTGTCAGTATATATAAATGTGTATGAAGGAGTGGAAATGTGAATTTGATCTATGTGTGTGCACGTGACTGTTGAGTGTGTATGATCAATTGAATCATAGTGTGTGTGTTTAATATATATACATATGGTTATGTGTGTGTATGGTGGCGATGTATATATGCGTAATAATCATATATATGGTTATGTGTGTGAGTTAAGATGCATAATTGTGTACGATTATATAATTATATGAATATATATTATATGTGAATATGAGGTGAAAAATAAAAAGTATAAATGTATCATCATGGTGTGAATCGGGTAATCTTTTTTTTACAGAAATATAAATGTATATATACTTTAGTGTGTGCTAGTGAACTAATTATACATATATATACTTGTGTTTAATTATGTGATCAATCAAATTATTATATATATATATGCGTGTGTGTGTGTATTCGAGCGAGTCACACAATACACCCGAATCAACCCGAAACCAACCGAACGTACTTTCTCTCATCGAACGTGCTTAAAGTTTTAATTATAATTATTATAGGCGTTTGATCGTACATTGCTCACACCGTTTGGAAGGGGTTTTGCTCGCTTTATTTTCTAATCATTTCAAAGTGAGTTTCACGGCTCATTTTTATTATAATTTTATAAATCTTTGGGGGAAAAGTATGTTCACCTCTTTCAGCTGTGAACTCAATTTATTTTGGATTAATGTGTTATTGTTTACAAGCTATATCTTATGTATGAGTTTCTGTGTGGTTCTTTAATCACAACTATTTAACTCCGGTGTTGGAGCCGACGGACTGGTATTGTTAGTACTATTGGGTTGACACCCCCACCCATGTATGTTAGGTACTAGTTGAGACTGACTATGGTTATGATCGACCCCTGGGTGAATATGTTCCGACAATTGCTGTGTGGTTCGTCATAGGTTTAGTTGTGATGCTCATGTGATATTACTTGTGGTAAACTGTACACACTTATGATCCATAAACTCATACACAGCAACAAGTTTTCAATTTATGTTTAAACCTGTGAACTCACCAACCATGTGTTGACCTTTGAGCATATCTTTTTAGGTGATAATAATCAAAGAGGATAGCTAGAGCCGATGCCATAGCAGAGACCCTCAGGATTTCTTTAGACATGCACTAGTGTTTTGACCATCATTTGATTTCGCTTATGAATACTATGTCGAACTTTTTGTTTGTTGGATTTCATATTGGATTTGGTTTTGTTAAATCGATAGACTATGCTAGTCGTGGAACTGACTAACCACGACACAAGTCACCATTGTGTCAGGTGACGTCATGACACGTGGATCCTTGCATTAATTATGTCTCTGTAAACTAACCAGGTGTTATGACGATCCCGTCCGTTACATCCTCGTGTTTCCGCTATAAGCGGGGGTGTGACAGATTGGTATCAGAGCCATTGGTTATAGAGAATTAGGTGGAGCACTCGACCTAGACTATAACCTAAGAACCTTCATGTAGGATGCATACTAGGGTTTGTGTGCATTGATATTACATGTATGATCTTCATGATGCGGTTGACTGCTTATGACTTCATAATATATTGCTTACCCACATGTAGTATGCATAATAGGATTATGTGTGCAACAATATACATGTGAATGTTTTAAGTGTATTATTGGTTATGTTTACATAGCCTGTCTTACAAGCTATCTATGGTTTAATTATTTGAGAAGGTTGTGGGTATCGTATTATCTGTTTATACCTTGAGAAAGCTCTAGGTAAGCGCATCCTCTCATTATGTATTTGACTTATATTCGGATGGATTGATAAGTGATATTTTAATAATTCTTCTAAGAACTTATGTTGTTAAGCCAACCTTTATCTCATACGTCTGTCGATGTCACAATTACTATATGCTCCCTTATTTATAACTTGTTGGGTTGAATCTTGGAAGACGGACGCGCTGGCTAAGACGACGTCAGTAGACAAGAGGCGCGACATACTCAAATTAGATGACTACTTCATCATAGTTCGGATTAAAGTACATGGATTCTTTCAACTATTCCTTACTCAAATGAATGCTTACTCAATCGATTCCTTATACAACTTCGGTTAATTAACTTTTTGTTAGTAACCATATCCTTGATATTCAAATTATGGATAACACTTTGTACTTGACAAGATATGTTAACTTGGGTAAGTGGAGCTGGGGTGACCATGCAAAGCAAATTACCATTACGGGTGCACACGTAATTGCAACTTGCAGTGCATGTGAAGCCTGGTGAATCTTGCCATGAGATAACGATCATGATTAGTACAAATCTTTCATTCTATACCTTGGGACACTAGAGTCATAATTCTAGAAAGACTTTGTTAATGATAATGAAACATTTATAACCTCTACTCTTACTTAAGTTCTATTCTACCTGGAGCTTTCATGGGATTCATATTATAATATTAGTCTTATTCCCTATGAGACATTGCTCTTTCTAGCATTTCAGTAACTATGAAACTGACTAATTTCTTAAAATAGATGTGCACTTCAAAGAGTTGTAGAAGAGTGATGATACTCCCTACACATGCATTACGTTATTCATTGGGATGATATTAAGTATAATCGGATGTCAAGTAACCAGTTTAAGCATCATTCTCGGTATATCGTGGATGTGGTGGGAACGCTGCGGGAAACCCTATATATAAGCATCACCGGTAAACTAAGAATGTGCTTGAACTGGGCTATGTGATGATCTTGATTAATTGGATTATAAAATGATGGAAATGATAAAGTGAAAGAATTGCATGTATATACCAGGAATTCTTGACATACTAGTCAAAGCATTATGACAAGAAAGGAAAAGCGATAATCCTGACCTGTTAGATTGAGGAAATGGAAATTGAAACATATTTGAACAACTACACTGAAAAACCATGAAATGAAGTATGATTTGCTTACTCACTAATGGGTAAAGCATAAGCATGGTAGAGTACCCAAGCTCAAGTCTGAGGTAATGAGGTTGTGATAGCCATTACTTGAGATGAGTTCAAAGCCTTGGTGATTGAGTACTATTACCCAAGGAATGAAATGCAAAAGTTAGAATTATAAATCTAAAATCGTGCAATGGTAGGGTTAGGTTGTGCTCCTTATACTGACAAACTCCATGAGTTGACAAAGCTGATGTCATACCTTATGACATTAGACTAAATAGAATTGAGAGGGACATTAGGAAAATCTAATGAGTATTAGAAAGAAGTTGGAGGGTCGAACAAGCAATCTAGCAGTAAGGTAGACAAGAATGCCAATGTTGTGAACCTAGCTATGTTGGTCGATACGATTAAGCCAATATGTGTTAAACGGGGACGCTAAGAAGGTGGGAGTTCCGACCATTACCATAACGTTTGACCTAGGTCGATTAGGACCCCAGGACAAGTTGGAAAAAATCAGAATTAGTAAATGGCTATAGCTAGAAAGTAAAAACAGTTAAATTATGGAAATAAAGATAATGTAAATCAAGGTAATACATCACGCGGTCATACATTTACGACTGGAACAAGCGACATTCGACAAGACCAAATGTTGTTACATACACATACCTTATCATAAATAGTTACACATCTATTTGATAACAGGGTTGATAATAGCTTTGATTCTTCTTGAATTATTCTTTAACTTAGCATTAACCCTAGTAGTTTAGAAATTATTTACTCGGTTGAGATGACCAATGGTAATAATTAGAGGTTACACAAAAATACATGAAGATCATGTCTTTGACATAGGCTTAATGCCGTATGAATTGGTTATCGAATCATGAAACCAAGATAGTCCATAAGGAGAAGGTGATTCACCAATGCCTAAAGAAGTGATGTTGCGCACTTCTAGCACATAAGGTAGAGAAGAAGGCAGAAGAAAGAAAGTTGAAAGAGATTCCTATTGTATGCGATTTTCTAGAAGACCTTCCTTGTGACTTAACAGGATTGTCCCCTCTTTGTCAAATAGAAATTCCAGAATGATATGAGCCCAAGAGTAAGTTCTGTTACAAAGGCACCGTATCAGTTAGCGCCAACGCAAATGCAAGAATTATCAAGTAAGCTACAAGAGCTCTTGGATAAAAGCTTTATTCGACCTAGTCACTGCTAAGGGAATCACCGACCTGATTGGTTGAAAAGAAGGATGGGCCGTTCCAGTTGTACATAGATTATCGAAATATGAGCAAGTTAATTATCAAAAACCAATACCCTCTCCCCAGGAATTATGATATATTCGATAAGTTGCAGGCTGGACACAACATACCTCTCAAAGTTTGAACTCTGGTCAGGTTATCACCAATTAAGGTTTCAAGAAGACGAGACCTGAAGGCAACCTTTACGACTCGTAAAGGAAATTACGAGTTCTTAGCCATGTCGTTTGGACAGACCAATGCTCCAATAGTGTTCATGGACTTGATGAACCGGGTATGCAAGCCGTATTGGGTAAAGTCATAATCGTGCTTGTAGACAATATCCACATCTATTCCCGATCAAAGGGAGACCATGATCAATGTTCACAACGATACTAAAATTATCACGGGAATAGCAACTCTATGCCAAGTTCTCCAAGTGTGAGTTCTAGTTGGGTGAGGTGAAGTTTTAGTGCACGTGGTTTAAGAATAGGGAATTCATGTTGATCCTTGAAAGATCGAAGCAGTGAGGTAGTGGGATACACCTAAGACTCCCTCGAAAATTCGGTCATTCTTAGGATTGGCTGGATACTATCAATGATTCACTGCGAACTTATCAAAGATTACTTAACTGTTGACAATGTTAACTCAAATGATAAGAACCGATTAATTTTCCTTCATAGGTCAAATGCTTTTATGGCATTTTGTGACGCCTCATATCAAGGGTTTGGTTCCATTCTAATACGGAAAGATAAAGTGATTGCTTACGCATCAAGACAACTTAAAATCTATGACTAAAGTTTTACGAGCATGATTTAGAATTAGATACGGTAGTGTACGCACTTAAGTTTTGGAGACACTACCTATACGGAACGAAAGGTGTTATCTATACTAATCACAAGGGCCGCCAACATATTTTTGACCAGAAGGAATTGAACATGCATTAGAGGTGATGGGTGGAGCTTCTCAGTGATTATAATTGTGAGATCCAGTATGATGCTTTGAGTAGAAAGGTACGTATTAAACCATTATGTGCACAAGCTTTAGGAATGACCATACAATTAAACCTAAAGGCTCAGATATTGACGGCATAGAGTAAGACACTAAAGGAGGAAAATGTTGCTAGGGAGGATTTTCATGGGTCAAATAAATAGATGGATCATAAGGGGAATGGTGTGCATTAATCCATGGATCATATGTAGGTACCTAAGTGGGGAATGTACGAACCCTAGTCATGAATGAGGCACACAAGTCCAAGTATTCTGTTCATCCCTGTGCAGACGAGATGTACCAAGACCTTAAAGAATTGTATTGGTGGCAAGGTATGAAGAAAGACATTGCGACGTATGTCGGTGAATGTCTGACTTGCTCGAAAGTCAAAGCCGAACACCAGAAACCATCAGGTCTATTGCAACAACTAGAAATTCCCAAATGGAGATGGGAAAAATATAACGATGGACTTCATCAACAAGTTGCCTAGAACAAGTGGTGGGCACGATTTGATTTGGGCTATTGTGGATCGAATGACAAAATCTACTCATTTCTTACCGATTCGCGAGGACTATAAGATGGAAAAGTTGCCAAGATTATATGTGAATGAGATCGTGGCTAGGCATGGAGTGCCTATGTCAATTATATCACATCGTGACACTCGATTTACATCGTGGTCCTGGCAGACGCTCCAGAAGGCAATGGGTACCCGGTTGGATCTAAGCACCGCCTATCATCCTCAAACAGATGGGCAAAGCGAGCGTACGATTCAGACTCTAGAAGACATGCTTAGGGCGTGTGTAATTGACTTTGGTGGTAGTTGGGATGCTCATTTGCCGCTGGTTGAGTTCTCTTACAACAACAGTTATCACTCGAGCATTGGATGTGCACCGTTTAAATCTTTGTACGGGAGAAGATGTAGATCGCCTGTTTGTTGGTCCAAGGTCGGAGAAATTCAATTGACAGGCCCTGAGATCGTTCTGGAAACAACCGACCAGATATTCCAAATTAAAGACAGACTTAAAGCAGCGAGAGACCGCCAGAAAAGCTACGCGGATAACAGGCGGAAACCGTTGGAATTCAATGTTGGTGATCGTGTGTTGCTAAAGGTTTCCTCTTGGAAGGGTATTGTGCGATTTGGCAAGAAAGGAAAGTTAGCACCGAGGTATGTGGGACCGTTTGAAGTCACCGAAAGAATTGGTCATGTGGCGTATCGTCTGAAATTACCTCAAGAGCTGAGCAACGTACACGATACGTTCCGCGTATCGAACCTTAAAAAATGTTTAGCTGATGGATCTCTCCACGTCCCTATTGAAGAAATCAAGATTGATGAGACGCTCCATTTCATGGACGAACCGATAGAAATCATGGATCGGGAGGTCAAACGATTAAAACGCAGCAGAATCCCAATTGTCAGAGTGAGATGGAACTCAAGGAGAGGTCCAGAATTCACATGGGAACGGGAAGACCAGATGAAACTCAAATATCCGCATATGTTCGCGGATAGAGCATCGGGATCTAACTCCAGTTGAATTTCGGGGTGAAATTCTTTCAACTGGTGCATACTGTGACATCCGTCAATGTCAGGTCCGTTAATCGACTTAAAATTCGTTAACTCTCCTCGTGCATTTATTATCCTACGTAATTAAGTCGTTTCCAAATAGAAACTTGTTGTACCTGCTTTACGTGTCAACCCTAACATTATAATAACATGATTAGACAAATATTACATAAATCATAACAAACAAACAAACAAACCCAGTATATCCCACTCAAGAGCAGGGTCTGGGGAGGGTAGGTGTAGGCGAGTCTTTCCTCTATCTTGTTAGGTAGAGAGACCGCTTCCAAAGAGACCCCCGGCTAAATATTACATAAATCATAATTAACATAATTAAACATTCTAGTATGATTTATGCTATTATTATCAATATTAGTATTAATATTAATATTAATATTAGTATTATTACTACTACTAATATTATTATTATTATTATTATTATTATTATTATTATTATTATTATTATTATTATTAAGTTCAAGGTCTAAATTGTAATTTAACTAAACTAGAGGGAATAATTAATTGAAAGTTCAGGGTTCAAATTGTAAATATTAAAATTATATATTCATAACCCAAACCGTCGACCCCCTTCCCCGTAACCCTACTGCCGCCGAGAAACCTTCACCGTACACCACCAAACTAGCCTCGATTTGCCGCCGTTAGCCACTGTCGGTTGCCGTCGTCTCGCTGTTCTATCGTTTCGTAAGTAACCGATCACAACGCCCCTCGTTTCGTTTCGTTTCGTGAAGTTCGGTTTCGTTCGGGTTTGGGTGATACGTACGAATGTATGTGTTTGCTTGTGCGTATGTGTATGTATGTATGTATGTATGTATGTATATGTACTGTGCGTGTATATATCTATATATGTTATGCGTGTATGTATATGTGTGTTTTGATCGTGTATATATATGATGTGTGTGCAGCCGTGTATATAGGTATAGGCGTTTGTGAGTATCCCGATTGCATATATACATATAGGTATGCGATTATGTGTGTATATATATGTGATTTCAGCATGTAAACATATATATATATATGGCTGCATATGTATATGTATGCTATGATGTGTGTGTATATGTGTGATTCAGCATGTAAACATATATATATATATATGGCTGCCTATGTATATGTATGCTATGATGTGTGTGTATATGTATGATTCAGCATGTATACATATATATATATATATATATATTATGGCTGTGTATGTAAATGTTGCGTTGTATGTGAATATATAGAGGTGTGTGTGTGTGTGAATGTGCAATGTGTGTGTGCTGCGTAATGTGTATATATATGTGTGTGATTTTGTGTGTGTGAAATTGTGTGTGTTAGTATATAAAAATGTGTATGAAGGAGTGGAAATGTGAATTTGATCTATGTGTGTGCACGTGACTGTTGAGTGTGTATGATCAATTGAATCATAGTGTGTGTGTGTTTAATATATATACATATGGTTATGTGTGTGTATGGTGGCGATGTATATATGCGTAATAATCATATATATGGTTATGTGTGTGAGTTAAGATGTATAATTGTGTACGATTATATAATTATATGAATATATATTATATGTGAGTATAGGGTGAAAAATAAAAAGTATAAATGTATCATCATGGTGTGAATCGGGTAATCTTTTTTATAGAAATATAAATGTATATATACTTTAGTGTGTGCTAGTGAACTAATTATACATATATATACTTGTGTTTAATTATGTGATCAATCAAATTATTATATATATGGGTGTGTGTGTGTGTGTGTGTATTCGAGCGAGTCGCACAATACACCCGAATCGACCCGAAACCAACCGAACGTACTTTCTCTCATCGAACGTGCTTAAAGTTTTAATTATAATTATTATAGGCATTTGATCGTACATTGCTCATACTGTTTGGAAGCGTTTTTGCTCGCTTTATTTTCTAATCATTTCAAGGTGAGTTTCACGGCCCCATTTTTATTATAATTTTATAAATCTTTGGGGGAAAGTATGCTCACCTCTTTCAGCTGTGAACTCAATTTATTTTGGATTAATGTGTTATTGTTTACAAGCTATATCTTATGCATGAGATTCTGTATGGTTCTTTAATCACAACTATTTAACTCTGGTGTTGGAGCCGACGGACAGGTATTGATAGTACTATTGGGTTGGCACCCCCGCCCATGTATGTTAGTATACTAGTTGAGACTGACTGTGGTTATGATCGACCCTGGGTGAATATGTTCCGACAATTGCTGTGTGGTTCGTCATAGGTTTAGTTGTGATGCTCATGTGATATTACTTGTGGTAAACTGTACACACTTATGATCCATAAACTCATACACAGCAACAAGTTTTCAATTTATGTTTAAACCTGTGAACTCACCAACCATGTATTGACCTTTGAGCATATCTTTTCAGGTGATAATAATCAAAGAGGATAGCTAGAGCCGATGCCATAGCAGAGACCCTCAGGATTTCTTTAGACATGCACTAGTGTTTTGACCATCATTTGATTTCGCTTATGAATACTATGTTGAACTTTTGTTTGTTGGATTTCATATTGGATTTGGTTTTGTTAAATCGATAGACTATGCTAGTCGTGAAACTGACTAACCACGACACAAGTCACCATTGTGTCGGGTGACGTCATGACACGTGGATCCTTGCATTTATTATGTCTCTGTAAACTAACCAGGTGTTAAGACGATCCCGTCTGTTACATCCTCGTGTTTCCGCTATAAGCGGGGGTGTGACATTACCCGAAGTAGCTTTAGGTGACTAGTCATACTTTAAACATAGTTGATCAGGCTATGTATAACCTAGAATCATGTTACCCACTGCTTTACCTGGTCATGACCTCCAAACCTTGTTCTTGAACCGACTTTAACTACATTCTTACCTGAAAGTGCTAGACTTTAACCGATGCTTCGGAGGCCTATTCTAGACTACAACAGGAAAAGGGAAACGTTCTTCGTGGCCTTAGGGCGATTAAATCTACCACGGGTCAGCTCCCTAGTCGCTCCTGAACCGCCACATCCATTGCAGTCTTCACAAACTTTACGTTGCGGTCCACGTCATTTCTAAGTCACCAGCCACATGCTAATCCGTTGATCTGTGTCATCATGACATGTGTAGGACACTGTTTGATTCCTTAGTCCCCATGTTACGGCCCGCATCTCTCTTATGATGCAGTTCACATTCTATTTTCTTCTATTTCAGCCTGCAACATTTAGTATTTGTAGTTCGTATCAGCTTGCAAAGAATTGTGGGTCATTATACTTTTCTTAAAAAACAGTACGCGCTAACCTAGCAGCTTGATCCCAGCAAAGGGCATTTCCCCTTGGACTCCACCAGGGTTTGCTACCCATTGAACACTGCTACCAGGAGCGCTGCCCCTACACCCCTGTTTGTTCGCGAGGTTCTGTTTAACTAGGGCTACTATATTTTACCCATATATTGGGCAACATCATACCTCATCCTAGGCCATCGATAATTTTTTTTCAAGTCCTGATGCATTCTTATAGTGCATGGATGAATAGAATATCAAGTCTTGTGATCTGTATCTAGAACCTTTATTCTAAGATCACTATAACTAGAGATGCATATGTGTCCGAATATGGTTTGATATCATGAGTGTTTTATTTGTAACCTATCCTTTTATTATTTCTTTGGTTGACTTGATTTAGTTTCAACGCTTCTGATTAGGCTTCAAAAGTTTGTTTTATAACATTTGGTTTCACTATCAACCGGTAACATCTCACACGGATTGATTCAAATCTCTCTTTACAACTTATGATGTTAACCACAACGTTAGTTTTATTCGGGTGATAATGGATCTCACAATTGTAATTTGCTATCTGCTCTAATTGCTATCGGCTAAAGATCTCACTCAGATTGCTTCAAATCCCTTGTTACTTCTTTGACACCATACAAGTAGCAACTAGGAGTTCGTCTTTAGCCTTGAAACTTCTTACTCGCAATAAAGCAATCAGGAGTTCATCTTAGGCAGTGAACATTCTTAACTTGAAAAAAGAAATCGAGTTTGTCTTTGGCAATTAACCTTCTTACCCACGACAAAGCAATTAGGAATTCATGTTTGGTAATAAGTGTTCTAACACTAAAGTGATATATAAAACTAGCCAGGTATGACATTTTATTTAGTTATGTTTTCTAGGGTTTCTTCCTTGACCTTCTTGATTTATTCCTGACGACTGAGCTGGTGAGATTAGAGCGCAACACGCTAGATGGCATGCGTATTATTTGTTAGTTTCTAGGAGTCGGCATTCTATTCTTTTTTAGGCTCAATTAGACTTGGCAGTCGCAGCCGGTAAGGAAGCCACCATAACAGATGCCACAACAGCCTCAACATTCTCAACACATTTACAAAGATGTGAGACTTACTGCACAAATGTAGGCCTTGCTAGAGGAGGTTGCACTAACACGTTCATCTCAAGATGGTGCAGGCAAAGTCGACCGGTATCGAGCCTACTAAGCTGGCACCGCCATGAAAGTATTCAAATGCACCACAGTCCAACCCGTGGGTATTTTTTTATTCTTATTTGAGTCGTATTTTTTGTTATGTTGTTATGCATATACAAACTTATTTTACATTGATCGTGTGTATGATACTTTGGTAGTGTTTGTTTTTCTAAAAAAGGTCTACACAGACTCTTCTGTTTGTGTTGCGCAGACCACGCGCAGATATTGTCATCTGCAGACTGCCGACTACAGACATTTTATCTCTAAAAAACAAACTGCACCTTTGTTTATTTACATTCAAAATGTGTGTTTATATTGATCTTCTATATTATTCAGTTGGTTACGAATCATACAATGATTTAAAAAAATTAACCTGTATATTTTTATAAAAAACTATTCTATCCAAAAAATTATAAAATGTTCTATAAGTTTTTTTATAAAAAAGTTTATTTAAAAGTGTTTACTTTATAAAAAATTGAAGTGCTTGTAATTAAAAAGAAAGAAAAAAATACATATTCCTACTATAATAAAATGGTAAATGCGAGTGTTATGTGTCAGCACCACATTTATTCTCATTAAACTTTTCCCACTTCTTTCTACTATTAAATAATTACATTAGTTACTAATAATAATATTTATTTATTTTTACATTATATTTAGTTTTTTAATAAATTAAGAAAGATATTTTTTATTAAATTTATTTCTATAGAAATAGTTTTTTATAAAAGGATTTTTTTTATAAATAGATTTTTTTCTAAAAAATCAAACTATTTTTAAGTAATATTTTAAAATTAGTTTTCCTAAAGTAGAGTTTTATAAAAACAAAAATAATTAAACTAGGGGGCTATAGCAAGGATATTTTTAGAATTGATAATTTTTTAAAATGTTATTTTTAAACAAAATGTTTAATTTATATTTAAAAAAATAAAAAAATTAAAAGTTCAGATTATTGTTTATTACTTATAGTTATTCGTATATCGTTTTATAAATAACAATTTTTATTATATATAATATTTTATTTGTTTAACTCTTATAATATACGTGTTTACTAAAGTTAGTGTGATATAAACAATATACTACATGTAGAATACACAGGAAAGAGAGATTTAAAGGCGCCTACGGGTTTATATCTACCTATTATAATAAAAGAGTAATTTAGTATGACATGTGTCAGCACTATAATTCTTCTTATCAAAATTTTCCCGTCTCTCTCTCCTATTAAATAATTACCTTAATTACTAATAATATTATTTAATATTTTTTTTGGTTAAAATATTTTTTATAAATTAAGAAAAACATTTTTATTAATGTTATTTCTAAATAAATAATTTTTTATAAATAATATTTTTTCTAACATATCAAACCTTTTTAAAAATACAATATATTATAAAGTTAGTGTTTTTGAAATGTTTATTATTTAAAAACAAAAAATAATTTAATTTAGAAGTTATGATAATGAATTCTTTTAAAAAATGATATTTTTATACGGTTTGTTACAGAACAAATTTTTATTTTTTTGAAAAAAAATTAAAAATAAAGTTATAAAAAGTTGATATCACTGTTTTATTACTTATAATATTTATTAATACGTAATTTCAGTCATATTATATCTTGAAATGTAATTTTATTTTCTATAAATTTTTATTATATTAATATTTTATTTATTTAACCAGTGTAATACGCGGCTTTTCTAAAGCTCGAGTATGATATAATAAGATATTATCTGGAGTTAATTACACAAATAGTCCCTGTGGTTTAGCGCAATTCCCAGGTTTGGGTATTAACCTTTTTTAGTAACAAGTTGAGGTATTGTGCTTTCAATTTTGTAACGACATTAGGTATTAAGGCTAACTTGAGTTAATTTTTTTGTTAAATTAATGTAAAATGACCAAAGTACCCTTTTAGGGTCATTTATGTAATTACTAATATCAAGAGACCATTTATGTAATTAACTCAAAAACAAAAAAATTAAAACCCAACCCACCCATCTCCCTCATCTACAATCGCCACCACCACAATCTCGACCACCATCGCCGGCCGAACACCCATCTACCACCACCGCTGCCGCCATCAAACCCACCTTCTTTTTCCCTTCACCTTCGGAAATCAAACCACCCAACCCCACCCATCCCACCCCTGTGCCACTCGCTGCCGCCATCTCCCTCTCCCCCTCTCCCTCTTTCTCAACCCCACCTTCCGTCAACAGTTAACCACCAACCACCGCAATCATATCTGAATCCTAACCCAAACCAAACTACAAGGCGGTTGTCACCCTTGCCAGATCTAAATCACCACCTGAATCCACCCCTAAACACTCTCCGCCACATCCCCTCGTCGGATCTGAACCACCATCCCCCAAATTTGGGGTTTTTAAACTGTTCATCAGCTAGCAGATCATATATTGACCTACTTAGTTAGATAATCAAATCAGATCAAACTGTTCAGCAAACAGGTAATATATTATACTACCATCGCAACATTGAATATCCGATCTTATGCATTTAGAAACGCATCTGCGTTTTATCTTTCGAAGCCGTATTCACCACAACAGAATCCTGCAAGTCAACACCAAATCAACACAATCAATTAACAGGGGAAAGGGAATGGGGATTTAGTGAGATGTTGATGATGGTGCGAAGGTGGAGGTGGAGATGATGATGTGGTGATGATGCGGTGATGGTGATGCTGCGATGATGTTGGTGATGCGGTGATGGAGGGGGGTGGCCGGCGGCGGTGGCCGGCGGTGGTGGCCGGCGGTGGAGGCCGGCGGTGGAGGCCAACGGTGGGCTTCACTTTGGAAGAGATGGGTGGGTTGGGTGGGTTGGGTTTAAATATTTTGTTTTAAAGTAATTTACACAATGGTCCTTTTAATTTTTTAAATAGTAAATTTGTACCCTTTGATGTTAAAAGACTAAAATACCCTTAATTTAACGAAAAAATTAACGGAAGTTAGCATTAATACCTAATGTCGTTACAAAATTGAAAGCACAATACCTCAACTTGTTACTAAAAAAGATTAATACTCAAACATGAAAATTACGCTAAACCAAAGGGACTATTTGTGTAATTAACTCAATTATCTGCCTACCCACCAACACCAACACCTGACACCAAACACCAACTGCAAAATAATCTCTCCCAATTCCACCCTTCCTCCGCCTCCGCCTCCGCCTGTAAGTTGTTATTATATATTATCTGCTCTTACGTTCCGATGACCTTCTTTCCTCTTATTTCGATCATTTCTTCATGCTTACTTTCTCTTTATTCTTTGTTTTCCTTTCGATCATCAACACTCGCGATTCCATTGTTGCTTTGCATTGCCTTGCCCTTCCATCATCCTTCGATTTTTTATACACCTTCATTTTCATCCTACTGAATTTCAGATGCCGAGTTCTTATGATTTTTGTTTAGGAGCTAACATCGTTCACTTTGATTTTCGAGGTTTCGAACGCTAATTTTGTTGCCGAATTAATACCTATAGTGATATCAGACTATTTGTACGCGCTATTCAATTGAGACGTAGTGAGAATTTCTGATTTCAGAGTTGAAATCTATATCAATATGGAATTGAAACTTTTTTATTGGTTCATCTGATTATTTGTGAAGTGAATTGCAATTCAGTTCTCTCTTGATAAGAACCTAATTTTGATTTTTTGATATTAAACGTAGTGAATGCATAGTTATCATGAATTTTGTTGCAGAATTAACACCTGTGTTGTTTGATAATTTGTACATGCTCTTAAGTTGAAGTCTGGTGAGACTTTCTGTTTGGGAAATTTGAAGTTCATAAAAAGGTTATTGAAGTGATTTGCTTATCGGTTTGGCATCCCAAATTAACAAAAGGGGCATGAATAACTTCTTTAACCTTTTGATCTTGTGTAAATTAATATCAGTTACTGATTCATGCGTTTGCACATCATAATTAGTAATAGTTGTTAACATGAATACCACACCTAATTTTCATTTATATGGTTTTCCTTTATAAAGAGTTCTTTTCAATTGCTGTAATCAGATTTTGGAGGGGGCTATTATTTAAGAGATAAGATGTCTGAAACCAGTAATGAGGGACCATCTTTTGCACAGTTTCCATGGGTTACTAGTTCGGCACCTGTAACAAGCTCAAATCCCTCTCAAATTACTTATACAGTAGCTGTCCCCATCCGTTGTGTTGCTCCCATTACTGAACCAGAGAAGAACAAGAGAAAGGAAGTCCCTACAGTACTAAAGAAAACTACCAAGGACAATCCTTCTGTTTCTAAAAAATCAAAGAAAGAGACCGTGCTAAAACCTAATGTTGAGAGAAAGAATCTTGACATTATCTTTGATGAAACCCAATTTGATTTTTCCAAAGTACCTCCACCTGTATGTTCTTGCACAGGTGTTGCTAGGCAGTGCCATAAATGTGGGGTTAACGGATGGCAGTCTTCTTGTTGCAACTCTAAAATATCTGTGTTCCCCCTTCCTATGAGTCCATGGAGGCCTGGTGCACGTGTGGGTGGTAGGAAAATGAGCCATGGTGCGTATCGGAAGCTACTCTGCAGGCTTGCAAGCGAAGGTCACAACCTTTCTCATCCAGTTGACCTAAAGGTCCATTGGGCCAAACATGGTACTAACAACTTTATTACAATCAAGTAAATTATATATGTGACTGAAACTTATATCAGCTGTTTCTAATCATAGATGTTTGGGAAAGCTAGATGTAAATATGTTTTTGAGACTGTCATTAGTATATCTTTTTAATGTTTTCATAATTATGGTTTTATTTTATCTACTGATTTTGTAGTCTAATAGGTTAATACATTCTATACCTATAAACCTAATAAAAGAGCTTTTGTATTTGTGAACTTAACTGTAATCAGAGACGAGGTTAAAAGGTAGAAGTGATATATTGTATATTTCTTGTATATTTTTACATCATAGAGAAGGTGCGTTGATATAAAAGGGGAACCGCCTCTAAACAAAAGCCTAAAGCCCGATGGGCTAAATATCGGGTTGTTACATGATCTAATATGTATATATTACATAATCCAACACTCCTACTCAAGTTCGAGCATAGATATTTATCATGTCCAACTTGTTTTAACATGATAATTTGGATTCTATGTAAACTTTGGTGATGACATCAGCTAGCTAACTGATTTCTGGTTTTGACATGAGTTGTGATTGTCCCATTCTCAATCTTATGCCGAGTAAAGGGGCAGTCAGCTTCTATGTATTTGGTTCTTTCATGGAATACCAAATTGTTTGCAATGTGAATGATTGCCTAACTAACTGATAGATACCGGAAATCGAAAGCTTAGATTTATAATTAGAAAGCCTGATTCGAGATGGGCTAAATCTCCAATTACAAGGTGAAAACCTTAGTTGATAAACAATACATCGATATCCCCCTCCCTACATCTTTAAAGTACTATAAAAACAAGGAAGGTAAACCTGTCCCACGATTAGCTCCTCTAATTTTGGTAACCCACAATTAGCTCCTCTATTTTTGGTAACCCACGATTAGCTCCTCTATCTCGGGTAAGTGACTAATGTAGTTGACCCTATTTCTAATAACCGACTAATTGAGTTGACCCGAGATGGCCTGATTTGTGGATACGTATCAATACTTCCGGCCCGGAAAATCGACTTGTCCTCAAGTCGAAAAGAAGGGAATTATTGTGCCAAGCAATAAGCCATTCGATTGCAGGCTGACGGACAATTTTCTTGTGTTTCAAAGCTTCAAAAGACCCTACCAAATCAGAAATAGGAAACTTCCCTTCATTTTCAAATGGGTGGAGATAACACGATTGTTGCAGTGAAACAGAAGTTTTATTCCACTGTTCAGGTCCCAAGGAAGGCTCTAATGCTTCTGTTTCTTGCACTTCAACATTTGAGAGATATGTAGGGTTCACCTTTTGCTGGTCTTCCTGAATGAGTGGTACTTCATCTTTCCAACAGAGTACTTTGTAACCATCCATCCTTGCATCCTCTGCTCTCTCCATGTGAGCTTCTTCATATAAAAATTCTGATTTTGCAGGTAAAACACCCTCTTCGGTAAGTGTTTGGGGCACCCCTATGATTGAAACTTCTGTCGTGGAATCTGGAATCCTGATATGAGCTGCCGTGATTTTATTGCCCGGATTAGAATGTATGGCATTCAACCCTTGATCTACTTGAAATTCACTTGATTAGTAACCGATAGCTGCAGGTTCCACCTTTAAAGTTTGAACTCCCATATCTTTTTCTACCATCGCATCAGCGTCTTCATGTTTTATAGTGGCAAATGAATTCTCATTTTTGCTTGTTGAGTCGGCTTTAGCTTTCTGGTCAAGCTTCTTGACCATCCAAGCCTCCTTGATTCCTGCAACATCACTCTTTAATTGCGACACTATGGACTCGATTCGGGATGCAATTTCGGCTAATTGGGCAGCGACAAGATCAAGGTGAGTGCCGCTGCCTTCGAGGTTGCTCCGGTTAGATGGTGCCATCAAAATTTTCCCGGCAATGGAACCAAATGATAGATACCGGAAATCAAAAGCTTAGATTTATAATTAGAAAGCCTGATTCGAGATAGGCTAAATCTCCAATTACAAGGTGAAAACCATAGTTGATAAACAATACATCGATATCCCCCTCCCTACATCTCTAAAGTACTATAAAAACAAGGAAGGTAAACTTGTCCCACGATTAGCTCCTCTAATTTTGGTAACCCACAATTAGCTCCACTATTTTTGGTAACCCACGATTAGCTCCTCTATCTTGGGTAAGTGACTAATGTAGTTGACCTTATTTCTAATAACCGACTAATTGAGTTGACCCGATGAGTTCTCAAGTAGTCTGCTTCAAACCTTTCCACGTACAATAATACCCCGATGAGAACACAATAACCACTAGTGCATTGCGTGCTTGGGGGATCTCCCTTATAGTCTGTTGTGTTGTGGGCTCCGATCCATCTTGGGTCGGGCCCTGGAACAGCCGAAGACAAGCTGCAAAAAGGGGTTGGGAGCAGCCGGCCCTAACCCTAATCTTCCTCAACTTTCTTTGTTAAGTTTTAATTGTCTTTTATTTTAAATACCCATTTATTGTACTTGTAATCTTTGTCTTGAAAGTAATAAAAATAAACCCTGGTTTGTAGCCCGTGGACGTAGGTGATCACTTGACCGAACCACTTTATATTGCTGTGTTATTTGCTGCTTTGATTTTATTCTGTGCTCGTGTGATTGTGTGTGTGTTTCTGCCAAGCAGAACAGCAGCATCACTGCTGCTGTCTTACACTCTTACTGCCCCGCCAACAGCCATCTGCAGTGCTGCTGTTTGCAGCCGATAACCACCAGCCCCCCTCACCTACAGCCGCCGCAAGGGGCTGTTCTTGATACACTTAGAACATAACGGTAAGTTGTTATTATTGAAAGGGTGTTAACCCACTTACATGTAATACTACATATTTATAGTAGTTAGTAGATCTAACTAACTATTACACATTTACACTTTCAGTCCTTATACTATGAACTATTACAAAGTAAACACAAAGTACACAAAACAAAAACTTTAAACTCTAAACAATACAATGAATTAACTAACATTCACCCCCTTAATTCTTGTATTGTTCCAACTCCAAGCTTTGACTTCATTTCAGCAAACTTGACCCTTGACAAAGCTTTGGTTAACATATCTGCCTTTTGTTCCTCTCCACTAACATGCTTTACCACCACTAGGTTCTTCTCTACACATCCCCTAATATAGTGGTACCTCACATCTATGTGTTTAGATCTGCCATGGAACACAGGATTCTTCATTAATTGAATAGCAGCTTTGTTATCTACACACAACAGAATAGGACCCATTTCTTGATTTGTCAAATATTCTAGCAAGCCTTTAAGCCACACAGCCTGTTGAGCTGTGGCTGTAGCTGCCATGAACTCTGCTTCACAAGAAGACAGAGCCACTGTGGCCTGCTTTTGGCTCACCCAGCTCACAGGACCACCACCAAAATAGAATACCATCCCTGTAGTACTCTTTCCATCAGATTTAGTAGGAGCATGTGAGCTGTCACTGTATCCAATCAGCTCTCCTACACCCCCATACTTATACCATATGCCATACTCCATAGTTCCCTTCAAATATCTAAGTATGGTCTTGACAGCTTGCCAATGTGATGCCTTAGGATCTGCCATAAATCTACTTGCAATCCCAACTGAGTAACTCAAATCAGGTCTAGTTTGTGTAATATATCTCAAACACCCTATAACCCTTCTGTATTGAGACACATTCATAGACTCACTTTCTTCATCTTTGCCCAATTTTAAGCCCGGATCCATAGGAATCTTTGTGGAGTTACACTCCCACATCTTTTGATCTTCAAGAATCTTCCTAGCATAACCAACTTGAGTTAGAAAAATCCCCTCATTTGTCTGCTTAACCTCTATGCCCAGATAGTAATTAAGTAGACCCAAATCAGTCATCTCAAAGCAAGACATCATCATAGACTTAAACTCTTTGATCACATCATCATTGGATCCGGTAGCTAGGATATCATCCACATAAACACCAATGATTAGAGCACCAGCTTCTGTGTTTCTTTTATACACTGCATGTTCCCTAGGACATCTTTCAAAGCCAAACTTAACCAATGTTTCATGCAGTTTCTCATTCCAGGCCCTAGGTGCCTGTTTCAGTCCATACAAGGCTTTCATTAGCTTATAGACCTTTCTCTCACTTCCAGGTTTTATAAAACCTTCAGGTTGAACAACATAAACTTCTTCTTTCAATTCCCCATTGAGGAATGCAGTTTTTACATCAAGATGATGTACTTTCCACTTATTCACTGCAGACATAGCTAATATCAACCTCACAGTTTCTAATCTGGCCACAGGAGCAAAAACTTCTTCATAATCGATCCCATACTGCTGCACATACCCCTTAACCACAAGCCTAGCCTTGTGTCTGGTCACATTACCCTCTGCATCTTTCTTAAGCTTGAATAGCCACTTCAAGCCTATAGGTTTCACACCTTTTGGGCAGTCAACCAACTTCCAAGTACCATTTTTCTCTATACTTTCCAGTTCACTCCTCATGGCTTTCATCCATTCTGGACTTTCTTTGGCTTGTTCAAACCTGACAGGCTCTTCTATTTGCAACAACAAATCTGACTCATCATAAGTTGGAGGTGTAAAGGGTATTTTCTTCAGTATATCAGTTCTACTGAACACATTATCCAAAGATGTAAACCCTTTGGGAGGAGTATCATCATATGTTGATCTAAAGACTTGATCACCATTTGATGTTTGTTCCCCTTCATCACCCCTATCACCCCCTGTGTCAACACCCCCTGAGTCAAGCTCTACACCAGGAGAGTGACCTGCATCTTCCCAATCTGATTCTTCCCAATCACCTGCTGAAGAATGGTTTTGCATAGAGTCATGACTTGCTTGATTTGCAGACACATTTGCTTGGTTTGAAACACACACTGTTCCACCAAAGTTTGCATAGCTATGACTGCTATGGTCCACAACAGTTGTGTCCCAATTCCAAGACTTATCCTCCTCAAAATGCACATCCCTGCTGACTACCAATCTCCTAGTCACAGGATTGTACAATCGGTAAGCTTTTGTGCCAGGCTCCAAACCCAAATGCACCATTTGGGTACTTCTATCATCCAACTTCCTTAGTTGTTTACTAACTTTTACATGGGCCACACATCCAAATACTCTCAAGTGTTTTACCTGAGGCTTTCTTTCAAACAGCCTCTCATAAGGAGTCATATTGACTAGGGCCTTAGTTGAACATCTATTTTGCAAATAGACTGAGTGCCTTACTGCTTCTGCCCACAACCACAAAGGCATACTCATCCCTTTAAGAATAGATCTAACCATGCCCATTATAGTTTGGTTTCTCCTCTCCACAACCCCATTCTGTTGTGGAGAGTAAGGTGCAGTAAGGTACCTTTTAATGCCATCTAAGGTGCACAGCTGCTCAAATTTCTGAGATGTGAATTCCCCTCCCCTATCTGTTCTTAGGGCCTTCAACTTGAAGTTTGTCTCTGCCTGGGCATGAGAAATGAATGACTGAAATGCTTTAGGGGCTTCATCCTTTGACCTCAGAAAATATACCCACATATATCTGGAGTAGTCATCAACTAATAGCATGAAGTATCGATTTCCAGCTGGTGTAGGTGGATCTAATGGTCCACATAAGTCTGCATGCACAAGCTCCAAGGGTTGTTCAGCCCTATAGACACTTGTAGTAGGATAAGACAGGCTTCTTTGCTTCCCTACCAGGCAGCTACCACACAGCTGTGACTTGTGGTTTATTCTTGGTAAACCTCTTGTCATGCTGTGTTTAGACATACTATTAATTGAGTCGAAGTTCAAGTGACCCAATCTAGCATGCCATCTCCAGGCTTCATCTTGGATTTCTCCTAACAAGCACTTCGGGAGGGTTACTTCCAAATTGACCCTATAGAGCCTGTTTTGCCCTTTCTTGACCTTTAACAAGGTCCTTCCACTCTTCTCAAACACCCACAGAAGTCCACCTTTCATTATGATCCTGCAGCCAACTTCATCTAACTGACCTAGGCTCAATATGTTGCTCATGAGGGCAGGAATGTAGTAGACATTGGTAACCACTCTGTGCTCCCCATTCTTGCATTGAAAACACACTGAGCCTTTTCCCTTTATGGCCACAACCGAGCCATCTCCAAACTTCACCCTCCCAGTAACAGTTTCATCCAACTCACTGAAGTGAGTCTTGACCCCTGTCATGTGGTTACTAGCACCATTGTCTAGGTACCATATGCAGGAATCCACTTCAGTGGTCATAGACTTAGGATAGACACTATTTTCTTCAAGTAATCCCAAGTCTTGCATGACTTTCACCATTAACAGGGAAGGTTCTTGGTCTTCTTGGGTGTGAGAGAGGTGAGCTTCATCAGTTCTGGTCTTAGGGGCCTTGCATTCATTGGAGAAATGCCCCAGCCGATTACAATTGTAACACCTCATCTTTCGCTTGTCTTTCTTGGGAGGAGCTGCCCTGTCACCACCCTCAGAGCTGAGCTTAGTGACTCTACCTTTTACATTCCTCCCACGACCACTACTCTTGCCTCTTGAGTCCCCACCATTTGACTGCTTGTGACCATCAGTCTTGGACTCAGTTTTGACCCTTTCTTGCCATTCTGCTCTAGTTAAAAGCAACTGACCCGAGGTGTTCTTGGTTTGGGGGTTCGGCTTGAGCCTTTCTTCATAGGCTTTCAGCCTTCCCACCAGTTCCTCGAAGGTCATGGCCTCAAGGTCAGAGAACTGCTCTATGGCAGCCACAATTGGAAGAAACCTCTCGGGTGCAGCCTTCAAGGTTCTTCTTACTTGTTTTGAGGCTTCAATTGTGGTTCCAAGAGCACGATACTTTGACACCAGTTCTCCCATCTTAGCCGCAAACTCATCAATTGAATCGGTCTCCGACATTGCCAACATCTCAAACTCATGATCTAGAGTTTGGATTCTTGCCTGCTTCACTCGATCTTCACCAACATACCTTTTCTTCAAGGCTTCCCAGATGTCTTTTGCACCTTTAAATGCAGCAACCTGCATTAGCACATCCTCGGGCAAGGCTTGAAAAATGAATGCTCTGGCCTTCTTGCCGAGCTTCACATCGACCTCGGCGGTCGTCGGGGGTTCAATTGCATCCCAGAGCCCCTGGGCATCCATGAACGCCTCCATTTTAATCGCCCAGGAGGTGTACGTGTTCGGCGTGAGGATAGGGATCTTGAACGAAATTGAATCGTTCAGGTCTCTCAATGCGACTTGTCGATTGTTGTCCGCCATGAAATCGCGTCACAAATCTTCAATTCGAGGCAAGATTGAGTCAATTGTTCGTGCGTGGGCTCAATTGCAGTCCGTCGGGGTTGTAATTGCGGATCTGTGTCGTCGGCGACTTCAATTTCAGGTGGCCGTGGTTCGGGCGATCAATTGATGATCGGAGAAGATGATCGGAGAGAATTTCACAGAATTCCCTTGATTGGATTCGAGAGCCTTGTTCGCTCTGATACCAATTGATACACTTAGAACATAACGGTCAGTTGTTATTATTGAAAGGGTGTTAACCCACTTACATGTAATACTACATATTTATAGTAGTTAGTAGATCTAACTAACTATTACACATTTACACTTTCAGTCCTTATACTATGAACTATTACAAAGTAAACACAAAGTACACAAAACAAAAACTTTAAACTCTAAACAATACAATGAATTAACTAACAGTTCTGTCAAGTACTGGGGCTGCTGCCACTGTTCAGTTTGACTAGTTAGTTAGATTGGTTGTTTGGTTATATTGTTTCCTCTCTATTATTGCTATCCTAATCGCGTTACTCGTTTTAGAAATCAATTAGAAGTACCAACAAGTCTTTAAGGCCCGAGCCGTAGTATTGTATTGATTTCAGTGCCCTATCCGAATCCTCGGGTCGGCTGTGTTCGCGTAATACCTAACATAGTCGAGATCTGTAAATTCTTCTATGATGTGGTACCATGGTTTTGATTTGGGAATATTACTAAAGTTATTGTGAGGTTCTTGGAAATTAAGCCAAGTTCTTGTGGAAACTTTTGAGACAATTCATAATATTTGTGGTATAATCAGATATGGAGGTATTCCTTTATCTTGTCAAGATTTTATTTAAGAACTTGAACCCTATAATACAGATATCCATAGAATAGATTAATACAACTAAATACATATGGGAGAGACTCGTGATAAAAGCCTAACACTCAGAATTTTACATTAAAAAAAGGGTTGTAGAGGAAAGAAAGTTCAAAGGGCTTCTTTATGTTTCTTCAGTTTAAGCTTTTGTAGCTTCCAATGTAGCTGAGGCCTTGCTGGCTGTGATTTGTTCAAAGAGATCTCTGATTTTCAAACCAACAATGGTTTGGAAGAGACCAGTGCCATTGTTGCTACCAGGGAAATCTGAATGCTTCAACATTTGCTGGGTGATTTCTCCATAGAATTTGGTGGAAATGTTGCTCAAATGGCTCTCAACATAGATAAGCTCATCCAGTCTGTCAAATTGCCCATCCATCTCCAACACAGAGACCTAGAAAGTAAAAGAATTTTCCGTTTGATCCGTTAGAGTCAAAACTTAACCATAATCGAGTAAATTGACCCATTTATAAGCAAATGGGTTGAAATTTCCACCTCTAATAGAGAGATTATAATGTGGATTACCTCATGACCATAGTAAGTATCAGGACCATAGGCAAATTTGATACCAGGGTAAGAACAGGTGAGTTTCCTCCCACATGGAACCCATGAGATGGTGGAGCCTTCATCAAACAAGTAAACAGGGCTGAAGTATTTCACTCCCTCTTTCATTATCAACTTTACTCTCAACACCTTCCCCTCATTGTCACCTGGAATGAGCTGTGTAGGCAATACTTCTATAACAGCATCTGCATATTGCTTTTGTGGGTCTGCAACAAGTTCAAAACAGGTTCAGAATCCGCTCAAATTCTAACAAAGGTAATTCATCTCTTATATACAAAGTTTCTTTTTTTTAAGCTTTTAGATATATTGGATCTGAAATTACAATTGACAGAATACAAGTTTTGCAGGAATTTGAGTTACCGATATAAGCATCAAAATCTGGCTTTCTGGCCTCAATACTAGCTTTGATACTTTCAAGGCTGTGTCCTCTTTCTGCCATGTCCCTCTGCAAATTATAGAAACATTTGTTACAATTTGTCAATGTGTTTCATGCCATGGAACATAGCAATATCCTGTAGGTAAAGTTAGCAATTTTGACCATTTACCCATGATTATGACTAGGTGGATTCGGGTAATGTTTGGTCTCTACCGGGTCAACCGGTAAAAAGAGTTGCTAAAAAGTAGTGGGGCAAACTTTGCCTAAGCATGTTTATTTAATGCTTAAACCCTCCTAGAAAAATTAAATTTAAAAAAAAATTAGATTATATCTGAAATATTTGTGGAAAATTGTTATTTTTTAACTATAAATGTTTTGGATCAATTTGTCGCGATTCGACCTTGTTGTAATTGCCCTTTTACCCACTCTGCCCGTCTTACCACCTCTAATCTTTGATGATCTTTCCTTTTTTTACGCCTTTTCAGTTGCATACAGATATATGCTAATGTAAATTGGACGATAACACATGATCAAGAGATTCAACAATACCTGAATTTTCCAGGCAAATTTAACATCATTGCTGATGTCCAAGTAGATACTGAAATCCAAGAGGTCTCTTACTCTCTGATCATACCTACATATATTCAAAACATAAATTATATAACCAAGCATAAGAATATAAGATCCTGTGAACAGAATTGGACTTACATTGGGTGCAAACCTTCAATGACAAGGATCTTAGGTGGCTTGATGGTCTCAGGAGGGTCCAAAAGACCACTAACATGGTTATAAATGGGCTTTTCAACAGCAATACCATCTTTCAAAGCTTTAACTTGCTCATACATAAGATCAAAGTTATTGGCTCTTGGATCAAGTGCTGTCACCCCTTCAACTTTCCTCCCTGTTCTATCCAATGAATGGTAATCATCCAAACATATGACTGTGGTGGTGTCACTTATGAGTGTGTTTGAATCTGGATTGCCTCCCTTTGGTGGTTCTGCTGCACCTCCAAACACACTAGTCAACCTCCTCATGAAGGTACTCTTTCCACACCCTGAGTCTGCTGCTAGTCCAATTACTATTGTGTCCCCTGAGCATCTTATCTCACCACCCCTCACCCTGCCCCTATTGGTCTTTTTAGTATAGAACAACACTTGTCTTTGCTGAATTCCCAAATGGGTTTTTGTGGGTGTTGAGATTGAACATGTTGAGTTGAGAGATTGGGCTGTGTACACTGTGGACACTGCCATTTTTTACCTCTAAACTTTGTGAAGAATGTTAAGAGAGAGATAGAATGAGAAAATAGGTTTTTAAATGTGTCACTGGCTACGGGTTTTTGGTCATTTTATTTTAAGTGATAGTTTTTGTGAGATACAAATGAAACAAGGGGTAGATGGAGATCACACTGCCACAAATTAATGGATATCTAATCTGGTCAAAAAATTGTCCAACTTGAGTTCCACAGGGTGCAACCCTTTTATGCAGTCTTGAACAAATATGTAGGTCCTGCACCTGCTTAA
Organism: Flaveria linearis; assembly: GCA_024085815.1. NCBI lineage: Eukaryota > Viridiplantae > Streptophyta > Magnoliopsida > Asterales > Asteraceae > Flaveria > Flaveria linearis. The sequence continues at coordinate 30,319,581 of CM044011.1, forward strand.
GATGTGGTCATGGTAGTGGTGTACTAAAAAGTTGTGGAGGGCATTGTAGTCATTTCAAAATGTTGAAAAAAGAAAAGATAGAATGGGTAATGAAGATGAGGTGATGGCCATTGTGATAACAATAGGCATGGTGGTTATTTGTTTCGGTTTGGATATTTGTCATGCCAAGTGGCATCATGGTATTGGTTGATTGAGGATGAGGGTAGTTTGAGTGGACTAGAGTTCTTGGTCTTTGTTTACCAACCATACAAACCTTGGCCATCTTCTAAACCCTTTGGCCTTTCACCAATCTTGAATTAATAACCACCATAAGTGCACATAGCTGTCTTTTTAATTATTCATTATAACCTTTATAGCAATAGGTGCAAGGGGAAAAGGTGTTTTCTTTTACTTTGCTTAAACCTTTTTCATAGCTTAGTTTTTATAGTTATGTGTAATATGTTATGTGGGGTAGAAATGTCAACACCCGCATTTAAAGCTACTTGTTTTGATGTACTGACCTGATATACAACCCACCAATTTTGTCACTCCTGACTAGACGCCTTTGTGGTTAGCTTTAGTTGTGTATTTTCACAATTATGTACGATAGTGGAGACCTACATAGTTGTGATGTTGAATGCCAAAACTTTTAGGGTGATGGTAGTTTTTGTAACTAAATATACTAACATGATATATGTCGTTCTTTGGTCTTTCTCTTGGTTTTTATCAAGTGCTATTATTTTTATCATCCTATTGTAGTATTGTGAATGCTTTTAGAAGAAAGAACATTCCGAAGTTCAGGTTATGCTCGCTGCTTTAAAAGGAGGCGGTTTGCACAATATGAACATCTTGCACATGTTTCATATATTATGGGACTCATAGTATTGATGACGTGATTTAAAAGAAAAGTTCACATGTTTGTTGCAAACTATATGCTTAAAAAAACCCAATTAAAAAACGTTTTCTTTGTTATGCTTTTTGTGATGTATTAAAACTTGGTTTTAAATGTTCAACTGCGAGCCAGCATGATACTTATAAAATGGAAATTGACATGCTTGTGTGATCTACAAAGGGTGGACGAAATAGAAGATTCAACGGTTTAGAATTGGATCAGCTAGGTGGGTTCATAGAGCTTTTCTAAAATGGATCACACATAAAGTGATATTTTACTTTAAAGAAGACATCTTAAATTCTTAATGATGTGATTACTCTCAGACTAAAATATTATATAGGTTCTAGTCCTCTAGGTGCAGGATATAAACAACCATTTGAGTTCGTCATCGAGGGGCCATTTGAGTTGAGGATGATGTATTTAAGTTTGGGGGTGATGTAGGTATAACAGAACTAAAATCTGACTTGAAAAACTTATTGATATTTAGGTGATATTTTTAAGGGTGAGATTATTCTATAAAGTATATTTTTGCTATAAAGTATGAGAAGACATAATGAGTCTAAAAAAGTCAAAAAAAATTATATCTCATAATCTAAATCGAATTTTAAAAAAGTACTTCGGAGTCTTTGTTCCTCTCATCGTCCTCTTTCAGAAAAAAAAATAAAATAAAAATAAAAATAATTTTTATTGTGTCTTTTTAAGACACAATGGCATCATTATGTCTTTCATAATGACACAATGATGTCATTGTGTCTTTCATAAATGACAAAATAAAAAAACGTTAATTTTTTTAATTTTTTTAATTTTTGTTTTTTTTTTGTTAGTGAGAACGGCTAGGGAATAAAAGCTCGGAATTACTTTTTTGAAATTCGATTTAGATTATGAGATATAATTTTGTTTGTGACTTTTTTTGATTCATTGTGTCTTCTTACATTTTATAGTAAAAATACACTTTGTATTTGAACCTCATTCTATTTTTAATAAGTTTAGTAGGTTACTAGGTTGTATTAAGATATATTGTAAAAATATTTTGACAAAATCGAACAATGAACATGTTTAAACCATCTTTACACCACATCCAATGTGTTACCCAACCGACTAAATACAAGTTATTTTTAATGAAAAGATCCCTAGTCTTGAACCTTTTGAGTGCTAAATCACTGTTGTATATATGTGTTAACAACCGCATTCCTCCAAGTTTGTCTTCAATACCATGCACGAGTGACTTAGCATGACCGTTGATGCAATTAAGAGGCATGAAGGTTGGGTGTTATAAGGTAATGTAAAGACGTCACGTGTGCAATTATTTTGTGCATAATCATTTCCTATTAAATTTATAGATGACCTTAAAACGACTTTGTACATAAACTTTTAATGTGTCGTTCAATACATATGACAAAGGGATGATGCTAGTGGTAGATGATTGGATTCAATTTTGATCTAACAAAGAGACTTATGTGTGTGGAAACCTCATGTTTACAGTTACATTCAACTTGTTGAGCATCTGGTGGATATTCGACGTGCAGAGTGCGGTTAGCAGTACTAGATTTTGTACAATTGGATATGAAGTCATTTTCACTACCAATCTTCTTTGCGAGTACACTAAGGATTTGTAGGATGATATTATGAAGATAAATTGAGAAGATGATAGCCTCACTATGACATTGTCACACCCCGAGAACCGATTCATACCACGGATGTACACGTGGAAGGGCAATAACTGAAGTTGGAATTTTACCAACGACTATAGTCAAACGGTTATTATAAGAAACATAATTATTGTTACGAAATCCTTAAACTTTTTCACAATACATACTTAAAGTTAAGACAAGTTTCCAATAAAGTCTTTTCCATCGAAAAGATCTACACTTAGATATTTAGGTCCCACGTTTCATCATCGTCTCCCAACACCGTTTGACCTTCCCGAAATCCCTACGCATCATTCCCAATTAAGGTTTCTTACTGACCTGAAAAGCATGAGAAAATACTAGGTCAACAAAAGTTGGTGAGTATTCGGGTTTTCAGTATTTAAAGGAAAAATAGTTTATTTTCCAATTTCATTATGATGACAGAGAAATTAATATATATATATATGTATCATAGACTAGCTAGGTCCTATGATAAATTCGGCTATAAGTCCATAATCAAACCAAGAAACACGTCGTTGCCCCACAACAGTCCAAACATATATACTCCCTCACAATCCTGACCAGAGCGACTGGTCGTGAGAGCGGGCCCTTCTAACCCGATAGATCTACCCATATAAGTCTGTGGCCTCCCCGAGGTTAATGATTACGGGGGGATTTAGGGGTCCAGTAATATGTACGCATATAACTGACCCAACTTATACCATCAAATAATATATATTCGTTTTCTCAATCAATCATCATATATATAAGATATATCATATCTTTAATCATGCTTTTCCCCCAAAACGTTTAAATACGACAATATTTAATAAAAAAATGGGGCCGAAGTACTCACCTTGAGTATGATCAGAAAACCAATAAGCCAATATGTAATTCTTCCGATCAAACAAACCCTAAATGTATATACATGTTTTTGTCAATACGAGGTAATTCATGTTCAATGAAGTAATGTTCACCCGACTTGTTTTATATATAAAAATGTTTTGATCAATTTCTCGTAAAGCTTCATTTATTTTAGAAAAATGAATATGATTTTTAATCCGTTGGCGTATAAGCTAATCCTACTTTATCTAGTCATCCATTTTCAACTCACGGATCTAAAGTATATTTATTTTCGACATGATTTTACCTATTTTCCTATAATTTAATAATTTTGTAAAATGGAGAATTTTATTATTATCAACAATAATCATCCCAATATTTCCTACTATTAAGTTTCTAAGAATACCATAAATCCACTAAGCCTTATATTATCTTGCATGCATGCATACATGTCACATACATACATCCATGCACATACTTATAACCCTAACTCAAATCCATACATGATTTAACATTCACTATATTTTACATTGTCACTAGTCCATATTTTTATATCTTACTAACATGTTCTTATAATCTATAATCATACACTTTAGTCCTAAAACTATACCAAATTCACAAATCCAATCACTATCTTCTTATAACTTCATCATCAAAATATACCAATTTTTCATCAATATCTACTTCTAGTAGTAAAATTTCCCTTTTTAAACGTTACATTCAATCCCATTTCCATCCATAACCTTATTTTCTCAAAATCATCAAGTGGGTGAACCAAAAATCAAGATTTTAGTCTTGATCTTCCATGCATGAACATATATAGATTATTTAACCCAAAATAATTATACCTCAAGACTAAACCAAAGGTTTCTAGCGTTAGCTCACGATTCTTTAAGACCCAGTTTCACCTTCAAGTCTTAAATACAACTTTAACTCGAAAATCCTCTTGATTAGACCCGAACGAGTGAAGATAGTGTTGCAATGGGGGGGGTTTAGGGTGATGGCGACGGGTGTTGATGGTGCGGGTGATGATTGATGGTTGCGGTGGTGTACGGTGGTCGCGGTGGTGGCGTCGGACGGTGATGGTTTCGGTGGTGGTCGGCGATGGTGATGTCGGGAGGGGTGGAGGCGATGGTGGTGTTGAGTTTTTGTGTTTACCGAGAGGGAAAGAGACAGTGACGAGGGAGGTGGAATCCGGCGGCCGAAGGTGGCGGTGATGCCACTGCCGTCCCTTGGCAGTGGCGGCGACTGGTGTCCGGCGGGAGGGTGGTGGTCCGGCGGTGAAGGTGGTGATTGTGGAGTTGGCAACGAGAGAGAGAGAAGAAAGAAGAGAGGTAGAGGAAGTGAAGGGTTTGGGTGTTTTCAAATAGGTTAGTGAATTTGTAGGGATTTGTGTTTGCATGTGTAGTCTTCCAAGATATATTTCTTGGCTGACAAAATATATTTTCCCATCATTACAACCCATTAATAATATTATTATTTTATTTATTTATTAATTAAAATTTATTATTATTATTATTATTATTATTATTATTATTATTATTAATTTTTATATTTATTAAACGTTTTGTCTCAGTTGATTTGTCTGTCAATGGATTTTACGTTAATATTGATCAAATACTGATCATTGACTCTCATGGGTGCAATGTACTGTGTTTGTAAATTCCAAATTCAGCAAGGCATTTCTTCTTAAGAAGAACATTGGTCAATCTCTAGCGAGTCAAATTAGTCAACTAAATTAATAATTTAATGCTTAAAATTCGAAAAATAGAGTTGACGTTGACCTGATTTTTGTCGGGTTGTTAAAGTCTCCCCCTGTTCAAGAAATTTCGTCCCGAAATTTATGCTGCCAGGTCTTTGATAGGTTGTGCCTTAAAGAGATGGGGATACTTTTGTTGCATCTGATCTTCTCGCTCCCATGTGAATTCAGGTCCTCTCTTCGAGTTCCATCTTACTTTGACTAGTCTAATTTGCTTTCGTCTGAGTTTCTGAATCTTCCGATCCATAATCTCAATTGGTTCTTCGATGAACTGGAGTTTGTCGTCAATGTAAACTTCTCCCGGTGGAATAATCAGTGATTCGTCTGACATGCATTTCTTAAGATTGGATACATGGAACACATTATGAACATTTCCGAGTTCACATGGTAAGTTAAGACGATATGCGACTGGTCCAATGCGTTCGATGATCTCGAACGGTCCAATAAATCGGGGATTGAGTTTTCCTCGTTTACCAAATCTTACTATGCCTTTCCATGGTGATACTTTTAAAAATACTCTATCACCAATTTGAAATTCTAACGGCTTTCTCCGATTATCCGCATAGCTCTTTTGTCTACTTCTCGCCGCTTCTAGTCTTCTTCTGATTTGCCCAATTTTGTCAGTTGTTTCTTGAATAATTTCGGGTCCGGTTAATTGTCTTTCATCAATTTCTGCCCAACAGAGGGGAGAACGACATTTTCTCCCGTATAAAGCCTCAAATGGAGCCGCTTTGATACTGGTGTGGTAGCTATTGTTATATGAAAACTCAACCAATGGCAAGTGGGTGTCCCAATTCCCACCAAAGTCTATTACACATGCTCTCAACAAATCTTCCAATGTCTGGATGGTCCTCTCGCTTTGACCGTCCGTTTGGGGATGGTAGGCGGTACTCATGTCTAAACGAGTGCCCATGGCCTCGTGCAAGGTTTGCCAAAATCTCGAGGTAAATCGACTATCTCTGTCAGAAATAATTGATATGGGTACTCCGTGGCGAGATACCACCTCTTTGATGTACAGATTGGCCAATCTTTGCATGCCATACGTCTCTTTGATAGGCAAGAAGTGTGCCGATTTTGTTAAACGATCAATTATTACCCAAATTGCATCGTGACCGTTTAATGTTTTGGGTAATTTCATTACAAAGTCCATGGCGATACACTCCCATTTCCATGTTGGGATTGCAGGCTGTTGTAAGAGTCCAGATGGCCTTTGGTGTTCAGCCTTTACTTTGGAGCATGTCATACATTTACTTACGTATGCAGCTATATCACCTTTCATGTTGGGCCACCAATAAAATTCTTTTACATCATGGTACATCTTGTCTGATCCGGGGTGGATTGAGTATCTTGATTTATGTGCTTCGTCAAGAATTAGTTGGCGCAAATCCCCGTACTTTGGAATCCATACTCTTTTTGCAAACCGCATCAGGTTATCGGAGTTAGGTGTTAATTCTCTGATCAATCCTTTCAGATTCTCATTCACCAGATTGCCGTCTTTCATTGCTTCCATCTGTGCATCACGTATCCGAGTTAAGAGATCAGAGTATACGGTTAAGTCTAAAGCTCTTACGCGCAAAGGCTTTTCTCTTTCTTTCCTGCTGAGAGCGTCTGCAACCACGTTGGCCTTGCCTGGGTGATATCTAATGTCACAGTCGTAATCATTCAATAACTCGACCCATCGTCGCTGTCTCATGTTCAGCTCTTTTTGGTCGAAAATATGCTGTAAGCTTTTATGATCTGTGTATACTACGCACTTTGTTCCATAGAGGTAGTGTCTCCAGATTTTCAGCGCGAAAATCACTGCCCCTAATTCAAGGTCATGGGTTGTGTAATTCTTTTCATGCGTTTTTAGTTGCCTTGATGCGTAAGCGATGACTTTGTCTCTTTGCATCAACACGCATCCCAGACCTAAACGCGAAGCATCGCAGTATACGACAAATCCGTCGGTTCCATCAGGGAGTGATAGAATCGGTGCACTACACAGTTTTTGCTTTAGCACTTGAAAAGCTTCTTCCTGGTCAGCGCTCCACTCGTATCTTCGATCTTTACGAGTCAGTAGGGTTAGTGGTTGTGCTACCTTTGAAAAATTCTCGATGAATCTACGATAGTAGCCAGCTAACCCTAGGAATTGTCGTACTTCTGTTGGTGACTTGGGTGCTTCCCAATTCTTTATTGCTTCAACCTTTGTAGGGTCCACCTGAATACCTTCCTTGTTTATAATATGCCCAAGAAAGTGAACTTCTCGTAGCCAGAATTCACATTTTGAAAATTTCGCATACAGTTTTTCTTTCTTTAGCATTTCCAAAACAAGTTGTAAATGATGCTCATGATCTTTCCGGGATTTTGAGTAAACCAGGATGTCATCGATAAAAACTATTACAAACTTGTCTAAATACGGCTTACAGACTCTGTTCATGAGGTCCATGAACATTGCCGGAGCATTGGTTAAACCAAACGGCATCACCAGAAACTCATAGTGGCCGTATCGTGTTCTGAAGGCTGTTTTTGGAACGTCCTCTTCTGCTATCAACAACTGATGGTAACCGGATCGTAGATCAATCTTGGAGTAGTAACTGGATCCTTGTAACTGGTCGAACAGATCATCTATTCTTGGTAATGGGTATCGATTCTTTATTGTGAGTTTATTCAATTCTCGATAATCGATACACATTCTAAACGACCCATCCTTCTTCTTGACAAATAATACCGGTGCTCCCCACGGAGAAAAGCTTGGTCGGATGAATCCTTTATCTAACAATTCTTGCAATTGTTTTGACAACTCTTGCATCTCTGAGGGCGCTAACCGGTACGGCGATCGGGCAATGGGGGCTGCTCCAGGCACCAACTCTATTCGAAATTCAATCTGTCGCTGCGGAGGTAACCCTGTTAAATCCTCAGGAAACACCTCCGGGTACTCCCTCACCACTGGAATATCTTCGATTCTTCGTTCTTCCTTGTTTACGCCAGTGGCCTTTACTAGGAAAGCCTGGTATCCTTTGTTTATATATTCATATGCCCTCATAGCATTAATGACTTTTGAGAAGGGCTTCCCTTTGTCGCCTTGTACTATCAGAATTTTACTGCTGCTCATCAGTAATCGAATAAGTTTCTCGGAGCAAACGATTTCAGCATGGTTTCGAGAAAGCCAGTCCATTCCTACCACTACATCAAAGCTTCCCAATGTGACAGGTAGCAAATCGATGCTAAATGGGTGGTCGTTAAGTTGAATGGTACAGTTCTTGATCACATAATCAGATTCTATTTTCTTCCCATTGGCTAATTCGATTATATATTTCTTATCTAACCTGTAAGGCTTTCTTCCTAGTAATGGTTCAAATTCTTTTGACACAAAACTTAAATCAGCACCGGTGTCAAATAGTACAGATGCATAATGGTTATTAATGAGGAACATACCATTAACAACTGACGGCTCCTGACGTGCCTCCTTTACATTCATCTCAAATGCTCGTCCCCTTGCCTTGGTTTCGCCTAGATTAGGACAATCTCTCTTGAAATGTCCTGTATGCCCACATCCAAAACAAACCGGACTGTTCTTTTGTGTCTTCTCGATGGGTTTGGTTCTGCAATTCTGACTTAGATGACCAAACTTCTTGCAGCGCGAGCAAATTCGACATTCACCATTATGTGAGTACCCACACTTGTTACATCTTCCTGGTGGTCCTTGCTTTCCATTGGAGTCGCTTGAAGTAGCAGTATACGCCCTCCCAGGTCCTGGCTTAAAGCTCTTTTTGTTGTTCCTCCAATCATTGGGATTTCCATTCCATTTCCTCTTACCGTCCGATATCCTCCTTTCCAATTCCACAATTCTCTTTTCCACTTCTCCCGCCTTTTTACCCAACGTTCCACTACGTACTGCATCATCGGTTAGAGTATGAGCAATGGTTACGGCACTTTGTATGGTAGTAGGGTTGGATGCTGTAACACTGCTTCGGATTTGTGGCGTTAATCCCCAAATATATCTTTCAATCCGGACGTACTCTGGCGTTACCATTCGAGGTACCAATCTAGCAAGATCGTTGAACCTAGACGTGTAGGTTCGTATGTCAGCACCCTCCATTGTGTGATTCCAGAATTCCGTCTCGATTTTCTGCAGTTCATTTCGCGGGCAGTACTCACGAAGTAGCATCTCCTTTAACTGTTCCCAGGAGAGTTCATAAGCATTTGCGTCTCCCAAAATTTGTCGTTGAGAATTCCACCAGGATAGCGCCGCATCTTGAAACGAACAAGTTGCATACTTCACTTTTTGATTGTCCGCACAGTTACTTATAGCTATGACCGTTTCCATCCTTTCAATCCACCGAATAATGTCCAGCGGTCCTTCTGCGCCGGTAAAAACTCTTGGGTTGCACCCTTGGAATGTCTTATATGAACACCCCGCTATCTGACCATTCATCAAATTTCCAGGATGCCCATCCGATCCAGAACCATTATTACCCCCTATTCCAACACCACTGCCAGATCCGATGTTTGATCCATTTCCCGTTCCGTTCCCAAGGCCATTGCCCGTATTCTCTTGCCTCCTCCCTTGACTAGCCACTAGGTTTGCATCGTGTTGTTCTAAGGCTGACTTAACATGCTGAGCTATTAGTTGTGCTAATTCTTCCGCGGTAGTTGGTAAATTGACGTTTCCACTCGAGGGTGTGCCTCGGGTTACGGGTGGCATGGTTCAATTCTGTTTTGAAGGTAAGGAAGAAGGTGTTTAGATTACGGATGTTTGCTGTTATAATGACTTACCTTATATCAAAATATCCATATAATAATCAAGTATTAATCACAGTCAACATAAATCATAAGGATAAAACTTTTTAAATCCCATAGGCGTCTAATTACACATACATAAATATCAAAACACCCAACAGTTAGTTATCAAAAGATCATAAGTTAGAGTCTACATGCATCATCGAGTCATAACTCGGTCAAAAGAAAGAGTCCAAGCTCTCCGGCTTATATCAATAACTATCCTAATACAAGCCTCCAGCACCAACATGCGTAAGGCATGAAATCATCATCAGACATAATGCAGCCATAGCCAATGCGGTCTCTGTCTGCTCTCCCATCACCATCGCGTACTGTTGTACCGTCACCAATGCTGATTCGGCCACATCTGCTCTCTGTTCCGCCTGGGTCAGTCGATCCCTAGTCTCTGCGAGACTACTCTCCAAATCCGCTATACGGAAGTGCATCTGGCTCAGAGCACTTTCATCCAGTAGTCTCTCCTCTTCAATCGTCATCAATCTCCCATCCAAAGCTTGGCTCACCTCATCCCGGATACTCATCTTCTTTCTGACAGTTAGCAATTCCTTCTCGAGTCGAGCACATTGTGCTACCAGAGTGATCATCATATGTTCGACGGGTCCGTTCTCCATAGTAGTTCCACGTGGTGCGGAAGTCGATTCTCCCACCTCAAAGGTGGAAGGAATCCCATCTCTTGATGCCCATCCTCTCATAGTTTCCATGATCCGTCCCCACTGTTCATCTAGCAGTCTGGCCCGTTTGGGCATAGATGTACTCTTCATACCGGCACCATCATTCACCTTTCTCGTCTCCCTGCGTTTCTTTCGTTCATACACCAACCTGATCCTTGGTGGTGCATCATCATCCATCGTCTTTCTCTTCTCTCTGCGCTCCCTCCGCTCATACACCATCCTGATCTTTGGCGGGCACTGTGCGAGAGGAATAGGGGCTGCTGGGGTCACATCTGTGGGGGTCTCACCTTCCGGGGCCATGCCTTCTGGCTCCTCGGTAATGGGCTCAAGGGTGATTACCGGTGGTGTGGGGTCCTCATCGCCAGACTCAGATATCCAACCGTTTCCCGAATTTTCCATTCCTGGTTGCATCCCGGTGGCAAAATGTGGTCGGATGCGCTGGTACCAGGACTTAGGTTGTCCTTGTTGAGGAGAATCCTCGGTGTCACTGCTGATGTCCAAAATGTCGTTTCCATCGATCTGACCGGCCATCTACATAAAATTTAAGTATATATATGTGCTATTAATCTACTCATAATACTAACGTCTCAAATCAGTTAATCTTAAGTAATTCTAAGTAGCATCCTCTAATCGTGTTTGGGAATGACGGGATTGTTTCGGGGACCCATTATTTTCGGTTATAGTCTAGTTTTTTTTTTTTTTGAGAAATTTTCTAGTTTCCCTATAACCATTGGCTCTGATACCAACTTCTGTCACACCCCGAGAACCGATTCATACCACGGATGTACACGTGGAAGGGCAATAACTGAAGTTGGAATTTTACCAACGACTATAGTCAAACGGTTATTATAAGAAACATAATTATTGTTACGAAATCCTTAAACTTTTTCACAATACATACTTAAAGTTAAGACAAGTTTCCAATAAAGTCTTTTCCATCGAAAAGATCTACACTTAGATATTTAGGTCCCACGTTTCATCATCGTCTCCCAACACCGTTTGACCTTCCCGAAATCCCTACGCATCATTCCCAATTAAGGTTTCTTACTGACCTGAAAAGCATGAGAAAATACTAGGTCAACAAAAGTTGGTGAGTATTCGGGTTTTCAGTATTTAAAGGAAAAATAGTTTATTTTCCAATTTCATTATGATGACAGAGAAATTAATATATATATATGTATCATAGACTAGCTAGGTCCTATGATAAATTCGGCTATAAGTCCATAATCAAACCAAGAAACACGTCGTTGCCCCACAACAGTCCAAACATATATACTCCCTCACAATCCTGACCAGAGCGACTGGTCGTGAGAGCGGGCCCTTCTAACCCGATAGATCTACCCATATAAGTCTGTGGCCTCCCCGAGGTTAATGATTACGGGGGGATTTAGGGGTCCAGTAATATGTACGCATATAACTGACCCAACTTATACCATCAAATAATATATATTCGTTTTCTCAATCAATCATCATATATATAAGATATATCATATCTTTAATCATGCTTTTCCCCCAAAACGTTTAAATACGACAATATTTAATAAAAAAATGGGGCCGAAGTACTCACCTTGAGTATGATCAGAAAACCAATAAGCCAATATGTAATTCTTCCGATCAAACAAACCCTAAATGTATATACATGTTTTTGTCAATACGAGGTAATTCATGTTCAATGAAGTAATGTTCACCCGACTTGTTTTATATATAAAAATGTTTTGATCAATTTCTCGTAAAGCTTCATTTATTTTAGAAAAATGAATATGATTTTTAATCCGTTGGCGTATAAGCTAATCCTACTTTATCTAGTCATCCATTTTCAACTCACGGATCTAAAGTATATTTATTTTCGACATGATTTTACCTATTTTCCTATAATTTAATAATTTTGTAAAATGGAGAATTTTATTATTATCAACAATAATCATCCCAATATTTCCTACTATTAAGTTTCTAAGAATACCATAAATCCACTAAGCCTTATATTATCTTGCATGCATGCATACATGTCACATACATACATCCATGCACATACTTATAACCCTAACTCAAATCCATACATGATTTAACATTCACTATATTTTACATTGTCACTAGTCCATATTTTTATATCTTACTAACATGTTCTTATAATCTATAATCATACACTTTAGTCCTAAAACTATACCAAATTCACAAATCCAATCACTATCTTCTTATAACTTCATCATCAAAATATACCAATTTTTCATCAATATCTACTTCTAGTAGTAAAATTTCCCTTTTTAAACGTTACATTCAATCCCATTTCCATCCATAACCTTATTTTCTCAAAATCATCAAGTGGGTGAACCAAAAATCAAGATTTTAGTCTTGATCTTCCATGCATGAACATATATAGATTATTTAACCCAAAATAATTATACCTCAAGACTAAACCAAAGGTTTCTAGCGTTAGCTCACGATTCTTTAAGACCCAGTTTCACCTTCAAGTCTTAAATACAACTTTAACTCGAAAATCCTCTTGATTAGACCCGAACGAGTGAAGATAGTGTTGCAATGGGGGGGGTTTAGGGTGATGGCGACGGGTGTTGATGGTGCGGGTGATGATTGATGGTTGCGGTGGTGTACGGTGGTCGCGGTGGTGGCGTCGGACGGTGATGGTTTCGGTGGTGGTCGGCGATGGTGATGTCGGGAGGGGTGGAGGCGATGGTGGTGTTGAGTTTTTGTGTTTACCGAGAGGGAAAGAGACAGTGACGAGGGAGGTGGAATCCGGCGGCCGAAGGTGGCGGTGATGCCACTGCCGTCCCTTGGCAGTGGCGGCGACTGGTGTCCGGCGGGAGGGTGGTGGTCCGGCGGTGAAGGTGGTGATTGTGGAGTTGGCAACGAGAGAGAGAGAAGAAAGAAGAGAGGTAGAGGAAGTGAAGGGTTTGGGTGTTTTCAAATAGGTTAGTGAATTTGTAGGGATTTGTGTTTGCATGTGTAGTCTTCCAAGATATATTTCTTGGCTGACAAAATATATTTTCCCATCATTACAACCCATTAATAATATTATTATTTTATTTATTTATTAATTAAAATTTATTATTATTATTATTATTATTATTATTATTATTATTATTAATTTTTATATTTATTAAACGTTTTGTCTCAGTTGATTTGTCTGTCAATGGATTTTACGTTAATATTGATCAAATACTGATCATTGACTCTCATGGGTGCAATGTACTGTGTTTGTAAATTCCAAATTCAGCAAGGCATTTCTTCTTAAGAAGAACATTGGTCAATCTCTAGCGAGTCAAATTAGTCAACTAAATTAATAATTTAATGCTTAAAATTCGAAAAATAGAGTTGACGTTGACCTGATTTTTGTCGGGTTGTTAAAGTCTCCCCCTGTTCAAGAAATTTCGTCCCGAAATTTATGCTGCCAGGTCTTTGATAGGTTGTGCCTTAAAGAGATGGGGATACTTTTGTTGCATCTGATCTTCTCGCTCCCATGTGAATTCAGGTCCTCTCTTCGAGTTCCATCTTACTTTGACTAGTCTAATTTGCTTTCGTCTGAGTTTCTGAATCTTCCGATCCATAATCTCAATTGGTTCTTCGATGAACTGGAGTTTGTCGTCAATGTAAACTTCTCCCGGTGGAATAATCAGTGATTCGTCTGACATGCATTTCTTAAGATTGGATACATGGAACACATTATGAACATTTCCGAGTTCACATGGTAAGTTAAGACGATATGCGACTGGTCCAATGCGTTCGATGATCTCGAACGGTCCAATAAATCGGGGATTGAGTTTTCCTCGTTTACCAAATCTTACTATGCCTTTCCATGGTGATACTTTTAAAAATACTCTATCACCAATTTGAAATTCTAACGGCTTTCTCCGATTATCCGCATAGCTCTTTTGTCTACTTCTCGCCGCTTCTAGTCTTCTTCTGATTTGCCCAATTTTGTCAGTTGTTTCTTGAATAATTTCGGGTCCGGTTAATTGTCTTTCATCAATTTCTGCCCAACAGAGGGGAGAACGACATTTTCTCCCGTATAAAGCCTCAAATGGAGCCGCTTTGATACTGGTGTGGTAGCTATTGTTATATGAAAACTCAACCAATGGCAAGTGGGTGTCCCAATTCCCACCAAAGTCTATTACACATGCTCTCAACAAATCTTCCAATGTCTGGATGGTCCTCTCGCTTTGACCGTCCGTTTGGGGATGGTAGGCGGTACTCATGTCTAAACGAGTGCCCATGGCCTCGTGCAAGGTTTGCCAAAATCTCGAGGTAAATCGACTATCTCTGTCAGAAATAATTGATATGGGTACTCCGTGGCGAGATACCACCTCTTTGATGTACAGATTGGCCAATCTTTGCATGCCATACGTCTCTTTGATAGGCAAGAAGTGTGCCGATTTTGTTAAACGATCAATTATTACCCAAATTGCATCGTGACCGTTTAATGTTTTGGGTAATTTCATTACAAAGTCCATGGCGATACACTCCCATTTCCATGTTGGGATTGCAGGCTGTTGTAAGAGTCCAGATGGCCTTTGGTGTTCAGCCTTTACTTTGGAGCATGTCATACATTTACTTACGTATGCAGCTATATCACCTTTCATGTTGGGCCACCAATAAAATTCTTTTACATCATGGTACATCTTGTCTGATCCGGGGTGGATTGAGTATCTTGATTTATGTGCTTCGTCAAGAATTAGTTGGCGCAAATCCCCGTACTTTGGAATCCATACTCTTTTTGCAAACCGCATCAGGTTATCGGAGTTAGGTGTTAATTCTCTGATCAATCCTTTCAGATTCTCATTCACCAGATTGCCGTCTTTCATTGCTTCCATCTGTGCATCACGTATCCGAGTTAAGAGATCAGAGTATACGGTTAAGTCTAAAGCTCTTACGCGCAAAGGCTTTTCTCTTTCTTTCCTGCTGAGAGCGTCTGCAACCACGTTGGCCTTGCCTGGGTGATATCTAATGTCACAGTCGTAATCATTCAATAACTCGACCCATCGTCGCTGTCTCATGTTCAGCTCTTTTTGGTCGAAAATATGCTGTAAGCTTTTATGATCTGTGTATACTACGCACTTTGTTCCATAGAGGTAGTGTCTCCAGATTTTCAGCGCGAAAATCACTGCCCCTAATTCAAGGTCATGGGTTGTGTAATTCTTTTCATGCGTTTTTAGTTGCCTTGATGCGTAAGCGATGACTTTGTCTCTTTGCATCAACACGCATCCCAGACCTAAACGCGAAGCATCGCAGTATACGACAAATCCGTCGGTTCCATCAGGGAGTGATAGAATCGGTGCACTACACAGTTTTTGCTTTAGCACTTGAAAAGCTTCTTCCTGGTCAGCGCTCCACTCGTATCTTCGATCTTTACGAGTCAGTAGGGTTAGTGGTTGTGCTACCTTTGAAAAATTCTCGATGAATCTACGATAGTAGCCAGCTAACCCTAGGAATTGTCGTACTTCTGTTGGTGACTTGGGTGCTTCCCAATTCTTTATTGCTTCAACCTTTGTAGGGTCCACCTGAATACCTTCCTTGTTTATAATATGCCCAAGAAAGTGAACTTCTCGTAGCCAGAATTCACATTTTGAAAATTTCGCATACAGTTTTTCTTTCTTTAGCATTTCCAAAACAAGTTGTAAATGATGCTCATGATCTTTCCGGGATTTTGAGTAAACCAGGATGTCATCGATAAAAACTATTACAAACTTGTCTAAATACGGCTTACAGACTCTGTTCATGAGGTCCATGAACATTGCCGGAGCATTGGTTAAACCAAACGGCATCACCAGAAACTCATAGTGGCCGTATCGTGTTCTGAAGGCTGTTTTTGGAACGTCCTCTTCTGCTATCAACAACTGATGGTAACCGGATCGTAGATCAATCTTGGAGTAGTAACTGGATCCTTGTAACTGGTCGAACAGATCATCTATTCTTGGTAATGGGTATCGATTCTTTATTGTGAGTTTATTCAATTCTCGATAATCGATACACATTCTAAACGACCCATCCTTCTTCTTGACAAATAATACCGGTGCTCCCCACGGAGAAAAGCTTGGTCGGATGAATCCTTTATCTAACAATTCTTGCAATTGTTTTGACAACTCTTGCATCTCTGAGGGCGCTAACCGGTACGGCGATCGGGCAATGGGGGCTGCTCCAGGCACCAACTCTATTCGAAATTCAATCTGTCGCTGCGGAGGTAACCCTGTTAAATCCTCAGGAAACACCTCCGGGTACTCCCTCACCACTGGAATATCTTCGATTCTTCGTTCTTCCTTGTTTACGCCAGTGGCCTTTACTAGGAAAGCCTGGTATCCTTTGTTTATATATTCATATGCCCTCATAGCATTAATGACTTTTGAGAAGGGCTTCCCTTTGTCGCCTTGTACTATCAGAATTTTACTGCTGCTCATCAGTAATCGAATAAGTTTCTCGGAGCAAACGATTTCAGCATGGTTTCGAGAAAGCCAGTCCATTCCTACCACTACATCAAAGCTTCCCAATGTGACAGGTAGCAAATCGATGCTAAATGGGTGGTCGTTAAGTTGAATGGTACAGTTCTTGATCACATAATCAGATTCTATTTTCTTCCCATTGGCTAATTCGATTATATATTTCTTATCTAACCTGTAAGGCTTTCTTCCTAGTAATGGTTCAAATTCTTTTGACACAAAACTTAAATCAGCACCGGTGTCAAATAGTACAGATGCATAATGGTTATTAATGAGGAACATACCATTAACAACTGACGGCTCCTGACGTGCCTCCTTTACATTCATCTCAAATGCTCGTCCCCTTGCCTTGGTTTCGCCTAGATTAGGACAATCTCTCTTGAAATGTCCTGTATGCCCACATCCAAAACAAACCGGACTGTTCTTTTGTGTCTTCTCGATGGGTTTGGTTCTGCAATTCTGACTTAGATGACCAAACTTCTTGCAGCGCGAGCAAATTCGACATTCACCATTATGTGAGTACCCACACTTGTTACATCTTCCTGGTGGTCCTTGCTTTCCATTGGAGTCGCTTGAAGTAGCAGTATACGCCCTCCCAGGTCCTGGCTTAAAGCTCTTTTTGTTGTTCCTCCAATCATTGGGATTTCCATTCCATTTCCTCTTACCGTCCGATATCCTCCTTTCCAATTCCACAATTCTCTTTTCCACTTCTCCCGCCTTTTTACCCAACGTTCCACTACGTACTGCATCATCGGTTAGAGTATGAGCAATGGTTACGGCACTTTGTATGGTAGTAGGGTTGGATGCTGTAACACTGCTTCGGATTTGTGGCGTTAATCCCCAAATATATCTTTCAATCCGGACGTACTCTGGCGTTACCATTCGAGGTACCAATCTAGCAAGATCGTTGAACCTAGACGTGTAGGTTCGTATGTCAGCACCCTCCATTGTGTGATTCCAGAATTCCGTCTCGATTTTCTGCAGTTCATTTCGCGGGCAGTACTCACGAAGTAGCATCTCCTTTAACTGTTCCCAGGAGAGTTCATAAGCATTTGCGTCTCCCAAAATTTGTCGTTGAGAATTCCACCAGGATAGCGCCGCATCTTGAAACGAACAAGTTGCATACTTCACTTTTTGATTGTCCGCACAGTTACTTATAGCTATGACCGTTTCCATCCTTTCAATCCACCGAATAATGTCCAGCGGTCCTTCTGCGCCGGTAAAAACTCTTGGGTTGCACCCTTGGAATGTCTTATATGAACACCCCGCTATCTGACCATTCATCAAATTTCCAGGATGCCCATCCGATCCAGAACCATTATTACCCCCTATTCCAACACCACTGCCAGATCCGATGTTTGATCCATTTCCCGTTCCGTTCCCAAGGCCATTGCCCGTATTCTCTTGCCTCCTCCCTTGACTAGCCACTAGGTTTGCATCGTGTTGTTCTAAGGCTGACTTAACATGCTGAGCTATTAGTTGTGCTAATTCTTCCGCGGTAGTTGGTAAATTGACGTTTCCACTCGAGGGTGTGCCTCGGGTTACGGGTGGCATGGTTCAATTCTGTTTTGAAGGTAAGGAAGAAGGTGTTTAGATTACGGATGTTTGCTGTTATAATGACTTACCTTATATCAAAATATCCATATAATAATCAAGTATTAATCACAGTCAACATAAATCATAAGGATAAAACTTTTTAAATCCCATAGGCGTCTAATTACACATACATAAATATCAAAACACCCAACAGTTAGTTATCAAAAGATCATAAGTTAGAGTCTACATGCATCATCGAGTCATAACTCGGTCAAAAGAAAGAGTCCAAGCTCTCCGGCTTATATCAATAACTATCCTAATACAAGCCTCCAGCACCAACATGCGTAAGGCATGAAATCATCATCAGACATAATGCAGCCATAGCCAATGCGGTCTCTGTCTGCTCTCCCATCACCATCGCGTACTGTTGTACCGTCACCAATGCTGATTCGGCCACATCTGCTCTCTGTTCCGCCTGGGTCAGTCGATCCCTAGTCTCTGCGAGACTACTCTCCAAATCCGCTATACGGAAGTGCATCTGGCTCAGAGCACTTTCATCCAGTAGTCTCTCCTCTTCAATCGTCATCAATCTCCCATCCAAAGCTTGGCTCACCTCATCCCGGATACTCATCTTCTTTCTGACAGTTAGCAATTCCTTCTCGAGTCGAGCACATTGTGCTACCAGAGTGATCATCATATGTTCGACGGGTCCGTTCTCCATAGTAGTTCCACGTGGTGCGGAAGTCGATTCTCCCACCTCAAAGGTGGAAGGAATCCCATCTCTTGATGCCCATCCTCTCATAGTTTCCATGATCCGTCCCCACTGTTCATCTAGCAGTCTGGCCCGTTTGGGCATAGATGTACTCTTCATACCGGCACCATCATTCACCTTTCTCGTCTCCCTGCGTTTCTTTCGTTCATACACCAACCTGATCCTTGGTGGTGCATCATCATCCATCGTCTTTCTCTTCTCTCTGCGCTCCCTCCGCTCATACACCATCCTGATCTTTGGCGGGCACTGTGCGAGAGGAATAGGGGCTGCTGGGGTCACATCTGTGGGGGTCTCACCTTCCGGGGCCATGCCTTCTGGCTCCTCGGTAATGGGCTCAAGGGTGATTACCGGTGGTGTGGGGTCCTCATCGCCAGACTCAGATATCCAACCGTTTCCCGAATTTTCCATTCCTGGTTGCATCCCGGTGGCAAAATGTGGTCGGATGCGCTGGTACCAGGACTTAGGTTGTCCTTGTTGAGGAGAATCCTCGGTGTCACTGCTGATGTCCAAAATGTCGTTTCCATCGATCTGACCGGCCATCTACATAAAATTTAAGTATATATATGTGCTATTAATCTACTCATAATACTAACGTCTCAAATCAGTTAATCTTAAGTAATTCTAAGTAGCATCCTCTAATCGTGTTTGGGAATGACGGGATTGTTTCGGGGACCCATTATTTTCGGTTATAGTCTAGTTTTTTTTTTTCTTTTTGAGAAATTTTCTAGTTTCCCTATAACCATTGGCTCTGATACCAACTTCTGTCACACCCCGAGAACCGATTCATACCACGGATGTACACGTGGAAGGGCAATAACTGAAGTTGGAATTTTACCAACGACTATAGTCAAACGGTTATTATAAGAAACATAATTATTGTTACGAAATCCTTAAACTTTTTCACAATACATACTTAAAGTTAAGACAAGTTTCCAATAAAGTCTTTTCCATCGAAAAGATCTACACTTAGATATTTAGGTCCCACGTTTCATCATCGTCTCCCAACACCGTTTGACCTTCCCGAAATCCCTACGCATCATTCCCAATTAAGGTTTCTTACTGACCTGAAAAGCATGAGAAAATACTAGGTCAACAAAAGTTGGTGAGTATTCGGGTTTTCAGTATTTAAAGGAAAAATAGTTTATTTTCCAATTTCATTATGATGACAGAGAAATTAATATATATATGTATCATAGACTAGCTAGGTCCTATGATAAATTCGGCTATAAGTCCATAATCAAACCAAGAAACACGTCGTTGCCCCACAACAGTCCAAACATATATACTCCCTCACAATCCTGACCAGAGCGACTGGTCGTGAGAGCGGGCCCTTCTAACCCGATAGATCTACCCATATAAGTCTGTGGCCTCCCCGAGGTTAATGATTACGGGGGGATTTAGGGGTCCAGTAATATGTACGCATATAACTGACCCAACTTATACCATCAAATAATATATATTCGTTTTCTCAATCAATCATCATATATATAAGATATATCATATCTTTAATCATGCTTTTCCCCCAAAACGTTTAAATACGACAATATTTAATAAAAAAATGGGGCCGAAGTACTCACCTTGAGTATGATCAGAAAACCAATAAGCCAATATGTAATTCTTCCGATCAAACAAACCCTAAATGTATATACATGTTTTTGTCAATACGAGGTAATTCATGTTCAATGAAGTAATGTTCACCCGACTTGTTTTATATATAAAAATGTTTTGATCAATTTCTCGTAAAGCTTCATTTATTTTAGAAAAATGAATATGATTTTTAATCCGTTGGCGTATAAGCTAATCCTACTTTATCTAGTCATCCATTTTCAACTCACGGATCTAAAGTATATTTATTTTCGACATGATTTTACCTATTTTCCTATAATTTAATAATTTTGTAAAATGGAGAATTTTATTATTATCAACAATAATCATCCCAATATTTCCTACTATTAAGTTTCTAAGAATACCATAAATCCACTAAGCCTTATATTATCTTGCATGCATGCATACATGTCACATACATACATCCATGCACATACTTATAACCCTAACTCAAATCCATACATGATTTAACATTCACTATATTTTACATTGTCACTAGTCCATATTTTTATATCTTACTAACATGTTCTTATAATCTATAATCATACACTTTAGTCCTAAAACTATACCAAATTCACAAATCCAATCACTATCTTCTTATAACTTCATCATCAAAATATACCAATTTTTCATCAATATCTACTTCTAGTAGTAAAATTTCCCTTTTTAAACGTTACATTCAATCCCATTTCCATCCATAACCTTATTTTCTCAAAATCATCAAGTGGGTGAACCAAAAATCAAGATTTTAGTCTTGATCTTCCATGCATGAACATATATAGATTATTTAACCCAAAATAATTATACCTCAAGACTAAACCAAAGGTTTCTAGCGTTAGCTCACGATTCTTTAAGACCCAGTTTCACCTTCAAGTCTTAAATACAACTTTAACTCGAAAATCCTCTTGATTAGACCCGAACGAGTGAAGATAGTGTTGCAATGGGGGGGGTTTAGGGTGATGGCGACGGGTGTTGATGGTGCGGGTGATGATTGATGGTTGCGGTGGTGTACGGTGGTCGCGGTGGTGGCGTCGGACGGTGATGGTGTCGGTGGTGGTCGGCGATGGTGATGTCGGGAGGGGTGGAGGCGATGGTGGTGTTGAGTTTTTGTGTTTACCGAGAGGGAAAGAGACAGTGACGAGGGAGGTGGAGGGAGGTGGAATCCGGCGGCCGAAGGTGGCGGTGATGCCACTGCCGTCCCTTGGCAGTGGCGGCGACTGGTGTCCGGCGGGAGGGTGGTGGTCCGGCGGTGAAGGTGGTGATTGTGGAGTTGGCAACGAGAGAGAGAGAAGAAAGAAGAGAGGTAGAGGAAGTGAAGGGTTTGGGTGTTTTCAAATAGGTTAGTGAATTTGTAGGGATTTGTGTTTGCATGTGTAGTCTTCCAAGATATATTTCTTGGCTGACAAAATATATTTTCCCATCATTACAACCCATTAATAATATTATTATTTTATTTATTTATTAATTAAAATTTATTATTATTATTATTATTATTATTATTATTATTATTATTATTATTATTATTATTATTATTAATTTTTTATTTATTAAACGTTTTGTCTCAGTTGATTTGTCTGTCAATGGATTTTGCGTTAATATTGATCAAATACTGATCATTGACTCTCATGGGTGCAATGTACTGTGTTTGTAAATTCCAAATTCAGCAAGGCATTTCTTCTTAAGAAGAACATTGGTCAATCTCTAGCGAGTCAAATTAGTCAACTAAATTAATAATTTAATGCTTAAAATTCGAAAAATAGAGTTGACGTTGACCTGATTTTTGTCGGGTTGTTAAAGTCATAGAGCAGTCTAAGGAGAATTTCTTGGAATACCTTTCCCCGCAGCACGAGGGGTATAAGATGGTCGACGAATTCCTTTGAATGGACCACAAAACAAAGGGAGTAAAGTAGATAACTGGGATGCCCCTTAGTAGGGGATTTTTTCAGACGTCCTTGAACATACCGCCACCAAAAGTTGGCTTGAGTATGCTCAACCGAGTGATTCTATGGCTTGAGCTGGATCTACAAAAAGACAACACGCAAGTTTTTTTTTCCTAACCTACTAGAAGTTCTAATTTTTATGTTTTTCGCATCCTAATAAAAAGGCTCAAGACTCATCATCTTGGCTAACCATTTTCTCACCATTAAATTCACTTTCACTAGCCACCTCTAGACTACTAACAAAAGCCTCTAGCTGTTGGTGGTGGTGGTGTATTGCTACTTTTGTTGTTTGTTTTTTTGTTGTGGTGGTGGTGTTGATGTTATTATTGGTGATGCTACTATTAATGTTATTGTTTATGTTCTTGTTTTTGTTGTTGGTGGTGTTGATGTTGTATTTGTTATCGAGTTTTTTTTTAAAACAGCTTCTAAATTACTCAAATAACCACCTATACCTTCAAATTACACTATTTAAATTCTCGGTCTCTTAGATAAAACAAAGAAAACACCTTTATCTTATCACTTGGATGTTCCTTGAGGACTCTTGGTGGAGGTGATTATTATTATTAATGTTGTTTTTTGTTGTTGGTATTGTTTCTTGTTGCCATTCACACAAGCAGTTCAAACATACATGTTGATTTACATACGCATAGGAAAACTCAGATTTGGTTTAGGGTTTTATACAACCCAATTAACAAAAAGCTTATATGAAACCAGGTCTATGAATGAATTCACTTATTGCACAGTACCACCAGCTAGAAAATGTGAGAAAAACTATATAAGCAAACAAATGAGGGCATAGAAACAACAAACAAACGAATATTAAAACTTCTAAAAGAAAATGCAGTCAAAATGTTTTATTTAATGTTTGCTATAACCAATTGTACATATAAGATCCAAGTATCATACCACCCACATAACAAGCCAAGCCAAGCCAAGCCGCAACCAATGAAATACGCCATTCTAACTCAACGCATCACTTGTTCCCACGAAAGTACATGTAAACTTTCTGTATAGACCAACAAAAAAAAGTTTAAAACATTGGCCTTAATGGAAAAGAAATGAAAAGGATTAGTCTTTCAAGTCTAACCTGAAGCACCCAGAAGCTTAAAAGCGACTCTAAGCAAAACAATCCAAATCCAACCAGATAGAAGATCTACAAGGACAACAAAAGGTTGCGGATAGTTATGCTGACCAATGCTCAACTAACTTGTTTATTATGATACTAATGCGAGCATGATTTAGGACTTACCCCCGCTAGTGCATGGTCAGAGAAGACATCGATTGCAGCTAGGATGCCCCTGGTCATTAACAAACAAGTAGACTAAGATCAGAAGATGGATAATCCGATAATAAGCACAAACATGCAAATTGATTGCTGTATCACGCTATACTTTTTTGGTAACTTTAACGATCAAGAGACACAACTTACGTTAATGATTTCCCGTGAAAGACAATTGGAGGAGCAATAGCAGCAAATATGCAAAAGCCAAGATGGAGCTGAAAAAATTGCAATAGAATAATATTGTAAGGGGTTAATTTATTTGAAAATCAACCACCAAAGTCTTGAAATGGTTCCCTGCTCACCAAGTAAAATAAGAAAAACCAACCAAATTTCAAAGCACTATCAGTCCTGCAAAATGAAGAAAAAGATTATACACCGACTTCAGGTCGTTATTCGAGCAGTCAGGTAATAAGTGGAACACCGGTAAAACACAGTGAAAAACTGGTGAGCATTGATTGCCAAAATAAATATATAAATTGGAAGGTTGAGTTTTCTTTTCACTCAAAACTTGTGCTGAAGTCATAGTGGTGGTGTGGAGGCGGTGTTGTAGCCTGTAGGATTGAACAGGAAAGTAGACAAGAAGGTAAAGAAAGACAAGAAAAGATAAAAGTAAATAAGGCAATGAAGACAAACAATGTATATACCTCATTGCACGATAGAGTGGCCTGTACCATAATACATAGGAAAGGGGTACTCCAAGAAGTGCATAAATTACGGCAAGGAAAAAGATCTTGACACCTGTACATGGAAACACAACGAAGCTCAGAACTTTGTAATGTCTTATTTCATACCAGTTTAAGCTGCCAAAAATATTAACTTACCACCGCCTTTGATCCAACACACAATCACAGCTATGACGTTAAATGTAAGGCAGAGAACTAGACCTGCATGGAAAGTGTTGACGCAAATATAAAAACAATATTTTATGATTATAACATTCACTTTCATTAAGACACTGAATGATTGCAATGCATATAAGAGTGCTTAAATATTAACACATGAAAGAATAAACATTGCAACTCGTATAGGTTTGTATCCGCTGAAACAATTGTGTTCCTTTCAGATGAGATAAACCAGAAGTTTCAAGTGTGTGCTTGGATCATGTTGCATTTTAGACTAAATATAAAGGTATCTTTCAAAATGAACAAAATAAAGCAAAAACAAATATTCTCCAAAACAATTTCATATCAGTAAAGTAGATTTCCAACGAAAAATAACATTTAAAAAACTAAAATATGATATTCATACCTAACCAACTTGCAAAAGCCAGATACTGCAGCTTTTGAGCATGGACCGGAATCTCATTGGCTATATCATGATGAATTATTGGAAAAAATGGAGGCCAGTTTCTATCATCCGCAGGGATAGCCGCTGTTTCCACATGCAAGGAGATAAGTTTAAAACTGTGCCACAATAAACAGAAGTATAGTTCAAGAGTTCAAGCAATAATCAAACAACAATACTCACCACCAGCAACAGCTTCTTCTCTTCGTTTAATGTCCTGTTAAGATAAATGGTATTAGGTAACTTGAAGTCATTCTAGAATGCAAAGTAATAAAATACAACACAAACTTGTAGCTGTGATAACTTGCATCTCTTGGATAAGAACAATGTTGTCCTCATCCGCATTAAGGAAAAAGAAAATGTCACTCATACTAGAAATGCAGACGACAAAATGTATATGAAACGAATAAAAACAATGTAAAACCAACATTTTCTCGTCTCTTCAAATCAGATTCCCAGTTTGAAAGTTCTGTTGCCTTTTTCTTTGGATCCTGGAACATGAAACCAGCAAATCAGGTAAGCATCCTAACAGAGAGCTCAAATGAACTTATCCATGAAATAAACTATCGCATTACACTCGCTGAATCCAATGGTATATCAACAGTCGCATCATGCTTTTGTCCAAAACCTAGAGTGCTGGCAACCATCTGAGGAATACGGGATTTTGATGCAGGGGCAGCATTTGCATTCTGCAATCAAGTCATAAAATGAGGAGATGACATCAAAGGAAATCAAACTTCATGTGAAAACACCAGACTGCATTATTTTATCATGTTCTAGCAAGGAACTCCATAGTGAAAAGAATATTAGGGCCCAAGTTCTTCAAAAGTTTACATGTGATTGTCATCAAGACACGTCGTAACCAAAATTTGATATGGATTTGTTAAAATTCATGGTAAAGCAAAGGTGTCAAGTTAAACTATAAGTAAAATGGCATCAGCAAATTTTATCACCTGATCAATTCAACTATAGTGTTGATATAGAGTGGAGTTAGGGAAACAAGGTAAATTAAACAAATCAGTGCTTATTTGGTTCATACAGTGTGAAGGGGAACAAAAAAACAGCCCATAAAGAATCTGATTATAATTGTCTAATACCAATAAATACAAAATAAGGTGCAGTTCACTTTTAGGTCCTTAAAAACAGCTCCCTTCATACCAAATGACAAATTTTTGCTTTTGGAAAAAGTTTAGTCAAAAGGTTTACATATTTGGCCATTCGGGATGATTAAAAATGTATCAAAGATATAAAGATATTGAATTTGGTCCATGGAATTCCAATTATTTGTAACTGTAGGTATTTGAGACTATTCAGCAGTGAATATAGTCACAGATTGCAATTATTTTAGGGATCTGGAGATAAAAAAAAAAAGCATTTTACTTTGTTTTCTATATTTAACCTACACAGTCCATGAACCAAAACGGATGCAAAGAAACATTTTCTTTATTGTGAATATCCAAGCTTTTCTAATACAAACAAACAAACAAACATACCCAGTGTATCCCGCTGAAGAGCAGGGTCTGGGAGGGGTATGTGGTGGCAAGTCTTTCCTCTATCCTGAGAGATAGAGAGACCGCTTCCGAAGAGACCCTGACTCGTTAACGACGGCAGTAACCATAACAATCATAATACATATCACATATTACATATCACCTACAACTCACATATCACACGTATCACGTATCACACGTATCACACGTATCGCGCATCGCGCATCGCGCATCGCGCATCGCGCATCGCGCATCACATATCACATATCACATATCATTCAACACATAGGTAAATATGACATGCAGAATTAGATAGTGCGCACATCATAGAAAGCGACATGTAACACCCAAAAAGGTTAGATGACGAAAAACTATACTGCCACATGTAACCGTAACCCGTCCCACCCACAAAACCCACTAGAAGTCCTTAGTTTTTATTCTACGCCTCCACTCACTCCTATCCTCGATCATGTGCTCAGAGAGGTGCAAGTCTATCATATCTCGCCTAATAATCTCATCCCAAGCTTTTCTAATCATTATCCTAACATGCAGAAGCATGAGTGCTCTACCCCTCCATTGAACCTCCATATGAGGAGCTTCGATGGTGCACCAGGGTGCGCCCATCACCGTATGCCAAATTCTTAATTAGGTGAAATTGTAAGCGCAATTCAGCCATCTCTAAATAGGGAAATGAAAATTAACAAATTAGAAAACTAGAACCAAGGTTAACAATCTAAAACAAAACTCACATGGATATGCCTACAACCTACAAACAATAAACTAGCAAATTAGACATATAGCTTTGTGCAGACTACCCATATTGGACTAGTTCAAATGGAAAAAAAGGTCATCAGATTAAATCTCATGGTTTGATGCGTTTATTACATCCCTTTACATAATTAAAACGTTTTTTCATCAGTTTGATTTCCAACACATGTACACGGAAGAACAGCAAAATCATCGCATCGCAGCCTAAATCTCAGCCACAACCGATCAAACCATCAAACCAGCAGCAATGCGGAATTAACGCGTCAACACACAACACATTACAACGTCACACGCAACTGATTACATTTCCACGATCAAATCACCTCAGATCTAGAGCAAAAAAGCACAAATCACCGCAAATCAACACTTACAACGCAAAATACGAACACATTTACGCTAAACAAACGAAATAGCTTCGAATTAAAGCGAAAATCAATTAAAACCCCAAATTAGAGCTAGAAAGTAGGCAGATCTAGAGCAGAGATTACCGAAAACGGATTGACGTCTTCGTCAAAAGAATTCGGATCTTCACGGCGATTCATGGTTGAATTTCAAGTGCTTTTTTTGGAGAAATAAGTTGTGGTTTGTTGCTTTCGTGCTTCTCACTCTCTTTAGTATGTGCGTATCTGAGTATGCAGTTCTGAATTCTGATTATCTGTCATGGAGCAGAATATGCCGTTATTTGCATATCCAGCCCCTTGCGTTTAGTCGTTTTTTTCTTTTGGGTCCTAATGGTGATACCGCATGGGTTTTTGGGTAGGCCGGTTCAAACGGTCACGGTTAGATCTAGCGGTCACATTTTGGCACCTAACCGTGACCGCATGGGCTTGCAGTCACGGTTTGGGGTGGTAGTCCCCGTGACCTCGTGACAACAAAACGACAAAATGGGCTGTTAAAGTTGAAAAGCGGTCACCAAACCGTCACGGTTTGGCATAACCGTAACCTCTAGGGTACGAGGTCTCAGTTTAAGGTACGACGTAGACGTGATTTTGGAAAAAGACCGGGATTCGCGCCACAAACCGTCACGTGAAGGCCAAACCGTGACGGTTTGTGCAGCAGAATTTGACCTTAAATACCTTTCAACTTAGAACAATCGGCATATCCATTTCTAAACTTCCGTTTCGCAATTTCATAATCCAAATTTTTAGTTTTTAATCGACCTTGGATTTTGAGCTTTCGTTCATCTAACACTCAAGATTTTTCAGCTTTCGTCATTCCAAAAACTCGTTAATTCGAAAACAATGTCGGGTTCGGGAGATCATTATCAAAAGCCGAAGCTTCCATATTTGAATGAGGTGCCACATATCGAAGATTCGCGCCACAAACCGTCACGTGGAGGCCAAACCGTGACGGTTTGTGCAGCAGAATTTGACCTTAAATACCTTTCAACTTAGAACAATCGGCATATCCATTTCTAAACTTCCGTTTCGCAATTTCATAATCCAAATTTTCAGTTTTTAATCGACCTTGGATTTTGAGCTTTCATTCATCCAACACTCGAGATTTTTCAGCCTTCGTCATTCCAAAAACGCGTTAATTCGAAAACAATGTCGGGTTCGGGAGATCATTATCAAAAGCCGAAGCTTCCATATTTGAATGAGGTGCCACATATCGAAGATTCGAACCAGGTTGAACTAGTATATGTTTTATTATAACTTATTATTTGAAATATCTAACCATTATCTTTTTTAGGAATATTACGTATACGGGAGTCACCCTCCATGGGGGAGGAGGAAACCAACCCGTCGAACACATTTGCTCAAGAGGCGTACAACTCTTTATTTGGACCGACAGGTTACGGTGAAGGGTACAGATATCCCCTTGCAATTCTTACGGGCATGCCCCGAACACGTACCACTCACAAACAGAGCTGGATTACGGACATCCCCCGTACCAGTCAGAACTAGAAATTACACATGTGTCGGATACTTTTAACGGAATGACATAGATGAGAGTGACGGTTCGGTTCACCTCAAAGAAAACCATGGGGACACTGCGGAGCATGATGGGGATGAGGATCGGATAAGAAAGGCTACGGTTTCTTATAAAACCAATCAAGTACGAAGAGTTTTTATTCTTTTGTTTATTTTATTTTTTTATTTGTTTTATATATTTTTTTTTATGTCTAGCTTTATCATTTTTTTCAGTATTTTGATTCTCGTGAGGACTTGGAGAAGTGGGCTAAAACGAGAGGACGCGAGCATGGGTGCGTCATTGTGGTGGGTCGGTCACGAAAAAAGGATGTGAAACTAATATGCAATCGTAGTGGTGAACCTAAATTCACTGGCACAAGTAGACGTACTGGGAGTATAAAGAAAGGATGTCCCTTTAAACTCGTAGGGAAGTACGTAGGAAAGAGTGACAGTTGGATGTTAGAGGTGAGAAACGAGACGCACAACCACGATCCTGTTGTGTACGAGGAGGGCCACGCGCATCTTAGGAAGATGACCGCCTAAGAAATTGATCTTGTCGAGAAATTACACAGGCAGTACGTGCGGCCACAACATATCCATTCAGCCGTAAGGGAGCAGTTTCCCCACAGCGTCTGTGTTGTTCAAGACATATACAATCTGACGTCAAAGTTTAGGGCTGAGGGGAGAGAAGGCATCACACCAATGCAGGAACTTGAAAACCTGTTACAATCTAAAGAGTTCGTGTATGAAACACGAACGAATGCAACTACTAAGGCCATGGAAGATGTTTTCTTTTGTCATCCTACTTTGTATAAAATGTGGTGCGCATTCCCGCACGTGATGTTGATAGACACGACGTACAAGACCAACATGTACAACATTCCGTTTGTTCAGGTTATTGGCGTTACGTTGACGTCGAAGTCGTTTTGTATCGCGCATGCATTTATATCGAGGGAACGGCAAGACAACTTCACATGGGTACTGGAGCAGATCAGAGATATGCTCGATGGGTGTGTGGAGCCCCGCGTTATTGTCACAGACAGGGACCTGGCCCTGATGAGTGCGTGTGACACAGTGTTCCCGAGTGCTACTAAAAACCTATGCAGGTGGCACGTTAGGGAGAATATCAAAAGACGGTGAAATATCCTTTTTAAAACCGACATGTGGAAGGATTTTTCATACTGGTGGAAGACCTTGTGTTCGTCTCCCACAGAGGCAATGTACGATTACAATTGTAGGAAGATGGAAGAAAAGTTAAATGAAGATGGTAAAAGTGGTAAGAATTTCATATTTATTTTTACTTTAACAATTTATTTGTTCATTTTCTAAAATTTGTTATTTTCTTTCAGAGGTATGGGAATATATTTGAAATAATTGGTTGGTGTCGTACAAAGAGAAAATTGTTACTTGTTGGATGTACGACCGCCTTAACTTTGTTGAATTTACAACTAATCGGGTTGAGGGCCAACATGCCAACTTCAAGAGTTACCTCACAGGGACCAACAATACGTTGCACACACTTGTCGGATATGTTTATGACCTCGTGCGCGGCCGGGAAATTGAAATTTGTAAAACATTCGAGGTGTCCCGTGTGAAAATTAAAAAAGACCATCGCCTGTCATTGTTTTCAAGATTACATTATAAAGTATCAACTTTTTGCCTTAGCCTCCTTGAATCAGAGTTGACGAAAATGGAAATGATTCAGGAGTCGGGGGTTCATGTGGACACCAGTTGTTCACGTCCATCGGCTTGCCATGTGCTTGTCGTTTGGAGATATACGTCCGAGAAGGTTATATTTTTCTTAATACATTTTTTTACTATTGTCACACGATTGCATATTTTTCACTAATAATTTAATCTTTAAATCCAGTCACAAGTATTCCACTCAATATGGTAGATCCACACTGGAGGAAGCTTGATTTCGAGCCAGCGTACGTCGCGCCGCCTGAACCTGACTACGATGTGAAATTTGATGACTTGAAACAAAAGGTTATGTCGTCTCCCAATCTTCAAGTAAAGAAAAAATTGTTTAACAAAGTATTTGACTCTTTGTTTAAGAGTAAGTCAAAACTTAAAGAACTTGAGGTACGTCATGACCGACGTGGTCGTCCAAATATTAAGGAGCAACAAAGAAGAGCGGACTCCAATACATCACAGTATGAGGCTGCTAGACACAGCTCCTATACTTCCTCGCAACAAACTATGCCTGACCGGGCGAGGCATAGCTCATATACCCCTCAGTTTAAAATGCCCAATGACCGTTCTAATAAGGTAAAGGCTGCTTCAAATGTACCGATTACGGGAGCTGCCCTAGGGTTTCCTTTAATATTGAAACCAAAGGACGTAATAAAAGTTATGAAGTTTAAGGATCAGCTGCCCCAATGGATTCACCGGTACGTTTCGACTATAAAAGATGTGCGGCCTGATGGTAACTGTGGTTTTCAGGCGATCGCGGTGGCTTTAGGGAGAAAGCAAAATGAATGGGAACGGGTTAGGCGTCAAATGTTGTCGGAGATGGACAGAAACATGCGGTATTGGCGGAGCAATTTGAACCGTGAGATGCCTGGCTATTATGATTCTGTTCGTAATAGCTTAAATTGGTTTGGCACGACTAAACCCGCACCCTATACCCATTGGCTAACTTTTTCGGCCCATGGACTCGTAATTACGGAAACATTCAACTGTATTATGCATCTTATTTCTTCATTTGGCAGCCAGACATGGTTCCCACTGAGAACAGCTCCAGAGCCATTATTCACCTATCCAGTTGTCGCACTTGCTCATATTAACGAAGCTCACTTTATTTGCATACAATTGGAATGGGATTACCCAATGCCCAGTGTGAGCTATCATTGGCCGAGATATGCATATCAACAAGCACTAGAATGGCAAAATATGTATGAGGATCCTTTAAATAATTACGTTAGAATAATGGATCGTCATAGAGGCACCAATGTCTCCTGTAAGTTATCATTATCCGATACTTCATCATATTAATGAAGATCCCTTTATTTGATGATGATGATGATGATGATGATGATGATGATGATGATGATGATGATGATGATGATGATGATAATAATAGTAATAATAATAATAGTAATATTAATAATATTAGTAGTAATAATAATAATAATAATAATTATTATTATTAAATAATAATAGTAATAATAATAATAATAATAAATAATAATAATAATAATAATAATAGTAATAATAATAATAATAATATAATATATAATAATATTAATAATAATAGTAATAACAAAAAAACAATAAATCAAATAGGAAGATAAACTGTCACGGTTTGACCAAACCGTGACAGTTAGGGTTTCTCAACGGTCACGGTTAGGGCTAACCGTGACCGCTTACCGGGCGCATGTCCACTGTTCGGGCGCATGGTTCGCTATTTTTTATAAAAATATATACTCAGAAAAAATTTTAAAAAATCAGGCAAAAGGTCACGGTTAGGGCAAACCGTGACCTTTTGCCTAATTTTTTAAAATTTTATAAATAAAAAATTTTATAAAAAGCACCTCACTAAACCGGTGGTAGTGGGTTTCGAGCCCACACCACTCCCCTATTTCCCTACCGTCTTAACCGGTCGGGACGGGAGTGGTTCGCTGAAAGGTTTATATAACAATTACTTTTAAACTAAATTAGACCAAAAGGTCACGGTTTGGGCAAACCGTGACCCCTTTGTTCACATGTGGCGTTGTGGAATGAAGCTGTCACAGTTTGTTGACACAAAGTGTCACGTGGTGACCTAACCGTCACACCTTGTTTGTATAAGAGGTCACGGTTTGGTCTAACCGTGACCTTTTGGGGTTCCTTAAACCCACACATTAACCGTTTATGATCATTTACGTACATCGAATCCGATATTTTTTTCATGAACATGCACACACATCAACATATATATACAATAAGAACAAATACACTTCGTAAACGTACATACAAACATGCGTACGTGAACAAACCGTGGTGTTTTAATGATACCCTAAACAATCTTATCGGGAACATATCAACATATATACACCTTATATTTTGTATGTATGTATGTATGTATGTATGTATGTATGTATGTATGTATGTACGTATGTATGTACGTATGTATGTACGTATGTATGTATGTATGTATGTACGTATGTATGTATGTGTGTGTGTGCGTATGTGTGTATGTATGTGTGTATGTATGTGTGTATGTATGTGTGTATGTATGTCTGTATGTATGTGTGTATGTCTGTATGTATGTATGTATGTATGTATGTATGTATGTATGTATGTATGTATGTATGTATGTATGTATGTATGTATGTATGTATGTGTGTATGTATGTGTGTATGTGTGTATGTATGTGTGTATGTATGTGTGTATGTGTGTATGTATGTGTGTATGTGTGTGTATGTGTGTATGTGTGTGTGTATGTGTGTATGTGTGTGTGTATGTATGTATGTATGTATGTATGTATGTATGTATGTATGTATGTATGTATGTATGTATGTATGTATGGTATGTATGTATGTATGTATGTATGTATGTATGTATGTATGTATGTATGTATGTATGTATGTATGTATGTATGTATGTATGTATGTATGTATGTATGTATGTATGTATGTATGTATGTATGTATGTATGTATGTATGTATGTATGTATGTATGTATGTATGTATGTACGTACGTACGTATTAATAATATTAGTAATAATATTAGTAATAATAATAATAATAATAATATTAATAATATTAGTAATAATAATAACAATAATAATAATAATAATAATAATAATATTACAAAAAAAACAAGAGGTCACGTGGAGGCCAAACCGTGACCTCTTGAGATATTTTTGAATCTGACTTCTCCTCGATTAGTGCACCTACCACTCGAGTACCGTGTGTGTAAGAGGTCACGTAGAGGCCAAACCGTGACCTCTTCTGCCTAAAAGGTCACGTGGAGGCCAAACCGTGACCTCGAAGTTACTGGTGTCTTCTTCAACCGTTCGAGACCCCATTTCCACAAACACAACCACAAACACAACCACAAACATTCATCTTCCACCACCACCACCGCCAAACCGTCACCGCGAGCCCTCCCCCGTGACACATTCATCTTCCACCACCACCGCCGCTCACCACCACCGCCGCTCACCACCACCGCCGCTCACCACCACCGCCGCTCACCAGCATCGCCGCTGACCACCATCGCCGCTGACCACCATCGCCGCTGACCACCATCGCCGCTGACCACCATCGCCGCTAACCACCATCGCCGCTCACCACCACCACCGGTTACCACAACCGCCGCTGCACACCACCACCGCCACTGCACCACCGCGTTTTCGGTACGTAATTTACAGGTTTAAACCATAGATTTGATAGTTTTTCTCAAATAGATTTGATAGTTTTTACCAAATAGATTTGATAGGTTTTCCCAAATAGATTTGATAGGTTTTCCCAAATAGATTTGATAGATTTTCTCAAATAGATTTGATAGGTTTTACCAAATAGATTTGATAGGTTTTCCCAAATAAATTTGATAGGTTTTCCCAAATAGATTTGATAGGTTTTCCCTTATAGATTTGATAGATTTTCCCGTATGTGTAACGTAGTAACGTAGGTTTTCCCAAATAGATTTAATAGTTTTTACCAAATAATAATAATAATATAATAATAATAATAATAATAATAATAATAATAATATAATAATAATATTAATAATAATAGTAATAATAATAGTAGTAATAATAATAATAATAATAATAATAATAATATTAGTATTAGTAATAATATTAATAATAATAATAATAATAATAATAATAATATTAATAATATTAGTAATAATAATAATAATAATAATAATAATATTAGTATAATAATATTAGTATAATAATATAATAATAATATTAGTATAATAATAATAATAAAAATAATAATAACAATAATAATAATATTAGTATAATAATAATAATAATAATAATAATAATAATAATAACCGTCAACCATTAATTTTATAAACATTGTAAATAATGATAAATACGTTTTTTTTCGCAGATATGGATGCCAACGATGCTTTTATCCCCGGCATTGATGACTGTCCGACGCTGCAGTTCGAGCAGGGGACTACACCGTACGAGCGGTTCAGGACCCTGAGAGCACGTGTGCCAGCACCGGGGACCGTCTTGTCGGATGACTTCTTATAGCTCGTTGGAGAGCGCGGCCGGTTTTTGGAGATCATCGGTGAGGACGGCCCGTGGAAGCAGCTGTTCCGGATGACCGACGATGCCCATCGAGAGTTCACCGTGGAGTTCTACTGCACATTCATGTTCCGTCCACGTGAGCAGGGACTTGCTGAGCTGGACGAGGACGACATAGCGGACGTCGTGCGCCCGCGGAAGTTGCTTTCCGGTTGTTCGGGGTCCTCCACCGCATGTCACTTAGGCGGTTCGCTGTCGTCAGCGGCCTCCGACTCCTGTGCGCGTGGCCGGCCGGACCACCGCCACTGGGATGAGGATAGTTCGGAGGTTCCCCGACGGCACGTGGCACCTGCTCACCAGATACCATGAGGTCGTGCCATGGGTGCCCGAGCCATTGGTGGACCCACCCGAGCTGGCGGGGGCTGAGGTCCACCTTCAGGACGCCCACGAGGCCCTTGGTGGCGGGGAGGATCAGTCCATTCCCCCGCCGCACGACCAGGCTCCGCCCCAGCATCCTCAGCGCGTGTACCACGCCGTGCGATTACCTGCTCATGTTCTTGATATGATTCAGGACACACGAGACAGGGTCGCGAGGCTGGAGGATAGGACCGCGAGGCTGGAGGATACGACCACGAGGCTGCATGATATGACGGACTGGGTCATCCAGCACATGGTCGCGGACTATGCCGTCTCGGGTACGCCGTTGTTGTCACAGCCACCGAGGCGGTTAGACCATGACGATGCTGGCCCATCTGGCGCGGGTGGGTCTGGTCAGGGCAGCGATCCGGGGATGATGGATTAGATAGATATTTTGTTTGTATTTTATTTCTTTTTGTGTGTAAAAACTCGTTGTATATATATATATGTGCAGTTTCAGTTATGATGATTTGTATATTTTGTTGTGTTTGTTTGGTTGTGTTTCTTTGTTTGTTTGTTTTATATTTGCAATGTTGATAATGTTAATTGTATATGTTTGATAACAACTGATTTTTACGATTAGGTTAACCATGTGATAAAATAACAACCAACTTGTTTAAAAAATAATTAAACGCAAAAATTACTTGTAATATGATAAATTAATAATAAACACAAACACAAACACGTATGTTACGATTAAATAAAATATTTAAATAAACAAAAAAGGAATGAAAAGATAGAAATGATGTGACGGTGAAACTAGTAATCGATAATCAATCATCATTTGTACAGACTAATAAACCATGATGACGTCAGAAAAATGTAGACCACACCACCGGACCATGGTGCAAGATCCTAGTGCCACAACCCTACCTCTCCCCCCAACCATCCTTCTCACACTACTTCTACTAGCTAATGACTAAGGTGAGTACGTTAATAAAACTAAAAGTAATAAAGTACCTGGATTCTAGCACGACTAACATCCGCAATCTTTTTGCTTTGAAACAAATCCCAATGTTTTCCTTTAACCGACGTATGAAACTTCCAAGCTGCTTCAGATGTTGTAAAGTTCACAAACGCACATCCGGCATTCAAACCATGCATGTACGTATATATCAACGTCAAAACTTAGCTTATATATATATATATATATATATATATATATATATATATATATAGACATGTAGTATTTACACCATAAAAATTAATAATAATATTATTCAGATAGATACCACTTGAAATCAATCGGAAGATACACGAAATCAAACTCCGATCGAACGGTGTTTCCCGCCTTTTCATTCTCAAGTTTACAGTGATAAAATTAAAATAAAAAACAATGTTTAATGCTTAAAAAATAAAAAAAAAATAAAAGCAATATGTCACGGTTTGGCCAAACCGTGACATATAGCCCCCCCTGCGCACAATCAATTCCCCATAATTACATACTCAATCATTGACTACGGATCCCCAGATATAACTGTCACGGTTAGGGCAAACCGTGACAGTTAGGTCTCACACCTGACCAAACGGTCACGGGGAGACCTAACCGTGACCGCTTGGGTCGGTTTTCTCCAGGAAAAGACGGTGCGCCTAAAATTTCCCTTTCTTTTAAATGACCGATCATTTCGTATATATCTGACTAATATTTTGTCTGCTCGTTACGTTGATTTTGATAGAATTTATACTTACGCATAGGTGAGGATAAGTGTATTGTAACAATATATTTGAAATATAGACAGCAATTATGATGTATTGAAAATGTATTAGGGGCTGTTTGATTGTGCTGACTGAGTAAGATCTGACTGAGTAAGAAGCTGACCCAGTAAGAAGTTCTGACTGGGTCAGATCTTACTGAAAGTTGGCTGTTTGATTATGTATCTGACTGAGTATGCTGAATGAATTTGAATTTAACCATATCGTCCGTTGTTCTGACGAGTTTGAATTTAACTACTGTTGTGTAATCAATAATAATAGTCAAATATATAAAAATAACATAATACCTTAAAATTCAAAATGTCATACAAAATACAAATTAAACATAAATCACACATAATCCAAACAAACACATCCATTTCAAACATATTAAAGAGTTTGCATACAAATCTAACTTGAAGCATCTGAAAGCAGTTGATTGGCAATTTGTTCACGCAAAGTAGCCATATATTCAACGCCTTCTGAACCCCACTCCATGGCTTGTGTGTTTTGACCGTCACTTCCTTCACCTTCACCATCAGTGGTAACCATAGTGTTCTCTTCAAAGTTTGTAAATAATTCGTCTTGAATATTGTATTTTCTTATAAAATTATGGACTGCAAAACAAGCGATGACAACATCTCTTTGCACTGAAAAAGGATAAGGAGCCATTTGTTTTAGTATTGGGAATCTTGCCTTCAATACACCATAAGCACGCTCAATAACATTTCTAAGGCAAGCATGAGCATGATTAAATCTTTCTTCTTAGTTAACGGCCTTCTTCGTCGGAAATCGGCTAACCAATACCTAGTATTGCGATATGGAGTCATAAATCCACGAGTGTTCGTATATGCAGCGTCACAAAGGTAATATTTATCTGTAAATGTCAGTGTGACATCTATTATAAAGAATACAATAATATATCTAATAATATAAGTTATAGTTTATATGATAAACCTGGTGGAGGGAATCGAAATCCAGATGTCGGATTAAATGCAACTTCTCTCAAAACCCGTGAATCATGTGTTACGCCTTCCCATCCAGCCCATACAAAGGTGAATATCATATCAAAATCACATATTCCTAACACATTTTGATAACATTCACCTTTTCCTCTTCCCCTAAAACAAGTTGTTGATTAGCTTTATACTTGACAACATATACACATATATACTTGACAACATATACACATATATACTTGACAACAAGTAGCATACAACTTTCATAAACTAGAAACTATAACTCTCATAAACAAGCAGCATACAACTTTCAAAACTAAAAATTGAGCTTCAAGCTCTTCGGGCCTCCTACAATCAAAACATGACGTCTCCAATATCCCTAATAGTCTTTCATAGATCTTAAACGACTTCTTCAATCTTCCAAATGGCCTTTCTTTGCCAAAACACACACTCCCAAACTTACACTCCCAATCTTCCAAAATAAAAACACAGTGGTAAGTTCAACACATTAGTGCAGTGCATCTGACCATCAACAACCTAATGTGTCAAAAGAAGACATTAATGAACTCTAAACTACCTTTTGTCATTTGATTTTGGTTCATCTAGGATGCCAAGATGCAGGCATCTTACATTTGATTTTTGTTCAAGTGTCATTACAAGATTCAAGCCAACTAGATACTTGCATTCATCAAACTCAAGCACCAAACTCGAGTAACAGCTAATATCATCAAAACTCAAAATCCAAACTCAAAATCCAAACTCAAAATCGACAAATTGAGCTAATATCAAAATCCAAACTCAAAATCCAAACTCAAAATCGAGTAACAGCTAGTCGATCTGCTAAAAATCCAAACTCAAAATCGACAAACAAGATCTGAAAATCATCAAAACCTAATCATCTAACAACACATTATCAAGCACCAAAATGAAGAAAATTAGCACACGTACCTGCAGATCGAGGAGGGGAGATGGTTGTCGGTTTCGGTTGCAAGTCGATTCCGGCAAATGTGTCGCCGGCAGATGGAGTGTCGCGACAGTGGGGGTGTCGCGGGGGGGCTGTGCCCGGTGGGGCTGTGCGCGGTGGGGGTTTGCGCAATCGGGTTGAGCGACGGTGGGGTTGTCGCCGGCGGAGGAGTCGCCGGCGGGGGTGGGTAGCGGGGGTGTTGCGCAGTCGGGGCGAAGGGGATTGTTTCTTCAGAGCAGG
The DNA here is from genome assembly GCA_024085815.1 of Flaveria linearis. Classification (NCBI taxonomy): domain Eukaryota; kingdom Viridiplantae; phylum Streptophyta; class Magnoliopsida; order Asterales; family Asteraceae; genus Flaveria; species Flaveria linearis. The sequence goes on from CM044011.1 coordinate 30,359,630, forward strand.
AGTTGAGATTGTGTGGAGAATGGGTCAGCTATTGAATTCTTAAGGACCGGGTCAGATTCAAAAATCTCGGTCAGCCCAGTCAGCTTACAAATCAAACGGGCTGACCAGCTGACCGGGTCAGCCGGTCAGCCCAGTCAGCCCAGTCAGCCCATATCAAACACCCCTTATACTTGTACATAAGTTCTGGTTAGGCATCGCTGACCTTGGTTTTAAATGAATATCATATTGAAACTTAGTGGTGATACTTATGTCCTAATAGTACATTTGGATGTGAAAATTTTAAATAATATGTTATATTTGGACTTGGATTTGTTTAGAACGAAACTTGCGTCTAAACGTTGATAAACATAAACATGTCGTAACGATATTTCCACTTTAACGATATATTCTACTTTAAAATGTGTGAAGTTATAAGAGAAAAATATATATAATAATTAACTATAATAGTAAAATACAATAATTATAACTTTGAAAGTTTGAAATCAAAAGAAACTCAGCAAGTCATGTGTCGTGTGTATTGAAAATGTGCTATTGAAGGTATGGTGTAATATAATATTACTCGTGTTCGTAAACTTGAGTTTTTCGAATTGAGTTATCGTAAAATTTTACGATATATTCCACTTTAACGATATATTCTACTTTAAAATGTGTTACATTTTGAAAGTTATAAGAGAAATCATATATAATAAAATTAAACTATAATAGTAAAATACAATAATTATAACTTTGAAAGTTTGAAATTAGTAGGTTTGATATGCATTTTTGAAGTGGTATGTCACAAGTCCAATATTGATTGTCGATTTTTAGGATTTACATGGTAGCGACGATCTGCTGTGCATGGTGGTGGTGGGCGCTCTGGTGTGATGCTGGTGGCTTTTTGATGGGGTGGTGGCGGTGGTTTGGTAGTTCTTGTGACGGGTAGTGGTGTGATGGTTATTTTTGGACTAAATTGTCAAACACGCCCAACCACAGGGACTGAAATAACAATGTATTAAAGAATATATATTAAATCAGGTTTAAAAAAAAAAAAAAAATAAAAATATATGTAAAATGACCAATATACCCCTCAATTAACGGAAATGTTGGATGGAGTTAACGGACTGAATGAATATGACAAGATTTGTAAACCATAGAGACCCAGATACGAAAAAAACAAACTATGAATGAAAGTGATAATTTCACCAAACCACATGAACGAAAATGACAATTTACTCTATATTTTAATTTATATTTAGTCATCTTTATTATTATTATATGAATGAGAAGAAAGGGACATGAGTGGACTTTGAAAGGTAATTCATTTGTGTTTAATTAAGCATGAGTGTTGACTTATTCTAACATGGGACTTAAAGAACATTTATAACGTCTGTACATAGGACCAAACAACACCATACCCATAGCAAAACATGTACAAGGAGCCCATTCATTTAATTACTCCATAAAGTCTAAAAGCTTGTTTTTATTGCAAGAGGGGAGGGGGGGGGGGGGAGGGGGGGGGGTGGGGGGGAAGGAGCCATGGACCTCATGTTCCCATACATATGTCACCTCATCTTGGATGGGTTATAAATGCAATTTAACATTCAACACCATCATGTGAAAGAAACAATGCAAAAAGTAACAGAAGAACCATATACAAAATACAATGAATAATACAACTTACACTGGTACATTTGGTCATACAAGCCAACCAAACAACCCCAAATCATCAAAATCAAAAAACTAGTTTTCAAAATCTTGAGACATTTGACCATTCTCTGCTGCAACCAATGCCCGAAAGTTCTATATTTATCAGTTGGCAATGGGATCTCCTAAGAAAGCAAACACTCTCTTTTTAAAAATCCGAGCTAAATCCACAATCTCCGATTCCCTCATCTGTTTGGTCATGCTGTCAGATTGTCTCAACCATTTATTTTTCCTCGATAACCGACTAGCAATGTCAATGGTCAAAATAGCCATGTCTCTTCTATTTGTAAGGATATGTAAAACTGGGGTTGAGTATGGGGATTTGACACGAGTCTATTTAGAAGAATAAGTGCTTCTCGAATGAGTAATGTTCTGCACGATGATAACAAAACAAAATGTGAATGGGAATGGACAGTGACGACATCATGACAGAACAAAAATGTCCGTGTTTGGATGTGTTTTAATGCTGAATATGTGATATTAAATTATCACAAGCAGATGTTCAGTTTTCTAAAGCACATCCAAATCCACCTGCATTGTAAAGGAAGTTGTTAAGATTACCTTTCTCTGAAATCTTCAGGGGGCTGAATACACTCAGATGTATCTACATCAACTTCAGATGCCAAAATTTGCAGAATTAAGTAAAGAAAACTGGTCCTTCTCGGAAGATTGCGTCCCAACAAAATTTCAAAACCACTTCTCCCCGAGGATGCTAAAAAAGCCAGCAGAATGAAGGTATTCCGTTGTAGTTTCAAGACCTGAATATTTTAAATATATGAGACCATTAATTCTGTATCAACTCTCTTAAAAATATGTAGATCAACTCATTGTGTATAGATTAATGCTCGTCTGAGATGAATTTAAATTGGATTGAATATGCAAGTAGTGTGGCATAATGTATCATTTACATTTATCCACAAAGCTTAATATTCTAATATTAGATCTATTTGAAGTAGCTGGTTAAATTGCATATAAATTACTAAAATATGTAGTGTATTGTCGCAAAGTTTGTCAGAATTAGGAATGTAAATTGGGTTTGTGCGAACTAAGCGCACACCTATGGTAATTGCCTTGTTTTCTGCTGTCCTACAGTAACCATAGCATGAAAAAATGATTTTCAATTCCAGAGGCACTGTAGGCTTAAAAGGCGCCAACTTGATTTATTTCACGATTGATTTAAATTGGTTCCGAAACATATTCGGGTCCGTTTTCAATTTTAAACTATTTGTATTCATTTGACTTGCTAATGGTTATAGGTGAAGCACCTAAGAAGGCTAACAAATGTGATATAGCCTTGAGTGTGGAAACAAAGGATATAGTAGACCATTTATTTTGTTATATTTTACAAGCTTTCTTTTAGACCAAATTTTTGTCACAACTTGCACCCCACTTTTGATATGTAAAGGTTGGTTTTACATTTCAACTAACCAGTTATTAGTAATTGTGCATCCTTTAAAAGTCTTACACCATGTTTCTATTTTTAAAAAGTTTAGGGATCATTTTTGGGAATAATGAAAATGAATTGATTATATTATAAATAAGGTTCACAAAAATATTACGATCATACACGACTTACTAATATTTATAAATTTCTAAAAAGTTGCAAATCATTTAGACAAGTAAAAAAACCGTTTGGACTTAATACCAAACTTAAGATCATATAGGATAACTGATAAACATAACATACCAAGTTTGTGGGTGCACCATTTCCATGACAAGCTAAACAATCAGCTAAACCATCCAGTACAGAACCCAATCCTTGATATGCATGGCCGTTTACAGCATTCGCACTTGAAACTTCAGCACTTGTTCCCTCTTCTTTAGAAGAGGAACAGAACATCAGCATTAAATTTGGACCTTTACATGAAAACAACTTCAGCTGCTGATAAGTATATTGATGAAAGTAAAACTATCAAGTAAATGGAAAAGAAATGTAATATCTTCAAGCACCAATACACTGCAGCAGTTAAAAAGTTCTTTCAAAAGGTATGTCACTAAAGACTGAATAGATATGTGCAGGTTTTCAGCTCAAGTTCTCACTAAACATCAGCTACTTTATTTAAAGGAGAAGAAGATGCATCCTGAAAGTGTAAATAATATGAAAGGTTCATAAACTCAAAATAACCACCATTCCACTATGAAAGGAACTGATTCCCAAAAAATAAACCAAATAAGAGTACAATCAGTTAATTTTTCAGTTCAAAAGTAAATTTTTGTTTACAAATTTAGCACGGTAGCACCACAATTATTTTCCATAACTTGACTTCAAGAAAAGGTATAAAATATGTTGCATCCCAAGAACTCAATTTATATGATTTAAAAGTAAGGTTTACTAACAAATGAATAAAACTATCTTAGGTCAATCAATGGAAATTTTGTAGGATTAAAATAAGATAAGGTTAACTTACAATTTAGCAGAAGGTAGAGAAGACGCACAGCTTGCTTTTGCACACCAACCCCTGCTTCTTTTCTTAATAGTTGAGAGATGCTTTGGAAGACCGGCACCTCTCCATACCTACCTTGAGTCAAAGTTACACAATAAACGTCAAAAAGGTTATAAATTATAACAAAATGTGAGATGCCAAGCAATTATAGTGGCAAATTTCAACCCACTTACTCATAAATGGCCCAATAAAGTATTCTAAAATGTTAAATAGGTAAAAAAAAATCAGCTAAAGTAAAAACGGATCAAATTATCAAAAGTCACCCTAAGTTATATTAACGCATGAAATCTCCTAAATTATTACATGACAAAAATCAGAATATTGTTCATATAATATACTTTTTGTAATCATATTTGACACTAAGATTGTTCAAAGAAATCTTAAACTTTTGACAAAAAGTATTTAAGGACCAAGCCAACCCGACCTCATATTGAAAAATAGCCAATCCAACCTGAACCTGTTTTGACCATTACACAATCCACCCTGCCAACTTTGCCCCTCTACCAAATAGCAATGGACAATAAAACTTACATCTCCCTTTTCGTATAAGCATCAGTTCTCAAAAGAAGAATATTCATAATAGAAACTGCCTCCAATCTTATAATTTCTTCACGCTGTCTCATGACAACTTGATGCAATGTTTGAAAAAGGGAAAACCACTTGGAACAAGAAATCAATGGCTGTGATTCATTCCTCGATTTGTCCTTGTTCTGAATCTCCTTGGTACTTATTGGATGATGTGGATTAGGGGTCCATTATTAATTTCACACAACATATGTCCCATCTCAGAATGTTGTCCAGAGCTTCTATTCACAGTGGAAGGGTCATTAATAATGACATTGTCCCTGAGCACAGTACACTGGAAAAATCAAATAAAGTTCATAAGGCGGAGAGCATCACGACCCGCAATAATGCAATATACAGTAAAAGTGTAAAATAGAACTATAGAAGTGTGCTTAACTGTTTATAGTAATTAAACCATCTTTGAATTTGGAATTTATTTCTTAATCCCTAACATTGCAACATGTACTTGGCTCATAGTTTAACCAAATAAATTGTCAACGAATGGAATATCTAAATGCTTCTCGCAAGAACAATAAAAAAACTTGTGAACCGAAATAAAGTTACAAATATCACCTGATGGTTGCTAATAACCAAATTAGTGAAGTAGCTAATTAGTAAAGTAGCGTAAAAAAAATTAGAAAATATTACAATTTTAAAGGAAACCCATGAAAAGATGGAGGTGCTTTGAATTATGAAAAGACACCTTTATTGTAAATCATTTAACGTGAACAAACAAGCAATACGTGATAAGATGGAGATAACATTAGAAAAACATAAACATAAGATAACTATTTTATTGAGTAGGAAGAAACGTACCGTCGGCACAATTTGTATCTATATTCACAATGTGTTTTACAACCACATGCAGTACGCAAAGAGCTCTTTGAACAATCATCGCCTGTTAACCAAAAAACTTCAGCTGTTAAGCAAAATAAGAACAAGAAAAATAAATAATAATGCTATAGAGTTAATTCCTAACAAAACAATATTTTTTGTAAGCATAGCAGAAAAATATTTCAACACTACTATATTAACAAGAATAATGCTCTAAGTGACTTTATTGTTCCATCAATAACAGATAGCTAGACACCAAAAAATGCTATATTCTAATGGCACTGACATTTCTAACAGAATTCTCAGTCTAAGATTGTTTGTCAGGTGCATAAGAACTACAAACTCACATTTTGAAGACAACAGAGATCAACCAATGCTTCTAATAAATCGCTCAATTTTCCTGTATCATAACTAATCTGCACATTGCACAAGTAATTATCATTAGGCCATTAGGGACAACCAGCAAAGAATATATTTATCACAAGTATACTTTATAATATTATTAACATGTTTATACTTCTCTAAGGAATATAAAATACAAGTACACATGCCAGAACGCAAATAATCAGCTAAGATTACAACAGACGTTGCAAATATGTAATAAACAACAAATATTATGCAAAGTCACCAGCCAAAGTCACATACAGCCTTCAGTTATGTCACTAGTGAAGATCTTAATAACAAAGTCAGAAGCCATGATGCTAGAAAAACTTCATTTGTGTAGTATTAATAGAGAGCACATATAAGCAAGATAACAAACAAATAAACAAGCATACCCAGTATAATCCCACTCATAGCACAACTATTTCTATGGTCTAGGAAGGGTGTGACGGAGGCAAGCCATCCCTCTATAGCTTGAGACACAGAGACTAAGACCACCCGGCTCCAAAAAAAATTAGCATATAAAAAATAGCATAGCATAATACTAGTGTGGTAGTCCAGACAACATACAAATATTGGTACAAGACAATCAAGACATACTACCATACAAGAATGCAAACAATGGAAGTTGTAAACTATTGCTAACATACAATGATGAGTAACAGTTATACTGTGCACAGGACAAACAATCATACAGAAGCTAGAGGTAATAAACTAGGCATGAAAAGGAAGCACCAGACCCTATATAAACCAGGACACACTAAGGCTAAGGCAAACATATGAGGTAGTTTACAGTAGTTTAAAGAATACTATGAAGGCATGACATCTAAACATATGAGACTACACTATTAATTTCAGCCAAATATAATGTTTTAACTGCCAGAGAATGATAGCTGGAAGCCTACCTTTGTTAATGTCAAGTAAAGATGTGACACTTTGCAGCTTCAGCGGACTGAACGCAAACATTAGAAGACATTTTAGTCGTGGTTTTTTTAGATGGTATGTTCAAGCCTAAGAATCCAAATAGGAACTGTAAATCTGCTTCACAAGCCACAAATAACTTGGAAACAAGGTTAGTACTTGAACTTTGGTCATTTTGTGATTTCCAAATGTCTTCTAACTTTCTTGAAACTGATAAATCTTCTTTATTTCGAATCAGTTGATACGGCGTGTTCATCAGTCTGAACACCCACCGCCTTGCAGGGGATTACACCTAATCAAAAGTAAAACAACCCAGGTTAAGACCCAAAATAAAATTTTAAAAGACATTTGGTAGCGAAAAACATACTGTGTGTTAGTAGAGGTTAAACAGGCCATAACTGTAGTTATTTTTATAGTTGAAACAGGATAGATCGGTCTAGGTTGACCCAAAATGCTTTTTTCCAACACTTTAAATATTCAAAAAAAATTACCAGTGTGTTAAAATATCATATTTAATAATAATCAAGTTTATTACAATTTTATCAAGAAGATTTAGATTGTGTTATGCATAAAGTTAACACAGTGGGTGACTTCTAGCCTTTTTTTCCATTTCTAGCTAACCGTTTTTATTATATCCATTTGACCCTTAGTGCCAAAACATAATCAAAAGTCAGAACCGTTCGCAAACTGCCAACCTCGTTGCGTTAGAAGTTCTATAAATTACAACTTTTAAGTGCATCCCCATCTATTCTTGAAAAAGTAATATACATAAAAGAAAAAGATTAATTGATTTAAGTACCTTTAGTCCTTGGAAGAGTGACAAAAGGGTCATCAATAGGATCTTTATTTTCCCTGCCACGTTAACAACTCTAAATAATGAAGAAAATTATATAAAATGCCATTTTACATGAAAGTACCTCACGATTATACTTATTATCAATTATCAAATAAACCATATAATGCGAAAGCTTGTTTGTGTTGTTGCAAGAGAATTAGAGAAATAAACAAAGCATATAGTTGTTTCATAAATGTTGGCCATTGTCAAAATTACAATGGATTTGAAAATTAGAGAGGCCTAAAACACAAGGATCACCATTCAGAAACCTTCTGGTTCCTTTAACTTTAAAATTATACAGGGCCAAATGGCCAATTCTTCTGCACGTATCAAATTAAAGTCGACATACATTAATATAAGAACTGTGATCCGCCTGTTCATAATGTCCATCATGAATGATAATTGATTAATCAATAGGGCACTTGAAATAGTATTAAAGAAAGATATACTTACAAATTTGAATTCTTCATCAAGAAAGCTTCAGCATCTTTGGATCCATTTACTGAAGCAAATCTAAGATGCTTATCGTTCTTTTCTTTATCCTTCCTAAGTTCTAAACACTCTTGTTCCTAGAAGTGTAAAAATATTCATTAATTACAAACACCATCTATTAGACAAATTTTATAATATACGACATGCACAAAAAGAATCAACTGTTATAAACCAGAAATCGGTAACATCAAGTCAAATACAAACTAGGTTGTAACAATCATCCTGACAAGTAAAAAATCACATGACTTTTGTAGAAAGAAGAGTGTACCATTAGAAGTTAGGTGAGCAACTGAGCATCTGTTGCATTATAATTTAATGCACTAGATATGTGTAAAAACAAGAACCCTAGAAAGTGCATAAACACAAACGGAAACAAACTAATCCAATCACATTATCATCTTCATAACTTTAGAAGTTACCATTTCCTGTTTCATTCATCCTAACTAGATCATCCTCCTTAACTGAGAACATGAGCTGATTTGACTCAGTTAACCAACATTTACAAATTTATGATTAGTTAAACTTCTATCAGGAACATCCTTAATAAAAATTTATGCATAGAATTACAATAGAATATTGAACATACCAGGTTAGTAAGCTCTTGGACACTCTTCCCAATTCATCCTGCGAAGAAAAGCTAATTAAAACTACTTAAACCGTATATATGTCTCTAACCACAGCAAATCATGAACATTCTACACAAACAACTCCATTGATGGTGTCCGAAAATGACCCAAATACAATGTTATAAACTTTTATCAATCTAACACGTAACTACATGAAATAATTAAACCTTCAATCGGTCGATCTCCTGTTGTTTCGAACACTGATCCTCGTCACGCAAACGAGAATAAAGAGGATTAAAACCCTGATTAATGCCACTCAACGAGACGGAGCAATCGTAACCCTTATCGGAAAAATGTCTGTGTGATTATCATCCTTCAGCCTCTGAGACAACTCTCTTGGAGGAGAATAACTGATCGGAGGAGCATAAAGGGGTTGCGGAGGCGGCCGGAATAGCTGCTGCGGCGGTGGCGGTGGCTGTGGCTGTTGAGTAGGGTTTAGAGAGGAGGAAGAAACTGCAGCTTCAGTGGCTTGTATAGCTTCTTCGAGGAATTCGTCATCCCACTTGTCAAGATACGGATCATCCGCCATTGTTGTTGGTAAATGTTTGATTCGATTTCCTCAATTTATACTTTCATGAGCGTGTGATTTTGGAGCTTTTGGGGAAAATGAACAGAGAACTTGAATGAACATTGTGATGAAAAGCACTTTTAACAAAAATGTCTAGTAAGTTTTCGGAGAAACGTTTGTATTAACATATAAATTAAAATATTATAAAATAAGTAAAAATGATAAAACTTTTAAAAACAAGACAAGTTAGTAGAAGGTAGTAAAGAAGTATAATAGAAATTTGGAATTTTTTTTTGAAAAGGGGTTAATTTTTAAGGAATGTTGATATGGAAGGTTTGTCTTGAAAAATTGAGGAAGAAGGGTACCCGTCATTGTGGTAGGCGGGTTCCGCTATTAATTCACGGACTCCGGAGTACCCGCCAATGTGGTGGCGAGTTCTGGGAAAAAAAGTACAATCCCACAGATCCCGCCAACGGGGGTGGCGAGTTCTGCCAAAAGGTACATCCCCGCCAATACGGGTGGCGAGTTCTGCCCAAAAAGTACAACCCGTGAACCAAGATGTACAACCCGCCAATGGGACTGGCGGGCTATGGGTCTCCTTCACATTTCATCCACACAACACCACCTATCACGTTTAATCACCCTTATATATTAGGTTTGTAATCGTCTAAATATTTTCATCCAAATCTTCCTTCTCATTTACAAAAAAATATATTTCTCAATTGAATTCATTTAAAAACATAACTTTCAATATGTCTCGACCTTATTTTCTACAGTTGTATTGGGGTGGTGATGTTTCCTTTATGAATGGAAATATTATGTGCGATGCTTCAACCCGAAGTACCACTGTTGTTCTTCACCAACGAATGTCATACGTATCATTTGTTGATTTCATTTACAGTCTATCTTCAAGTTGAAAGAGAGTATTATAATTTGAAATTCATATTTTTTACATGTATGGAGTGTTTCTTAAACTTCTGAAAATTTTAGCGATGCAAGTCTTGAGATATTGTGTCATTTGGCAGATAATATTAAAATTTCCTTGGAAATATTCATGTTATTTTCCAGCGAATATCATCTGTCCAACAATCCAATTGTATGGTTCCAGTTCATGAATTTCTATATCAGAGGCACCTGAACAAACAATACAACCTATCAGACAATGTAACTTCAAATGATCATCAAGCTGGTCCGTCATGCAACTTCAACCAGGAATATTTTACAACTCAGCAATAAAATGTTGATGTCAATGACGATGACAATGGAGGGTTTGATAACTCGGATGATGATATATCGCCAGATACTGAATCGGTTCCATCGCGTGATGAATCAACTGACGATGAAGACGTGTACGAATTGCAGACCATAACAATTCTGTGGTTAATGCAACAGTATCCTACGGGGATGTGAACTATTCCGAAGACCCGCAACAATTACGAGGTTATGAGGCTGTGTTGATTTGATGATGAAGACCATATGGATCTATGGAATGAGGATTCAAAGAAATTCATGTTGGTATGTATTTAGATCAAAAGTTGAACTCAAGTATGTGGCGTAGCTATGGAATGTTACACGTAATAGGGAACTTTTTGTGGTTGAAAGTAAAGCTACAACTTATAGAGCACAATGCTACACCACCGACCCTATGTACAAAAGTGATCTTCCCACTGATCCTCCATGTAGTTGGTTTGTGTATGCTACTAAATCCACCCATCATACCATGTAATGAATTTTAGGATGGGTGAATGCACACAACTGCTTTGGTAGTGTCTTGGCAACAATAACAGAGGGTTGAAATCACGAATATTATAACTAGGATCATCCACTTTATTCGCCAAGATGTTACTTTTCCGTCAAACAAATTCAAGCACATACAAAAGACACACTGAATGTTGACGTATCATATAACAAGGCGTGGCATGCTCGAAAGGCTGCTATTAATAATATACGGTACTTGGGATGGTAATTTTGAAGAATTACCTAAGTACATCAACACATACAAGAAAAGAACCATACTATCGTGGAATGTTACATGATGCAGCCAATTATTCATAATGTTATACGTTTTAAATACATGTTCTGGGCATTTACTCTGATAATCAAGACATTCAAGCATTGTCAGCCTGTTATATATGTTGACGGGACTTTTTTGAAAGGATCCTACCGTGCTAAAATGTTGATTGTTGTTACCAAAAATGAAAACAACTACAAGGTACCGTTAGCATATGCAATTATGGATGAAGAGACAACCGAAAGTTGGAGTTGGTTTGTGTAGCAGTTTTTGTCTCACATTGGAGTACTCATAGCCTTGTGGCTACAGGAAAAAATTATGTGTTATCTCCGATAGACATAAAGGAATCATCAACGCAATGAGCTCCCTTGAATGTCACACCCCAACCTTGACGGCGGAAACTTCGAGATGTGAGGGTTACGATTGTTCACAGCCACATAACGCTATATAAATGTAAATATTAAAATTACAAGTTTCAAAAGGGCATTACAACCATAAGTCTCAATATGAAATAAGTTCAAACATAACATAACAAACATAATTCTTTTATTCCATTAACTAGGTCCAAATCCTAGATTATTGCAAAGCTTCAAAAGATCATTTAAACTTGTGGATTACCTGAAACATGATAAAAATAAAAGGTCAACTAAAAATAGTTGGTGAGTTTCCAAGGTTTACATACATATAATATGATAAGATTTCAAGTAGCAATTCATGTCATAGGGTTATAAGTTAGTAAGGTTATAGAACACATATCTTTACAACCAAACCTCGACTTGATTACAAGTATATAAGATTGGCTAAGTGTAGTGCACAAGCATACGGCTCCTAGGAATCGGCAATACATCGACTTTAGCACCAAATAGGCTTGTCAGGCCCAAAGATCTAAGACGTCGCCAGGCTAGCAATAGTTAATGATTGTAAACAAACTATGTATCTCATATAATTACTTACAAACACAAAATAACCATGACAAAAATATGAATTGCAAGTGCTTTACAAGTCTCAAACGTTTATAAGTGTATGATGTATAAATATCATGTTTCACCCCAAAATAGTGTGAAAAATGTAAAAAAAGGGGTAAGGAAAACTCACATGGCAAATAAGTATAAGAATGACGATTAATAAGAATAATAAGCAACGTTTCAACGTAAACTTCCACGAGATACCTAAGAATATATATTTACAATATTTAAGTTTATTATAATAAGTTTACGTTCTAACGATAAACTAGGGTTTAAGCGGAATTGGGGTTTTTATAAATAAGATTAATTATCAAAATCATATATATTTTAATATAATGAAAGAAAACTTAAGTAATCCTTTTATAATAATTTATGAAATTATAAGAAATTAAATCTTATAATGATTAGGTCGTGAGAAATGAAAAGCTCTGAAGGTTATTTTAAAGTTTATTTTTATAAAAATAAACTAATTATAATATTTGTTAATGATATTTTATATAAAAATATTAAGGTGTTTAAATAAAATATTTTACAGAAATCATTAGATAACTTTTAAAATAACAAAGTTTATAAAATTGATTTTTATAATTTTTAGAAATTTTCTATAATTTTCTAAAGCTGAAAAGGCCTTAAAAATATATGAGGGTGCCTAGGTTCGAACTCGGGACCTCAAGGTTAGCAAGGGGGCACGGAAAGATGATGAACAAGGCATACAGCCGCGATAGAGCACAGGTTTTAATTAGTAAATACCAAATTAAAAAAAACCCCAAATCACATATGAACCCTAGAATCGTTTCATTCCAAATCGATCCCCAATTCGATTCTGTTAACGAATAAATTCATGGGGCTTTTGTTCCTCATATTAAAACGAGTATTTTGGTGTGTTTAATTACCCGAATTGAATTTGATTTGATGCAAAAAGGCACCAAGAACTATTAGGACCGTACGTACGGAGTACTAACTAATACATAATATGATAAGATTTCAAGTAGCAATTCATGTCATAGGGTGTATAAGTTAGTAAGGTATAGAACACATATCTTTACAACCAAACCTCGACGTGATTACAAGTATATAAGATTGGCTAAGGTAGTGCACAAGCTACGGCTTCTAGGAATCGGCAATACATCGACTTTAGCACCAAATAGGCTTGTCAGGCCCAAAGAATCTAAGACGTCGCCAGGTAGCATAGTTAATGATGTAAACAAACTATGTATATCATATAATTACTTACAACACACAAATAACCATGACAAAAATATGAATTGCAAGTGCTTTACAAGTCTCAAACGTTTTTATAAGTGTATGATGTATAAATATCATGTTTCACCCAAAATAGTGTGAAAAATGTAAAAAAAAAAGGGGTAAGGAAAAACTCACATGGCAAATAAGTATAAGAATGACGATTAATAAGAATAATAAGCAACGTTTCAACGTAAACTTCCACGAGATACCTAAGAATATATATTACAATATTTAAGTTTATTATAATAAGTTTACGTTCTAACGATAACTAGGGTTTTAAGCGGAATTTGGGGTTTTTATAAATAAGATTAATTATCAAAATCATATATATTTTAATATAATGAAAGAGAAAACTTAAGTAATCATTTTATAATAATTTTATGAAAATTATAAGAAATTAAATTCTTATAAATGATTAGGCGTGAGAATGAAAAGCTCTGAAGGTTCAATATTTAAATTATTTTTATAAAAATAAACTAATTATAATATTTGTTAATGATATTTATATAAAAAATTATTAAGGTGTTTAAATAAATAATTTTACAGAAAATCATTAGATAACTTTTAAAATAACAAAGTTTAAAAATTGAATTTATAATTTTTAGAAATTTCTATAATTTTTCTAAAGCTGAAAAGGCCTTAAAAATATATGAGGGTGCCTAGGTTCGAACTCGGGACTCAAGGTTAGCAAGGGGGCACGGAACCGATGAACCAAGGCATACAGCCGCGATAGAGCACAGGTTTTAATTAGTAAATACCAAATTAACAAAAACCCCAAAATCACATATGAAACCATAGAAGTTTCATTCCAAAATCGATCCCCAATTCGATTCTGTTAACAATAATTCATGGGGCTTTTGTTCCTCATATTAAAACGAGTATTTTGGTGTGTTTAATTACCAGAATTGAATTTGATTTGATGCAAAAAGGCACCAAGAACTATTAGGACGTGTACGTACGGGAGTACTAACTGATTCTTCGTTATACGGATCAAATAGTGCGGAATCCTATTTGATTGGCGATCCAATCAGGAGAACGAAATCAAGATCAATCCTAACGATTAGAAAACGTAAGAATGGAATAGGAATGATCTGGGACGTTCTATGAACTTGGAATGGACGATCTGGACGTTCTGGGTCGACTAGGGTTTCAAGTATTCAAAGTGTTGCGTTTTTCCATGAATTAAGTGGTATTTATAGGTTACAGCTATCAGTCGTACGACTGAGCCAGGCGACTGGCTCAGTCATGCGACTGAGTCATACGATTGATTCATTAGGACGACTGAGTCAGTCTTATGACTCAATCGTACGATTGACTCAATCTCCTGGTTCAATCGTGTGACTGGTCCATTCGCATGGTCCAGTCGTGCGACTGAATCAGATAACTTAGTTAAACACATTCTTGAACCTTTAATGGTTTAGAACTATGTCTAACAACTGTAAACCTATATAACATTGTCATATATGTGTGTAACAATAAACAATATAGATAGATATAACATTAAACAACCAATACACATATATAGAAGAGTTTCTTATTCAATTGATCAAACATTACATAAGTGTTACAAGAAAAGAAAGTCTATTACATTTAAGCTCACTAGACTAGAACTGGGGACATGTGTACCAACAAACTCCCCCTTGGACCTAGTTCTATCTAGACTTTGACTTCTTTCTTGAACTCTTCAAATCTCTTTATTCTCTCCTCTTTAGAAACCCCGACATGGATATTCAGTGCGAAGAATAGACGAATGATATGCTGAAACTGTAGTGCTTGCACTATATCCTGCGTGTCAAAAAACAGTGGCCACTTGTACAGCGTATAAACATCGGACGCTGACAAGTTATATAGCCACATAGGGTCAAACACCCTTATTGTGTCCATCGACCCGTCCTTCTCCAAAACAATGACTGCCTCTCCTGAGCGCCAGTCATAGTACCACCACTTAAAGTGTGGGGTAAAGTCCTGTGGCATCTCCCTCAGTGGAATTCGGGACATTGTGCGCGGAGGTCGCCACTTCAGGACTATCTTCGGTTGACCAGTAATGGGACTCACTTCAGACCTTCTGATGTAACGTGTGGCCTGCTGTGGTCTGAAGTTGACCCATCTAGTCCTGTACTCCATTTTCAGGGCAGCCTCAAACCAGCCTGACATTTTCTTCGGATCAGCGTATAATAGCTTCAGGCGCGCCAGCTGGTTGAGTTCAAAACCAGGGAGAGTCTTCAGATCGTGAGGGAATCTGAAGTACTCTATTCCCCTCTCTCTCTTCACAGCATAAACCCCAAGATCCTCAAAGTGAGCCCATGCTATAATCTTCCCTGACACCTTCATTTTTTCTTGACTTTGTAGAGTTTGGTGTAGGTATTCTGTGTCGCTGTAGCACGTTGGGCTCGGACCTCGGCGAAGCAAGCCACCCATTCAGCCTTTCGAATATCGACTTCGGCGTCCGAGGCTTGGGGTTGACTTGTTGAGGCTTCTGCTCCTTTCTCCTTATCGCTGAGTTTATTCAGAATGTCACTGTCAAGGTTGTTTACCAAATCTGGAAACACGTTTCCCTCTTGATCAGTGTATTCTGGATAGTGCTGATCTGTGATGTCTTCAATTTCGATTTCTTCAACATCGTTGAGCTCGTCATCATCAGCATCATCAAAAATTGGAGCATCCTTAACAATTTCGTCTGGATTCAGACGAAATATTTCAGCAAGCTGCTCATCAGTAAGGTCAGAGTCTTGAGAATCCCCTGCAGATCAAGAATCATTGTGAGTGAGACTTGACCTGTTGGAGGGGAGCAACATCATCTCATCTTGCTGAAATCCTTATCTGTTTAATATCAACATGTAGAGTAGCAAACATTAGTATAAACTCAAGTTAATTAAACATTAATCATTAAATATTTACAAGAGTTTCATATACGTCAAAAGATGAATCAAGTACAAAAGCTTTAGAAATAAAACATCTAATCTGTACTTTTGTCTTGGATCATTTCTAGATCTCTGGCAGAAGGGGAGGTAGGTGGGGCAGCAGTTGATGCTCCCTGGTCTTGTCTTTTCTTGGATCGTTGCTCATGACCAAAGGCAGAGGTAGATGTATCTTCGTCCCCTTCATCATCATCATCATCATCTTTATCTTCATCATCACCTTCCTCGTCATCATCATCACTATCATCATCCTCATCATCCTCCTCATCATCATCATCTTCACCTTCTCCTATCTTGAGAGGCTCACTCTGAGTTGCTTTCAGCTTTAGCAAGAGGACTTGTTTTCAGTCTGTAGCTTCTCCAACTTCCTGTCAGTCTCAATCTCGTGCTCTAATAGACTAGTGATCTGATCAGTCTGTGAAGCGATCAGCTGAGCTTGAGATGAAGTCAACTCCCTTAACTGATGAATCTCAGCTGTCTGGGAGGAACACTGCTCTGTTAACTGCTGAATCTGAGCAGTCTTGGCCTTGTCAGAAGCTAGCACTGGAGCACCATGCTGTTCAGTGCTGCAAGCTGCTCTGTCACTGAGACCGGTGGAATGAATGAGCTAGAGGGTGCAGATGAGGGTTGGGTTTGGTGAGTGGTGGTTGTTGTGGTAGCTGTGGTGTAGAGGGAGGCGATGGAAATGAAGTAGTAGGGGGTACAGTGGTGGTGGTGGTGGCTGTGGGAGTGTGAGATGTAGGGATAGTGGTGGTGGTTTGAGGTGCTTGGGATGGAGTGGATGTGGTGGCTGTGGTAGTAGGTGGTGTATAGGTAGTGGCTGTGGTGGTGGTAGTGAGCAGGGTAAGCCTTCGGCGTTTGTGCCTCTTCTCTTGGGCCTGAGCCATTCTCTTTATCCTGGATCCCTTGGATCCTGAAGCTCCCCCTTGGCTGATGGGAGTGTCTGGGGTATAAGATGGATCTGCCATAGAGCTCCCCGACTCTCCTGGGTGTCCACCAACAGCCCGTAATCCCTCCTCAGTGGCCACTACTCGACTGCCCACAGTCCGGGTTAGTGGCACCTCATCAGAATCCTCCTCCTCCTGCATGTGGAAGTCAGGGTGGATTGGAGCTGGTTCAGGTCCTCCTTGACCATCTCCACCCTGATCAGTACTGTGGTCGTCATCGTCGGAATCATCGGAGGGTAGAGCCACCTGCTCTACATCAGAATCACTGTCCTCGTGGCGCTATCTCCTTCTTGCCGGCGCCACATAATTTTCCTGGGCCAGATGCCCAAATAACCGCCTGACAGGGGGTTTTACCTGCTTCCCCCTGTAAACCTTCATCCTGCCCAAGGTGGTATCATCCATCACCTCGAGCACAACTGCATCCTCCTTCTCCTTCGGTAACATAGGAAGCTTCTGGTCAAAGATCATTTGCAGGAAGCGAGGATACATGCAGAACCCCTCTCTGCCCTTCACCTCTATGTTCTCCACTAGGTAAGTGAAGATCATCCGGGAGAAGCTGAACGGATGGTTCAGCACTAACGCAACATAGGCGTTCTGCATCTGCTCAGAGAGTTCATCGAATCCTCCTTTCCTTGAGGCAATACATCTGAGCATGATGTGGGCAAGATACTTGAACTGGGGGCAGAGATTGCTCTTATTGAGCATCCCAGAGTTGATGTCCCCAGTGTACTTTGCCCGTAGGAAACACCCTCTAACAGTCATCAGGTGCAAACGAGTAGGACAGTCGCCATCATCTCCAAACTCGAGGACTGTCCTTAAGTCCTCCTCAGTGATCTCTATAGCATGACCAAGGATGGAGCTCCTGATCCGATAAGGCTCGACTGATCTATCTACAACAGCATTCTCCCAGAATGCCTGCTGTAATGAGCGGTATGGAGTGCAGGGTGTAGATATCGCCCTGAAGATCCTCGATCTCCGTAAGAATGAAATTATGCCAGTGAACTCAGCTGCATTCCTGGAGGTGAGATCAAGATGGGCACAGATGTTGTGCTTCGTGCTTATGATCCAACGACTTGCCATCTGTCACATTGTAAGTAAACGTCAGTGCATGCAGAAGATAGCAAATTCAAAGTCAATGGGTTTTACACTTTGGTTAAGTCGGGCGACTGAGCTACCGAATGAACATAGTCGTGCGACTGAGTAGAACGACTGAGCTTTATATGAGTAATTGATTGATACGGGCGACTAAGTCAAGCGAATGAACCTAGTCGTGCGATTGAATCATTCGTCCATCTCAGTCGGGCGACTGAGACTAGTCGTCTTCTTAGTCGGGCGATTGGAGTTCATCAGTGTGTCCAGTCGCCTACTCGACGGTTTGTCAATTCAAATTTGTATTTTGAGCCATACTTGATGTTAAATGTTGAAATTTGGCTCATTAGACTCAGAAATGACCGATTAAGCATATTTTAACTTTTGTTTGAACGTTTAGATCAGTTTTGATTGTCTATTTGGTCATTAAACTCTCGGTTACTGTTAGGTCAGAATTCACGTGATTCATGATGTCATTGAACGGTTTCAACGATGAAACATCATGAAGATTACCTGTTTAAACACAAATGAGTGTTAGAACACACCAATAGGAGGTAAAAATGAATCAAAGGAAATTTTGACAGAGGTTCTTTAGGTCGTGCGAATAGAGGGGGCGATTTGGGTGAAGGAGCGACTGATTCTGATTCGGCCTGTATTTATACTAGGTCAAATCCCAGTCGGGCGACTGAGCTTAGTCGCTTAGATCAGTTGTGCGACTGAGCCTAGTCGTCTAGGTCAGTCTTGCGACTGAGTCTCAGTCGTTCAATCTACCCAATCGTTCATCCCCAATCGGGCGATGGAGGTTCATCCAAACGACTGTTACAGTCGGTTACCTCCAATCGTACGATTGGATTCATTCGCACTTCCCATTCACACGATTTGACTCATAAGTGTGTTCCAATCGGACGACTGGACCATATTTATGGTCAGTCGTGCGACTGGGTCATCCTGATCATCTTTTGGCCATGTTACCATAACGACATTTAGTTCCATTTGATAGTAGATAAAATGTTATGAACAAGTTGATCATCTCAGACATGACCATTTTAATAAAACAGTTTGATCACCTCAGACGTGATCCATTTATCCACCTGATCACCTCAGACGTGATCCATTTATCCACCCGATCACCTCAGACGTGATCCATTTATCCACCCGATCACCTCAGACGTGATCCATTTATCCACCCGATCACCTCAGACGTGATCCATTTATCCACCGATCACCTCAGACGTGATCCATTTAACCTTTCAGAAACAAATTGTTAAGTAAACGTTAAGCACATTTGGTGACGTTTAGCAGATAAAAATATAAACAGTCCGACATTGACACATTATACTAAAATAATTGAAAAATCTTAAAACTACGAATAGAATGAACATGTTTTTGTTGTTTTGTTGGGTCAAGTTTGTGTAGCTTATTAGCATTTACATCATATCAAGGACAGACTCATATGGAATCAGACAGGCATAAACAGCATTACTTGGAACCTTTGATTAGAATTGAACTTTAAACCCTTGCATATCACAGCTTTCTCACTTATCTAAGACTTCTGAAATCTAACTGGGAATCATGCTTGATATGATACGTAACGTACTTTGATTATCAACTTCAGTCATTGCATACACGACGATTGTCAGTATACTTGTCCACTTAAATCCATACACAGACTTTTGACACGCATTGGTAACGAATTAAGTTATATTATTTCAACCAACATTTATGGATCCCAAGCTTATATGGTAATCGGTATTCCTTATAGGACTTTCGAGCGGTTTATTGGTATTTTGACAAGAAGAAACTATTCTTAGAGCTTTCAAAGAGAAGCCAAGCCTCAGGTCAGTGCCATCGCACAGCAGAGAGGTGGCAAACAACAATGAATTCTAGAATATGTAGGTTATGCTTATCCTCAGGTCAGTGCCGTCGCACAGCAGAGAGGCACACAACCTATCTCCTTGTTAGAGCATTTCTTATTTTTCTTTTTCACATAACGCACCAACAACATTTTGTTATCAGTATGATTGCGCTTGTATTCATTTTTTCTTTTGCTCTTTTTGCAGTTACACGCTCACCTTTGGTGGCGTTTATTTGCTCGTTATCCCTTATCGGAAATGGCTGATTGTGTTAACCAGTGATAAGATGGGAACCCACAGTTGATTGAACCGTTTAGTTTAGATTAAGTTTACCAATGACGTCTACTCGTCTATTGTGTTGAATCTACCGACACATCGTATAGTGAACTAGCACCTCCCTAGATCAGCTTTCTCCGTGTAGTTACAGTACCAACCAAGCGTACTATCATCTTCACATTTTGTTAGACTTAGACTTCTCAGATTTATAATTTTTCTGTGATATAATTAACTTTGCAGAACCGAAAATCCTTTTGGTGTTCCAAGTAACTCGGTGCATGTGTACTATCACTTTCCATAATTTATCGAGTCACATTTCCAGTTTAGATGTCTATGCCTTTTCAGCTTTACTTACCTTCCCCCCCCTTTTTTTTAAGTAAATGAATACTAAAATAAATCTCCCCCTAAAATACTAAAACAGAAAATCTTTTTGTGTTTTTGGATTTTATATAACAAGGAAAAATAAAAAATAAAAAATAAAAAAAAAAATAAAAATAAAAATAAAATAAAATTAACAGAAAATAAACACATAAATACGAGTCGGACTATGTATCTGCTTCTTCCACAATCACATCACTTTTCTTTTTAACGCCGTTGACCTCTAGCAGATAGAAAAATCTAGGCTTATCAAATGGTTTGGTGTAGAGATCAGCGCGCTGAAAATCCGTGTTAATTTTAATCACATCAATCAATTGTTTTTCATAGAAATCGCGTATGAAATGATATTTAATGCCGATGTGTTTGGTTTTTGGATGTTGAACAGGATTTTTAGTAACAGCTATGGCAGCAGAATTATCAACATAAATAGGGGTGTTAGAAAATTGCAAACCGTAGTCGCGCATTTGCTGTTGGATCCAGATAATCTGAGAGCAACAACTTGCAGCAGCAACATATTCAGCTTCACAGGTTGATAAAGCAACCGAGGTCTGCTTCTTGCATTGCCACGTGACTAATCGCCTTCTAAAGAACTGACACCCTGCTGATGTAGACTTGAAGTTCATCTTGCAGCCACCATAGTCTGAATCGCTGTATGCAGTAAGCTCAAAGTCATCATCATGAGGATGCCACAACCCTAGTGTTGGAGTACCCTTCAGATAACGAAAAATCCTTTTCACCCCAATCAGGTGATTCACTTTTGGCTTCGCTTGATATCTAGAACATAAACATGTGGCATACATAATATCTGGACGCGAGGCAGTGAGGTACATAAGAGATCCGATCATCCCACGATATATAGTGGCATCCACCAAATCCCCATTCTCATCAGGAGCCATATCATGATTTGTGGCGAGAGGGGTACCGACAGTGGAAACATTCTCCATATCAAACCGACTCAGAATATCGCTGACATACTTGGTCTGATGTAGGAAAATACCGGTTGGTGTTTGATCCACCTGTAATCCTAGGAAGAACTTCATTTCTCCCATGGCACTCATTTCGAACTCTGCCTTCATCACAGATTCGAATTCTTTGCACAATGCTTCATTCCTAGACCCAAAGATGATGTCATCCACATAGATCTGCACCATAAGCAAATCACCATCCTTTTCCTTGATGAATAATGTACAGTCTATGACACCCCTGCGAAAACCGTGTTTCAACAGATGGGTGGAGAGCTTCTCATACCAAGCTCGAGGAGCTTGATGTAGCCCATACAGAGCCTTATCCAGCTTGTAGACTCTGTCCCGATGATACGGATCCTCAAATCCTTCGGGTTGACTGACATAGACCTCTTCATGGATTTCCCCATGAAGGAATGCACTCTTCACATCCAACTGATAGACTTTTATCTTCATAAACGATGCATATGCAAGGAAGATCCGAATTGCTTCCATTCTTGCCACTGGTGCAAACACTTCATTGTAGTCGATCCCCTCGACTTTTCTAAATCCCTGAACAACCAAGCGTGCCTTGTTTCTGATAATAACACCTTGGTCATCCTTTTTACACTTTAGTACCTATTTGGTACCAATCACTTTAACTCCTTTTGGCCTGTCAACGAGGGTCCAGACTCCAAGTTTCTTGAACTGGAGTAGCTCTTCTTGCATAGCATTGACCCAAGCCTCATCTTTCAGGGCGTCACTGACGTATTTAGGCTCGACTTGTGAAACAAAACATGAGTAAGCCCCGTCATTGACATAACCCTTCTCCATGACTGCAGCATAATCAGCAGAGTACAGCTGATTTTGCGTCTGCACTCCGGATTGAATATCCCCAATGATAGCTGTGGGGGGATGATTCACACTGATCCTAGTCACTGGTGTGGAAGGAACCATAACCTCAGAGTCAAGATTGGTGACTACAGGTTCAGTATCCGGATTTCCCAATGCTGGTTCAGCAGCTGATGACCCACTTTGTTGATTAACATTGTGATCAAGGTCTGGTTCAGCTACTTCTTCATCACCTGATGAGTCATCACTCTCGTCCTGAGCAGGAGTCGAAGAACTTGAGGCACCGCTTGCAGGTGTGATGTTGCTTGAATCCAGATTCGGTGTGTTGAGAACATCATACATCATCTGGGTAGCAACTTCATCATCTGACTCAAGCTGAGGAAGATTAAAGGATTTGAAAAAGCCATCATAATCGAAGAATGATGATGGACCTTTTCCAGCAGGGGGTGGTGTATCTCTGAACATCTACGTTGCACCACACTTCTACCTGACCTGTCAAATTATTGTAAACTCGTTTGTCTGGTATGCTGTATCCTAAGAATATTCCTTGATCAGCTTTCTCACTGAACTTGCCATCCTGAGTCTTCTTCAACAGTGTTCAAGGAGCTCTAAAAGGTTCCAGATACTCCAAGTTAGGCTTGCGCTTCTGAAGCAACTCATAGCAAGTCTTGTCATGCCTTTTGACTACTAACACACGGTTAAGTGTGTAGCAAGCATTGGCAACCACCTCATTCCAGAACTGGACCGGAAGCTTAGAATCAGCTAACATGGTTCGCGCAGTCTCGATCAAGCTTTGATTCTTTCGTTCTGCAACTCTATTCATCTGTGGCGTGTATGCTGAAGTGAACTGATGAACAATCCCCTTTTCCTTGCAGAAAGCTTCCATCCACTGATTCTTGAACTCTGTGCCATTGTCAGAACGAATCCTCCTTACCATCAGGTTGTAGAGTGACTCCAGTGTCGTGACGAGTACCTTGAATGATTCAAATGTTTCTGATTTAGCTTTCAGAAACATTACCCAGGTGAATCTTGAGTAGTCATCTGTGACTACAAAGCAGTACCAGTCTCCTGCGATACTTTTTGTGCTAACTGGATCAAAGAGATCCATGTGTAGCAACTCCAGGGGTATCTCTATAGGATTAACTTGCTTGGTCTTGTGAGATTTCCTGGTCTGCTTGCCTTTCTTACATGAGACACAGAAATCAGGAAGCTGGAAGTTCTTGATAGGAACTCCATCAACTAAGTTGTTATGAACCAGATGATTCATCTTCCTATGATTAATGTGTCCCATTCTTCTATGCCACGAAATGGAGTCCTTCTCTGTAGCTTTAGATAAGAAACATTGAACAGTAGAAGAACTAGTAGAGGCATTTGACATATCTAGAACATATAAGTCATTATATCTAGATGCTGACATTAATACTTGTTCCTCTGGAATATCCATTTCTTTCTTCAGAATGTAACATTTGCGATTATCAAACATGACTTTGAATCCCTTGTCACAAATCTGAGACACAGAAAGCAGATTGTTTTCTAACTGCTGAACAAAGTTGACTTTGTCGAACTTTACCTTTTCATTACCTACTTCTCCTTGAGCAGTAATGTATCCTCCTTTGTTACCAGCAAAGGAAACGTGTCCCCCTTTAATTTGTTTGACATTGAAAAGGAGGGACCTATTTCCCGTCATGTGCCTGGAAGCTCCGCTATCTACGATCCATGTATTTAAAGACACACTATAGCGGACAACCTGCACATAAGAGAAAATAATCAGTTAAGGAGGGGGACCCAAGCCTTGACTGGCTTGGGCTTCCCAGAGGAATCAACCATCATGAATTCGACCCACTGGCCTTTATCAGTGGATGGAATCTCAACGTTCAACTTGTCCTTACTTTCAGACTCATCAGTTGTTTTGGCTTTCCACAAACCATCCCTGTGAAAGGATTGTTTGTGGTAAACCTTAGACTGATTCACAGTTTGAGCATATGGTTTAGATTCAGAAACAGGTCTCGCCGCTGGCATCACAGACTTGTCAGTGACTTGTTTGTGTTGCCTTTGGCGTGGAGGAGACAAAAACGACCGAGAAGGTGTTTTAGACCTAGTAGGTGTTTTCGATCTAATTGGAGTCTTAGATCGCTGTTTTGAATCTAAATTAACTTTGTTGTTCAGCTCCACCTTAATTCTTGGAGTCTGATAGCGAGGACAATGTGTTGAGATATGACCGCGCTGTCCACAAGTATAGCAGGATCTCCATTCATCGGGGCTAGAAGATCTCTTGTGGGGCGGTGAGTAAACTTCTGGTTCTTTCTTTTTATTTTCACTTTTAAGATTTTCACCTCCTTTGACAAACTTAACTTGTTTAATATTTTGGTTTATTTGTCTATGTGGCTGAATATTATCTCTTTTAACTGATTTAACTTGAGTGGTTGTAGACATCTTGGATTGTGTGTTATTAGACTTTGAATCCAACCCAAGAGATGTTTGGACATTCTCTTCCACCCGTTTCTCAGCAGTGACATTTCTCGATGTTGAGGTTTTCTGATCATCATCCGGAGAAGCAGATTTAACTACTGTGTCCGGATCACTAACCAAAGGAGTTGTCACCACATGATCTTTAATTGGATTATTATTTATTGGACGTTATTTAGTGTTCAACAGGATCTCATGTGGTGGTGGAACAACCTTGTAACCCAAGCCCTCCCATTGTTGCGTTCTTTAACCAAGTTTTTCAAAATGTGCGAGGAACTCGCTAAACTATGTAGTTTTTGTTTCAAAGACTCATTTTCTACTTGTAAAACCGCTTTGTCTTTTTAGTCTCTTCAATGGTCTTTAAGTAGAATTTAATGTCATTTTCTTGGTTAAACACAACAACTTCAGTTTCCTTTAATTGCTTATTTAAAGCATCGATCTTTTCCTTATAACTGCTCTCATTCTGTTTTAACACTCGATTAGCTTCTGAGCACAGTTTCAAGTCATTTACTAAGTTATCATTGTGTTCTAATAACCTAGCAAATTTTAAGTCAATGCTTTCTCTAAATTTATCACAATCAGCACAAGCATGTTTAGCGAATAATTCATCCTTAGATTGTACCTGTGCAGCTGTGGACGTTTCAGCCATGAAAGCATTCTGAGATGCAGGTTGAGTTTCAGATTCTGAATTCAGCTCATTCTTGACAATTTCATTCACTACATCAAACGTCTCTTCCAAGTCAGCAGTATCAACATCAGCTGAGCTCTCCCCCTCACTCGCTGAGTCTTCGTTCAAGTCTTCCACAGAAGCTATGTTCGCTTCACCATCAGATAAGAATCGAAAGGACCAGTCCTGTCATTCATCTCCTTGTGCTACCATAGCTTTAGAATCATTTCCTGTGGATGCTGGCTTCTTGTCTTTATCTTGCCTATTGAACGAGGAGAATGGATTCCCGTTCCCAGTCTTTTTAGGCTTCACGCATTCTCTTTTGAAATGACCCTTTTCTCCACAGTTGAAGCACGTGACTTTAGACTTGTCAAAACCAAAGGTCGTATCTTTAGTAGCCACGAGATTCTGCCCTGTTTTCTTCACAAACTTCTTGGCTCTCCGGACAACACTTGCAAGAGCCCACATGATATCCATCCTTTCAAGCTTGTTTTCATCTACTTGCTCGTAGTCTTCATCGGCAAGGTGGCAATTTCCAATCTTACCCGCCACCAGACTATCATAAGAGTGCACAACTGCAGCGAGTAGATCCATGTGCTCTTTAGCAACCTCCACTGTTACCTTTCCCAAATTTTCTGTCATCAACTTAGCAGATTGATTAACAATTGGACTTTGTAGAATCCCAGATGCACCATGAGACTCATTTGCAGATGATGAGCCTTGATCAGTAGATGACGATGCATTGGAGACAAAGGCTGTTTGCAGAGGAGCTCTAGAAGACTTTGCAGCAGGAGTGGAAGTAGGAGTTACATTGTAGAGTGATGGGTCTTGAGTATACGCTGCTCTTTTCGTCCTGTACTGGTGACGCGCTTCTTCCTCTCTCAGTTTTAGAATAAAGTCATTAATATCCAAGGTCTCTAAAACTGAGTTGTGTCGCATAGTGGAAATGAATGAATGCCACTTTTCAGGTAGACCATCTACCAAGCTTGAAACTTTATCTTCCATTGACGTCTTTACTCCATGAGTGTGAAGTTCACTCATCAAGTGATAGAAGCGATCGATAATTTCATCCAAGCTCTCATTCCCAATTGCAGAGAAGTTGTCAAACTCCTTCTTTAACGCTTTACCCTTTATGGACTTTAGAGTAGAATTCCCATCATACCTCTTCTCAAGAGCTTTCATCAACTTTTTACTTTGCTTGTGCTCTGAGTATTGGTGAAAAATGGCCTTGGGAATGGACTGGGTCAAAAGAGCATATGCCTTCTTTTCGGCCTTGTAGGCAACCTTCTGTGTATTAGTGAGTCCACTTAAAGTCAAAGGAACACCATCAGCTCCCACGGGCATGTTATAACCAGTCTCAATAGAGTTCCATAAGTTTGGGTCCACTCCATTTAGATGAATCTCAAAACGTTGTCTCCATTGTGGAAATTCATCTATACTCAATACCTTAGGTGGCTTGTTATGGTTCCCTATCTCATTTTCCAGTAAAAGCAGGTTCTGTATCCTTGAGTCCTTTCCAGCTGACATTGCAAAGTTTTCTGAGTCCATTATGTTATTACTTTAACTTGTGAATGAAACTGCTAATGCGATTGGGGAGTGCGACTGGGATGCGACCGACACTAGCTGTATGCGATTGGACTCGAACGTACGATTGAACAGGCGACTGAGAGACTCTGGCGACTGAACAGACCGAACGACTCAACTGGGTGACTGAACTGGGCGATTGACTCAATCAGACGATTGGACGAAGTGACTGACTCAATCGGTCGAATGAATGGGCGACTGGACTTCAGTAGTACGATTGAGTTAATCGTGCGACTGAGACTGCAGAAATCGAAATTTTTCACACTTTTGACCTAAAACGTGTTTTGTGACACCCTAGACGGCTGTAAGTCGAAAAACACTGATTTTGCAGAACATGCACACGTAAAGACTCGGTTTTGAGCAGAAAGATTGGATCTTTTCGCGGAAAACATGGACTTTAACAAAACTTGATTGAATCAAACGAAGAATCAAGAGCCAAGGCTCTGATACCACTTGTTAGGACCGTGTACGTACGGAGTACTAACTGATTCTTCGTTATACCGGATCAAATAGTGCGGAATCCTATTTGATTGGCGATCCAATCAGGGAGAACGAAATCAAGATCAATCCTAACGATTAGAAAACGTTAAGAATGGAATAGGAATGATCTGGGACGTTCTATGAACTTGGAATGGACGATCTGGACGTTCTGGGTCGACTAGGGTTTCAAGTATTCAAAGTGTTGCGTTTTTCCACGAATTAAGTGGTATTTATAGGTTACAGCTATCAGTCGTACGACTGAGCCAGGCGACTGGCTCAGTCATGCGACTGAGTCATACGATTGATTCATTCGGACGACTGAGTCAGTCTTATGAGTCAATCGTACGATTGACTCAATCTCCTGGTTCAATCGTGTGACTGGTCCATTCGCATGGTCCAGTCGTGCGACTGAATCAGATAACTTAGTTAAACACATTCTTGAACCTTTAATGGTTTAGAACTATGTCTAATAACTGTAAACCTATATAACATTGTCATATATGTGTGTAACAATAAACAATATAGATAGATATAACATTAAACAACCAATACACATATATAGAAGAGTTTTTTATTCAATTGATCAAACATTACATAAGTGTTACAAGAAAAGAAAGTCTATTACATTTAAGCTCACTAGACTAGAGCTGGGGACATGTGTACCAACAAGAACAGGTCGCGGCTATGCAAGAAGCGATTCTAGTGGCAAACGTTGATGATAGTTCAATTAACTTTGTGAGTAGTTTCCTGTGATGCCCTTGATGCAAAGCCCTCGGCCAATTTCTTCTTACGTTGCTTGGAAAATGGTCCTCGACTAACTTGCAGGTTCGCGGCAATGGAGGTGATCGAAGATGTGATTTCGTGTGTTTTCAGGTGCAATTGAGGACTGTAAACGTTTAGGTTTAGTTAGATGATTGTTTAGGTTCATTTAATTGGATTATTATTGGGTGTTAGTGCGCGATCGTGGCGTGGAATCGGCCGAGAAAACGGGGAAGAAATTGGGGGTGGGGTTTGGGTTTTCAAAGTTACACTTTTGGTCCCTGTGATTTATGTTTTGACATTTTATGTAAAAAAACTTCTCTTTTGAAGTTTCAAAGTTAACAAAACAACCCCCTGAGTTAAATAAACTTTAAGTTTTAATCATTTTTCTTTATTTTGAGTTTGATAACTTTTATAAATCATTATTATTATTATTATCATTATTATATTATTATTATTATTATTATTATTATTATTATTATTATTATTATTATTATTATTATCATCATCATTATTATTATTGTTATGATTATAATCATTATTATTATTATTAATATTATTAGTATCATAGTTAATATTATTATTCATTATTATTATTATGCACACCTAAACTAAAATAATTAAAGGCAACCAATAAATAAGCATAATTAACCCATAAGTTTCGTAAATGATAATAATGCCCCTTCTAAGAATAAACGAAGTTAACTTTTACTTAACAAAAATACGAAATGTTACATTGAAGACCTGAAATCCCACACGGTTCATCGTTTTTGTCTCCGACACGTTCATAGCAACTTTATGCATAAATTCAAGGTTTCCTTCACCACACGGTTCAAATCTCGAGAAAACTATCCCGACCGGATTCACAAAGGAGTAGAAGATATCAATCAACCTCCTTCACCCCCTCCTAATCAAGGTTCTATCTTCTAACAAACTAAGATATATATATATATATATATATATATATATATATATATATATACACGTGTTCTAACAAGCACATATAACCAACCCTTTTTGGTTAAACATTCAAGTTCTTCACAAAACTTTACAAAACACTTTAAAAATCAGTAAGAAAGGTTTAAAATCTGAAAAATATGATGAACTTTGAAATCAAACCAAAAGATTACAAATAAAGGGTTGAAAAATTATGTGTATGTTGATAAATTTGGTTTATTACTTAAACAAACGAGATTGTGAGAATAAATATTGGAAAAATTTTAGAAAATATTGACTTATCATTCTGTAAATTTTAGTAAAAACATAATAAATGAAATAATTTATACAATATTGCTCAATTAATGAAATAAGCAATAAATACTAAAAAATACAAACAAATTTGGGAAAATTCCGGAAAAATCACAAAATGATTCTTTTGAGATATAATAGCTTCAGGAATTATTTTGTATTTTATTTCCTTATTATAATTGAAAAATGAATTTTTAAGTGATCTGTGAAGGAAAAATCAAAAGAAATATTTAATCAATACCATAAATCATGAAAAATTCACTAAAGCTATGATAAATCATATTAAACTATGGTGTAAATTTCATAATTTTGGAGCTATATAGCTATTTTTAATGAATTTTGGGAATATTGTAAGATTTACAGAAATAAATCTGTTGTGACTTGGACATCAGGAAAATTATGGAATGATATAAACTATTGAAATAATATTCTTTAAACTTTTGGGAATTTTTAGAGAATATTATCTATTTTTGGTGATTTATGGTAAAATTGAAATAATTATAACAATTTATAGATAGTAAAATAAAATGTAATAATTTTATGGTAATATTAGCTTATTATATTACAGCTAAATTTTTAAGAATTGGTTATATATGAGGTTCTAAAAATTTTAAAGTAATTTTATCTAACTTATGAATTATTTTTATAGGTTACATTTGGGAAACAGGTGAGACTCATAGCCCCATTTTGATATTTGTAAAAGTTTTTGGGGGAAAAAGCATACTGGTTATGTTAATGCATTATTTTTGAAACTATTTTAAGATGTACTGTCATTTGTGATACAACCATTAATTCGAATGAGGAACCGTCTGATAATATTAGTGGCGCAACTTAGGAGAATATTTTGCACCAACATGATGAGTGTTGTGATGCTATTTAAATATTTCTGCACCAACAGAATGAGTGTTGTGATGTAATATTATCTGATCTTGTGAATTATTTCGTGACAGTATGATTATGTGTATGAACAGGTTTGGTTGTAATCAGTACATCAATAAAATGTTTTGTCTGGAAATAAACCTATGATCTCACCAACTTTATGTTGACTATTTGAGTATGCTTTTTCAGGTGAAAAATGACTAACAATGTAGAATTCTCGTTTGATGTATACAACGGTTAGGGCGAAGTAGTGGGAAGGGTCTGTGTAAACCTAACCGTCAACATATACGATGGCAGCGTTGTGGTGGACGCGCATTTCCATCGCATTTGAAGATGTTTAGTTAAATAAAAGTTGTAATAAGGATTATATCAAATTTTGACTTTATATGTAATGATGTAATCTGAACTCATGTTATATATAATCAAGTTATGTGTTTTATGTATTAATATTGTTGTGATTTAATTCCTTATAATCATTTGTGTTCTGAACAAACAAGTCACACCCAAAAATTGCTTCACGCTTCCGCCGGGATGTGACAGGTTGGTATCAGAGTCATTGGTTATAGAGAATTAGGTACAATGAAAATACCTAGACTATAACCATAAGCTCAAATAATGGTAAATATATATATACTTGTGTGCTATGATTTTATGTGAAATGCTATGATTCTATGCTTAACTTTAATAATTATAATTAAAATATGTGACTAACCATTTTGTGAAACATTATAAAGAAATTTTGCAGTTATGAATTCAGATAGTTACTACAATGAGACTGATCTTTCAGAGTGTTCAGACCATAGCAACTCTAAGGAAATAACACCTGAACCAGAACCCCAACAAGCTATGGAAATCCCTCAACTGGAAATTGAAAATGAGCCAAAATTTTATGTTCGACATGCACCTGTACACATTGGAGGATATACAATTAAGACCCCTAGGAAAAAGATACAACGTGGAAACAGATTTATGACTAAGCAAGCCGAGGATATAGAAATACAACATTCTGATTCCTCCGGGAATGAAGGTAAGATAATTAAAAGTCAAAAGTTGAACCAAGTGAAGACAGCTCAGCGGACTCTTAGGAAACTCAAGAAAATACAACTAGGAATCTGGAAGATCCAGAAAGATATCAAGAAACTCAAAACACATAAGAAAAATATCTTCACAAGGATATGGGAATGGATTCGCAAGAACTAGAAAGCTATAGTCTAACTTGTCAGAATAAAGAAATAAGAACTTAATGATATAATTATATTTTTTTGTGTTGAAATGTTTATCTGTTATGTGCTAAATAAAAATTGTGTTGGAATATTTATTTATGATACTAATATTATGATTCACTATAGTAAATCATACCGCCAAAAAGAAACACTCAGCCTGTACGAAGAACAGCTCGAGTGGGACGACCTAGAACCCGACTTGGGGAAGAAACACCTGTGAATACTGAGACCAATGAAAATGACAGAATTTCTCAGATAGTAGCCCAACAAATAGAAGCTACCTTACCTACCTTGATAACCTAACTACAACAAAATCTGAACTTTGGAACCACCTCACGCCCACAAGAAAGGCCTGAAAATATTAACTCAGAAGAACGACAGGAAGAAGAAATCCTGAATGGAGTCTCGAAAGGATGCTCTTACAAGACCTTTATGTCCTGCAGACCCTGAGAATTTGATGGAAAGGGAGGAGCTGTGCAAGCCCTACGATGGTTAGATGAAATGGAAGCAGTCTTGGAAATCAGTAACTGTGCTGAGAATAACAAGACACTGTTTGCTTCGCATTCACTGAAAGGAGAGGCACAATCCTGGTGGAAAATGGAGGTACACACTAAAGGTAGGCATATTATGAATAAGATAAGTTGGGATGATTTTAGAAATCTAGTGATAGAAAAATATTGTCCTTATAATGAAATAGAAAAATTAGAAGCTGAATTTCTGGCACTAGAAATGAAAGGAGCTGCACACCGGGAATATACCGACATGTATTAATGAACTATCCAGGTTAGTACCACATCTGATAACCCCTGAATCAAAAAGGATAGGAAGATATGTTTGGGGGCTAGTACCACAAATAAGAGGATTAGTAAAATCCGCAAGGACCAAAACTTTTCAGGAAGCAGTAATCCTGTCAGGAAGTTTGACAGATGAAATGATCAGAAATAGATCATTAAGCCATCCACAAATAGGAGAGAAAAGAATGTGGAATGAAAACCACACGGGAAGGAGATTTAGAGAAAACCCTCAGAAAAGAATAACCCGACCTCCACAAAGAAATTTCTTAGGAACAACTCAGGAAAAGAAGATGGATAGACAACCACAGTGCAATATCTACCAAAGATATCATTTAGGAAATTGTATGACAGTGGTTTGCTATAATTGCAAGAAGAAAGGACACATATCTCAAGATTGCAAGAACCCTACCAACCCTAAACCAGTCTGCTTTCAGTGTGGAAACAAGAACCATTTTCGTAATGAATGCCCACAACAGAAAGGCAAGGCCCCAATTAACCAAAACAACCCCCGTGGAAGAGCTTTCGTAATACAAGCTGAAGAAGCTCGTCATGAACCAGAAGTGGTAACGGGTATGTTCCTTATCAATAATCAGTACGCAAAAGTATTATTTGATACATGAGCAACTCGCAGTTTTATTTCAAATACCTTTAAACCATCACTTAGTTTAACCTCTGAGAAACTAAGACATAAATATGTGATAGAATTAGCTGATGGTAAAATAATAGAAGCTGGTGAAATTATTCCTAACTGTATTTTGAATTTAGATAAATATTGTTTTGATATAGATCTGAATCCTATTAAGTTAGGATGATTTGATATTGTAGTAGGGATGGATTGGTTCACTAAGAACCATGCTGAAATTATATGTGATAAGAAAATGATAAAAATTCCTTTAATTAAGGAAGATAAAACTCTCTGTATATACGGTGACAGACCAAATGGTATTATGAAATTGATTTCCTGTGAAAAAGCACAAAAATGCTTAAACAAGAAATGTCTAGCTTTCTTAGCTCATATAGTTGATGCAAAACTTGATAAAGGGAATTTGGAAAGTGTTCCTGTTATTAATGAATACTCTGATGTTTTTCCTGATGAATTACCTGGATTAGCACCCTCTCGTCAAGTAGAGTTTAAAATAGAATTAATACCAGGAACAGCCCCTATTGCTAAAGCACCATATCATTTAGCACCAACTGAAATGAAGGAACTCATGACCCAATTACAAGAACTATTAGATAAGGGATTTATACGTCCTAGTGTATCACCTTAGGGAGCACCTGTTTAGTTTGTCAAAAAGAAAGATGGAACTTTTAGGATGTGTATCGATTATAGAGAACTCAATAAAGTTACTATAAAGAATAGATATCCTGTTTTTGAGCAGCTCTTTCAACTGCCGCCTGTCCCTAGGATTGATGATTTATTTGATCAATTACAAGGTTCTAGTTATTTTTCTAAAATAGATTTAAGATCTGGATATCATCAGTTAAGAGTACAGGATGACGATATATCAAAAACTACATTCAGAACTAGGTACGGACACTATGAACTTCTTGTAATGCTATTTGGATTAACCAATGCTCCATCAATGTTTATGGATTTAATGAATAGAGTGTGCAAACCCTATTTAGATAAATTCATTATAGTCTTCATAGATGACATTCTAATTTACTCTAAAAACAAGGAAGACCACGAACAACACCTGAGGTTAACTTTGGAATTACTACGAAAGAAAAAGTTGTAGCAAAATTTTCAAAATGTGAATTTTGGAAAAGAGAAGTACAATTCCTAGGACACATAGTTAACCAGAATGGAATTCAAGTTGATCCAGCAAAGATTGAAGCAGTCAAGAAATGGGAAGTTCCAAAAAACCCAACTGAAATACGACAATTCTTAGGTTTAGCAGGATATTACAGGAGATTTATAGAAAATTTCTCAAGAATAGCTAAACCTTTGACAGAATTGACCCAAAAAGATAGAAGGTATATTTGGGAAGAAAAACAAAATAAAGCTTTTGAACTCCTCAAAAATAAGTTGTGTAGTGCACCCGTTTTAGCTTTGCAGGAAGGGACATATAATTTTATAGTGTATTGTGATGCGTCACCAAGGTTTTGGATGTGTTTTAATGCAAAAGGATAAAGTAATAGCATATGCATCCAGACAACTTAGGGGTAGTGAAAAGAACTATACCACCCATGATCTAGAATTAGGAGCAGCAGTGTTTGCATTAAAAATTTGGAGACATTATCTGTATGGGACTAAGTGTATAATATATACGGGTCATAAAAGTCTGCAACATATCTTTGATCAGAAAATGTTGAATATGAGGCAGAGAAGATGGGTAGAATTATTAAGTGATTATAACTGTGAAATCAAGTATCACCCTGGTAAAGCAAATGTAGTTGCTGATGCTCTAAGTAGAAAAAAAAGAATTAAGCCATTATAAGTACGTGCTATGAGAATGGAATTACGTTCAGATTTGTTAAATGAAATTCGGGAAGCCCAACAAGAGGATATGTTGAAACTAAAGGGACAATTAAAAGATATGAAAGAAGAAACAGATGGAATGCTGAAGTTTAAAGGAAGAATTTAGGTACCTGACAATAGTGTGATTAGAACAATTGTCCTACAAGAAGCACATAAGTCAAAATATTCTGTACATCCAGGAAATAATAAAATGTACAAGGATTTGAAAAGCCAATACTGGTGGCCAGGCATGAAAAGATCAGTCGGAGAATTCGCGAAACAATGTGATATCTGTTCAAGAGTAAAGGCTGAATATCAAAAACCTTCAGGATATCTACAACAACCAAAAATTCCAGAATGGAAATGGGATCAGATTACAATGGACTTCATAACCAAACTACCGTGGACCAGAAATAGATACGACACAATTTGGGTAATAGTAGATAGATTGACTAAGTCAGCTCATTTCTTACCCATACGAGAAGATTATAAGATTGAAAGACTGGCAAGAATTTACATAAAAGAAATTGTGTCTAGACATGGAATACCTGTATCCATCATATCAGATAGAGACAGTAGATTTACTTCCAGATTTTGGCAGACATTACAAAAAGCCTTAGGAACCCAAGTGAACTTAAGTACAACCTATCATCCACAGACTGATGGACAAAGCGAAAGAACAATACAAACACTAGAAGATACATTAAGAGCTTGTGCTATAGATTTTGGTGGAAATTGGGATAGCCACTTACCATTAATAGAATTCTCATATAATAACAGTTATCACTCTAGCATTGGGTTAGCTGCATTTGAAGCTTTGTACGGAAGAAAGTGCAGATCACCCTTGTGTTGGAATGAAATAGGTGATAGACAACTTACAGGACCTGAATTAATCCAAGAAACCACGGACAAGATCACTAGATTAAAAATAGATTGAAAGCAGCTCTGATCGACAGAAAAGCTATGCAGACAAACGGAGGAAACCATTGGAATTTCAAATTGGAGACAGGGTTTATCTAAAGATATCTCCCTCAAAAGGAATCTTCCAGTTTGGAAAACCACGTAAGCTAAACCCTAGGTATGTTGGTCCATTTAAAATCATTGATAGGGTTGGTCCTGTGGCATATAAGTTGGAATTACCCCAAGAATTAAGTGAAGTGCATAACACCTTTCATGTGTCCAACCTCAAGAAATGTCTAACAGATGAGACTTCAAAAGTACCAATTCAAAAAGTCAGAATAGATAGAAAATTACATTTTATGGAAGAACCAATAGCCATTATATATACAGGGAAGTGAAGATATTAAGAAAGAATAGAATTCCTATAGTAAAAGTTAAGTGGAATGCAAAGAGAGGACTGAAATACAAATCGGAAAGAGAAGATGAGATCAAAAGAAATATCCTCACTTGTTCAGAGTTGATAATCAGATAAGTTCTACCCAACTTTAGGAACTACTCTCCAATGAATTTCGGGACGAAATTCTTATAACAGGGGGAGAATGTAACAACCCTAAAAATTAAGGTTAGACAAATTAACAAGATTCTTATACGTATTACATTATTTGACTAGCATCTTATGAATTATATGTGTTTTAGTATATATATATGTGTGTGGAACGTATGCATGCTTACATGCACGCATGATATTTACGTATCCATGGATTCTAATATATAAACTTCTCATTATTTGATTAGTTATCTCAATATTATAACATGAAAACATACATAAAATGAAATAAGAAACAATCTAACTAAACACTCCAATACAAAAGTGACATCAATGAAACTTGATACCAAAACAAAAACCAAACAAACTTAAACATAAGCATCTAAATCTTGGATCATTATGGGATTAAGTCACCTGATTAAAACTTCAAAACTAAGTCATTAATCACTTAATCAACTAGGACACTAAGCAAGTTCTTGGACCGCCACCTAGCCACTAAGACATTAAACCTCAAGTTGCCACCTACACCTAGAGCTAATCATTACATAAGCTACAATTTATCCTAGAAATTTCCCTCGGTTGAATGTCCATACACCGAATTACCTTCATCATTTCTTTGGACACCAAGCATGTCTCTTATGTTGGCACATCACCTAATCATTATTACTATGGAGGTTATGTGTCTAAACCATATGTGAACAACAACTCCCACAAAGCCTTCATAAAAAAAAGAAGAAACTCTCGGTTGACATCATAACCGCATACCACCACCTTCACACCAGCACCTTTAAACATCTCGGCTCAAACACGACCTTCAACCTTGGTCTCTTGGATTGATACTCACAAGCATCATCACCATAAAACACCACAACCCAACCATTAATCGGCCTCCAAGATCATCGGCATTATCATCTTCCAAACCAACTCACAAGGAATCAAAACCTCAAATATCGAGACAACTATCCCGACCGGATTCACAAAGGAGTAGAAGATATCAATCAACCTCCTTCACCCCCTCCTAATTAAGGTTCTATCTTCTAACAAACTAAGATATATATATACATGTTCTAACAAACACATATAACCAACCCTTTTTGGTTAAACATTCAAGTTCTTCACAAAACTTTACAAAACACTTTAAAAATCAGTAAGAAAGGTTTAAAATCTAAAAAATATGATGAACTTTGAAATCAAACCAAAAGATTACAAATAAAGGGTTGAAAAATTATGTGTATGTTGATAAATTTGGTTTATTACTTAAACAAACGAGATTGTGAGAATAAACATTGGAAAAATTTTAGAAAAATATTGACTTATCATTCTGTAAATTTTAGTAAAAACATAATAAATGAAATAATTTATACAATATTGCTCAATTAATGAAATAAGCAATAAATACTTAAAAATACAAATAAATTTGGGAAAATTCTGGAAAAATCACAAAATGATTCTTTTGAGATATAATAGCTTCAGAAATTATTTTGTATTTTATTTCCTTATTATAATTGAAAAATGAATTTTTAAGTGATCTGTGAAGGAAAAATCAAAAGAAATATTTAATCAATACCATAAATCATGAAAAATTCACTAAAGCTATGATAAATCATATTAAACGTATGGTGTAAATTTCATAATTTTGGAGTTATATAGCTATTTTTAATGAATTTTAGGAATATTGTAAGATTTACAGACATAAATCTGTTGTGACTTGGACATCAGGAAAATTATGGAATGATATAAACTATTGAAATAATATTCTGTAAACTTTTGGGAATTTTTAGATAATATTAGCTTTTTTTGGTGATTTATGGTAAAATTGAAATAATTATAACAATTTATAGATAGTAAAATAAAATCTAATAATTTTATGGTAATATTAGCTGATTATATTATAGCTAAATTTTTAAGAATTGGTTATATATGAGGTTCTAAAAATTTTAAAGAAATTTTATCTAACTTATGAATTATTTTTATAGGTTACTTTTGGGAAACATGTGAGACTCAAAGCCCCATTTTGATATTTGTAAAAGTTTTTGGGGGAAAAAGCATACTGGTTATGTTAATGCATTATTTTTGAAACTATTTTAAGATGTACTGTCATTTGTGATACAACCATTAATTCGAATGAGGAACCGTCTGATAATATTAGTAGCGCTACTTAGGAGAATATTTTGCACCAACATGATGAGTGTTGTGATGCTATTTAAATATTTCCTGCACTAACAGAATGAGTGTTATGATGTAATATTATCTGATCTTGTGAATTATTTCGTGACATTATGATTATGTGTGTGAACAGGTTTGGTTGTAATTAGTGCATCAATAAAATGTTTTGTCTGGAAATAAACCTATGATCTCACCAACTTTATGTTGACTATTTGAGTATGTTTTTTCAGGTGAAAAATGACTAACAATGTAGAATTCTCGTTTGATGTATACAACGGTTGGGGCGAAGTAGTGGGAAGGGTCTGTGTAAACCTAACCGTCAACATATACGATGGCAGCGTTGTGGTGGACGCGCATTTCCATCGCATTAGAAGATGTTTAGTTAAATAAAAGTTGTAATAAGGATTATATCAAATTTTAACTTTATATGTAATGATGTAATCTTAACTCATGTTATATATAATCAAGTTATGTGTTTTTATGTATTAATATTGTTGTGATTTAATTCCTTATAATCATTTGTGTTCTGAACAAACAAGTCACACCCAAAAATCGCTTCACGCTTCCGTCGGGATGTGACAGTAAGTGGCAAATGCAAAGATTCTCATGCTCATATGCAATTGCGGTTGTCGACAGAGAGGTTTATCTCCTCTTACTACTGTGCACCAGGTATGCACTACTGCAGTTCATTAGGAACAATATAATAGGAATTTTCACCCGCTTTGTCACCCTGGTTATTGGACAGACCTAGGTTGGAGGATTAGAAGAGATCCATCAAAGATTACCACGAAACGAGGTAGGCGACGCACCCGTAGGATACATAACGAAATGGATGTTCGTTGTCATCCAGATGAACATGTTATACGTAGATGTTCTATATGTAGACAGACGGGTCACAACATGAATATGTGTCCAAACTCGCATCCATGATTTCCTGCTTTATGTTTTTTAAGAACTATTATTGTGTGTATTTTTATTGAAGTTAATAAAGTTTTATCTTTTTTATTTGTTAGTGGAACCCCTCGTAAGTTGTATCACCTCAAATCCTCCTATATATCATACCTTCTAACTCATTTCTCTTCACTCTTCTCCTTATTTTCATAACACATATCAAAACTCTTCATCCAATATCATGGATTCATCTTCATCTTCGTCATCTAATACCAAAAACTCATCATCTTCTACCATTGTCAACGATTCTTCTTCTTCAACTGCTAACAAAGGTTTAATAAGTTTTCGTTCCGGTGAGAACTTCTTCCGTTGCGGTGGTAAAACAGAGTATCGGTATTTTTTCAAGACCGATACGTTAATATATGTAAGATTATATTATAAACTTTGATTTTTGATCTTTTGGTTATTTACTAAAATGTTTGAATATTCAATATGTTTTTAATTTTATAGACATTGTGTGACCGTCCTCAACCAGATAAAGAACCGGAGATGAAACCAGAGCTGATCCCGCAAATGAACCCAGAGAAAAACGAAGACCTGGAAGTATTGAAAAGTGCTTATGTTTATGGCAGTTCCGGAAAACAAGTAGAAATAACACACAACTTTAATCCCTATCCAGGGGAGCACTCATCAGATTCAGAATCCTCAAATTAAGATTGTCATTGGAGATTATTTGGTATTTGTGTTTCGGTATTGATAAAATCATGCTTATATGTTTTTATTTGTTGGTTGTTTATAAACAAAAACATGATTACTAAAATAAACGGTAGATGAAAAATAATAAAATTGTTAGGTTTGTTGGACACATTATCAAAGAAGTTTAACCATTTAAACTTGGAAACGCAGCGGAATAAGACCTGAATATCATGTTTTATAATCTGAAAATTAAGGCACATAACTTAATTTCAACAAACCCAAGAACATAGGATCATTTATATGTGTATGAACTAGCTATCAAGAAGAATAAAACAACCAAAACACACAAAAGATACAACCTTTGTAGAGCTGTCAAAAACATGAGATATGATGAAGAGAATGATGTTCTTGCTCGACCAAAACACCAAGGAGAGGTGCCCTCAAGCTTCCATACCCACAAGCCTTAGGCAAACACTTGTGTTGCTAGGATTTTAACACCAAAAAACCAAGAAGAATGCTGCTAGATGACTCCTTCCAGCTGAGATTTCTTCAAGAAAAGATAGAGTTTTTCACTTTTGGTTCTTGCATGTAAGAGAGAGAAGAAGGTAGAGTATGTAACTAGTTAAGGGTGTGTGTTTTCAATGAAATGAAAAATGAATCATCCCAATGAAAGGGGCAGCCAAATGTCCCTTTTCAAATTGTTTCCCCCCTAATTTTATCAAACAATTTATTTAACTAGTCTCTTGTTAAGTTATAAAATTAACATTTTAATTTTATAACTCATACACACTTTATTACTTGATGTTACTTAACTAGTTTAAATAACATTACAAATAATACCCTTAAACAAAATATCCCTATAAGTTGTTCTATCTCATATGCAACTTATTTAGAAAACCTATTTTCTAAATTGGTGTAATTATTTAATTGCATGATCATATCATCAATTAAATATGTATTGGTGTTTGCTAAACTTTTTATTGGGTATGACCTAATTTGGATCATGACGTACTAACCACATCAATGTTCTATATGTCTTGGGCATAAAGAATCCAACAATCTTCCACTTGCACAAGATTCATAGAAGATTGATGCAAGTAGTAAATACCGCCTAACAACGGTTTACTACCCTTAATACGCATGACTAAAAGCCATTCAATAACATCATCCCCTTCAAGTATCCAACTTGAAATGATTGAGGTGAATTAATCATTTATCCTTTTGTTACAGATGTCATGTTAAATCCAAGGACACAGAATGATCATTCCTTGTTGATTTAACTTAATTAGGCCTTAGACATCTTACTCTCAACGAATAAGAGAAACAAATTCCATCTTGACTACATACGTTTCTCACAATCACCTCGTGTCACACCTGAACATAGCCTTATGTACTTCCCATTATTTCAGAGCAGTGAAGAACTAGCTCAAGGTATAATACTTTGGTGAATATCAAAACCCAATATGTATCTCAGGTCGGAGGATACCAAATGATATTCGCCTTTACTCAAATTTACTTATGATCAATCTAGAAAGTTCCATGTAGTAAAATTTGAGACGCGGGTCAGTCCAATATTCGTATCCCACAAATATCTATGAACTTTGGCAGCAACCAATTGCCCTATATTCATGCCTAATGAATATCCACCAATCCATGTTCATAATAGTCTTATGTTCATATTTGCTCCCACAAACATGACCGACTACGGACATTTAGAATATTAAAATATTCACGGATGTGTACATGCTTAAATGAACATAACTCAGAATATCACAGATATATGAAAGAGTTAAATATTACATTGTTCCAAAATTTAAATACTAAACAGATCAATTCCAATCACTAGAATATCGAAGCCCTATGGCACAAGTATGATTTTCATGCTTTTCCCTTTCAAGGAGCTTCGTGAGTGAATCCATAATGTTTTGATCGATGTGAACTTTACGAATACATATCTTTCCCTTTTCAACTTCATCCCTTATGTAGTTGAATCTCCGCTCAATGTGTCTAGTCTTTTGATGTGCACGGGGTTCCTTGATTTGTGCAATCGCACCCTCGTTATCACAAAAGATTTCTATGGGGTCTTGAATGGTAGAGACCACCCTTTGATCGGTGATAAATTTCTTTATCCATGCAGCTTCCTGAGCTGCTAATGAGGCGGCTATGTATTCGGATTCTGTAGTGGACAATGCTACCACGTCTTGTTTTGAACTCTTCCAGGACACTGCTCCTCCATTCATAATGAAGACATACCCCGACTGTGATCGAGAATCATCTCGATCGGTTTGGAAACTTACATCCGTGTAACCCTTTACAACGAGCTCCTCTTCATCAGATCCGTATATTAGAAACATATCCTTAGTCCTCCTAAGGTATTTTAATATACTTTTAACAGCCATCCAATGGCTATTACCTGGATCTCCTGATATCTGCTTGTCATGCTTAACGCGCATGACACGTCCGGTCTAGTGCATATCATCGTATACATGATGGATCCTATAGCAGACGCATATGGGATGTCCTTCATTCGATCTTGCTCATCCTTTGAGCTTGGACATTGAGATGCACTCAATATTGTCCCTCTTTGAATAGGTACCATACTCTTCTTAGAGTTTTCCATCTTGAACCTTTTCAAGATTTTATCAATACATGCACTTTGGTTTAAACCTATCAACAACCTCGATCTATCCTTATAGATCTTTATTCCTAAAATATAGGCGGCTTCACCGAGATCTTTTATGGAAAAACAACTTCCAAGCTAGGTTTTAACACCTTCCATGGTTGGAATATCATTTCCAAATAGTAGTATGTCATCAACATACAATACTAAGAATGTAATTATGGTCCCACTAGCCTTCTTGTATACACAAGCCTCGTCAGCGTTCTTGATGAAACCAAATTTCTTGATTTCTTCATCAAAACGTTGATTCCAACTTCTCGATGCTTGTTTCAATCCATAGATTGATCTTTTTAACTTGCATACTTTATTAGGATGTCGTGGATCGACAAAACCATCAGGCTGAACCATATGGACAGTCTCTTCGAGATGTCCATTAAGGAAAGCGGTTTTGACATCCATTTGCCAAATCTCATAGTCATAATGAGCAGCTATGGCAAACAATATCCTAATTGACTTTAGCATTGCCACAGGCGAGAAGGTTTTATCAGAATCAACCTCTTAAGTTTGAGTGAAACCTTTTATTACAAGTCTTGCCTTGTAAGTATCCAAGTTTCCATGCATGTCCGTTTTCTTCTTGAAAACCCACTTGCATCCAACTGGTTTGGAGTTAAGTGGAGGGTCAACCAATTCCCAAACTTGGTTGTCATACATGGATTGCATCTCTAAGTTCATGGCTTCCAGCCATTTGTCACAATCCGAATTAGACATCGCATCATGGTATGTAGTTGGCTCATTGGAGTCAACCACATAGCATCCATTCATGAAATCCATAACTTTCAGGTGGAATGCTAACTCTACCAGATCTGCGAACGTTTTGAGTGTATCGATCAACCTCTTGATCATCATCAACAACCTCCTGTTGATTACTAGTGTCAACCAAACGTGTATCGGCTTAAGGATCTTGATCCTCATCAAATTCCACTTTTCCATACGTCATTCCTTCCATAAGGAACTTGGCTTCCAAGAACTCTGCCTTTCGAGCAATAAATACCTTTTGCTCTATTGGATCAAAGAAGTAGTATCCTATACAGTCTTTGGGATATCCAACAAATATACACTTAGTAGATCGACTTTCCAACTTGTTTTGGGTGTTTTGCTTAACATAAGCTTCACAACCCCATACTTTTAAATATGATAGCGATGGAACTCTTCCATGCCATATTTCAAAAGGTGTCGAACCCACTTTCTTGGTCAGGGCCATATTCAAAATACGAGCCGCGGAGAGTAATGTGAAACCCCAAAATGATAGAGGTAGTGAGCTTACAGCCATCATAGATCGAACCATATCCAATAAGGTTCGGTTTCTCCTTTCAGACACACCATTATGTTGTGGTGTTCTGAGTGGAGTAAGTTGTGAGACGATCCCACAACTTCTTAGATGA
Source organism: Flaveria linearis (assembly GCA_024085815.1). Classification (NCBI taxonomy): domain Eukaryota; kingdom Viridiplantae; phylum Streptophyta; class Magnoliopsida; order Asterales; family Asteraceae; genus Flaveria; species Flaveria linearis. The sequence goes on from CM044011.1 coordinate 30,404,219, forward strand.
TCCTGAAAAGTGTCACTGAGGTATTCACCTCCTCTATCTGAACGAAGAACTTTGATAGATTTGTTGAGTTGATTTTCTACTTCATTCTTGAAGATTTTGAACATTTCAAAAGCTTCATATTTATGTGTCATCAAGTACACATACCCATAGCGACTGTAATCGTCGGTAAAAGTAATGAAGTATCTTTCACCATTTCTTGTCATTGTCTTAAAAGGACCACATACATCCGAACGTATGATTCCCAATAAATCTTTTGCCCTCTCGTTAGTACCACTAAAGGGAGACTTGGTCATCTTACCTTGTAAACAAGATTCACACTTATCAAATGAATCATTTTCATTTGTTTTCAAAAGACCATTCCTTACCCCTATTACTTGGTCATCTTACTGTGTAACGGATATCTTTTGGGCCCCACTCTGTAAAAGGTAAAGATTTTGTTAATGATGTCGGATTATTTAAATAAAATTTAACCCTTACCGCCACTGTCATTTCATAACCTCACCATATCCTTACCCACATTACCGCCATTCCTCTCCCATTTAAACAATCCACAGTATTCAACTTCATCTTCTCTTACCAATTTACTGTCCTAAAAGTCTCATTCACTTCCAATTCACCCAAGTTCAAACTTACCTTCTTTCACCTTTCATAATGGCACTAAACCCTCGGCACAACCAAGTCGCATTACTTGATTCTTCAAGAGATGCTGATTTCTCTGAAATCATCTCCTTTCTCACCGAATCACCTTACTACACAGCCCTTACTGTTAACCCCACTGTTTACTCCAACCAAATGGCCAAATTTTGGGGAAATGGTCGAACTGAAACCCTAAATGGGATTCGTGTACTAAGGACCAGCATTTATGGATAGGAGTTGATCCTTACTGAACAACTAATCAGGGAGCATCTAGAGCTTCATGATGGAGGAGCTCCTACTGAATTCCTCAAGGAAGACTTAGACAGTACGTATATCCTAATGGGCTATGGTGGAGACTTAAGCAGGTCGACAGTATACAAATTCAACTTCTCCTACAACTGGAAGTTTCTCCTGCATATTATTCTCCACTGGCTGTCAAACAAGTCTGGGGGATGGGATCAAATCTCCTATGAACTAGGATGCTTAGTTCATGGATTGGTGAGAGGCCTGCGCTTCAACTACTCAAGATTTGTGCTGACTAATCTCATTGGGAATCTTCAAAGGGAAACATTCTTCATGTATCCTAGATTCCTTCAGCACATCATCAACTGTGAGTTGGACCAGAGTCAGCTTGTCTGTGCAGCTGCTCTGACTGTCCCTCATATGAGGCCTACCATCTTCAAGACTCTAAAGAAGGTGTCCACCAACTTCACTGGAAGATACACTACTCTACTTCCAGGTATGATTGAGCACATAGCTCCTGGTGACATCCCTGTTAACCCCACAGGTGAGGAACCCACACCAACAACCTCCACCATAATGCCAACTCTGCCTTCTCCACCCATCACTATCACATACTAAAGACGCCCCAAAAGAACCCTTGTTTAGTCTACTCTGATTGAACAAGCTCATCTTGTTCAATCCAAAAAGACTAAAGTGGAACAATGGGCTCCCACTCAGTCTGAGGTCACACCGTCCTTCTCTTTTGACCTCAATATGGGTCTTGAGTTTCCTCAGTCTCAAAACCAGGAGCCTGATACCTAAACCTTCAGCCCTCAGAATGAGTATTTACACTCTTCTGAGCAGCCAATTAGGGACAACCCCACCAAAGGCTCAATGCCTGTAGACATTGATCAAGGTCCCAAGTCAGTAGGTCTAACTTCCCTATCCTTTACTGATCTACTACTCAAAAAAGATGAAGAGATAACATCTCTCCATGGAAAAGAAGTTGATCTCCAACACCCTCTCCAAGATCAACAGAGCCCTGAGAAATCCCTTATCTCTAGCCCTCATCAGCAGCCTATAACTGAGGTGAGTCCCACTTATGTGGAGGGAACTCATGCAGATTCAGCTGCCACTACAGAAGGTGCCTAAATGGACCTTATGGACAGTGGTAACATATCTGCGACTGAATCTGTGGCAACTGAGCCTTTTGATGACTCTGAAAGGGACATCATTAAGCACGGGAAAGCAGGGCGCCAAGAAACCACATCTGGTGGTGAGGCTGAACATACTAGGTATGTTGTCTCATCTCCCCATGATTCTTCAAAAGAAGATGAGGGAAGTCTGCAACTCCTCATTCAAGACTTGCTTTCCAAAGTCTCAAATCTTGAATCCAAAGTTAAGACTTTAGAGAACAAGTCTGCCACTCAACAACTTGAAATTGACAATCTTAAGGCTCAACTAGCTGAGACATAGATTGAGAGATCTGTTAGGCATATACATACTCAGGTCTCCTTGACCTCTTCCTCCAGCTCATCTACCTCTCAAGATGATGCTACCAAAAAGGGGGAGAATGTTCAGAGACAAACACGTGTGGAACAACAGGTCCAACTTCAACTTCTTCTATCATTACTATGTCCGAGTCATCTCAAGTTACCCTTCAGATTGACTCAAAGATGCTCAGTGATCTCTACAGACTTTTCACCAAGTTTGTGTTGAGATCCTCCTTTGATCAGCCAAGCCCCGATACTACAATGATTTACTTTGGAGCTGAAGAGCTTCAAAGGCTTAATGTACCTTCTACTACTGTGGAAGAAGTTGGTCAACCTAAGGTCCAAATGGAACCTAAGATTAAATTCGAAGGGGAACTAAGGACTGATGGCTCAGCAACTAAAACAGTTGGGACAGAATCTGCATCTCCTCCATCTTCCTAAGCTGAAGTTAAAGCCTCGGAAGACCAAACTAAATCTTCCGAAGCTGAAATAGAAGCCGCGGAAGGACTGTTCAAGATGTCCGAGGAACTGATCATCATAGATGTAATCCTTGAAATAGCATCTGAGGTGAACAGCGAGGACTTTTTGGATCTACCTCCATCTCAGACATCCTCTCTACCTCTCTCACAATCAGAATCCACTCTCCAAGAACTACCACAGTCAAGTTCTTTAAAAGATAAAGGGAAAAGAAAGATGATTGCGGAAGAGCTTCAGGAAGAGGAGAGGATTGAGAAATTAAAAACGAAAGGAAGATTTCATACTGAAAAGTTGCTAGCTGCTAGCACAAAAGCAGCTGCAACCAATCAGGAGGATATCAACAATAAAAAGAGAGAAGAGATCATTGACGAGCTCACAAATTTGGGAGTTGCCAATGAAGAAACACTCCTGCTACCACTAGAGGAGTTGGTGAATCTGGAGAAGGCAACCCGGCTGAAACTTGAAGAAGAAGCCAGGTTGGCCTTAGAGAAAGAGAAAGAAGAACTGATGGAAGCTGATCTACAGCTCAGAGAGGAAAGGATATCTTTCCTGACCTCTAGAGGATTCTCTCTACAAGAACTCTCTCCATACAACAATGATACGATCCTATGGCTCTTCAACAAAGAGCAGGATCCACTTCAAAAGGAGAGAAAGAGAGCTGCTAGAGAGAAGATGAAGGAGAAAAAGAAGACGGAAGAAGAAGAAAGGATCACTGCAGCCAAGAGGTCCGATGAGAAAGTATGGATGAAGGATTACCTTCGAGCTCACGGATTCTCTAGAAGGCAGGTGAGTCCCATGTCAGAGAAAACACTCCAACGGATCGTCAGTGAAATCAAGGTTGACATCCGTATGGGAAAGAGAAAGGAGATGTATAGAAGGAGAAAGGGAATGACCTTTACTGCAACCTCTCAATCACAACCTAAACCCTCACCCCTACCTTTCACCATCAAAACCGAACCTCTCACCCCTGAACCTACATCTTTACCCACATCCACTTCATCACCCCAACCACCTAAACTTCCCATCCTTCAACTTAAACCACTTCCCAGAACCTCTGAACCACAACCTACCCAACTTCCATCCAAACCATCCCCTCAGCCTTCTCAACATCTCTCTCTTGAGGAATTCAAGGTAGTCAAGACCAAGCTCATAAACTGCATAACCTTAAGCGAGATCTCATGTGAAGAAGACTCTGTCAACATCACCTATGTTGATGGATCTTCATGTTCCCTCACAAGAAATCTATTCCATGATTTTCCTAGAGGAACATTGGACCAGGCTGCAAGACTTCTAGGCCTCAACTCAGATTCATTAAATGATGAAGAGAAGAAACTTAGAAGAAAACTAGTGACTCTTATGGATACATGGAAAGAGGACAAGATTCCCAATCAGTCTCTTGTGCCTAGAAAGAAAATTATCCAGTGGAGGTTCGATGAAGCTTCTAACAACTTTCTTGTGGAAAGGGAAAATGACGAAGTCAACAGACTTAATGCAACCTCTCTGCTACACTCAAGCATATTTGATATTACTGAGTTAGCAGAGAAGCCATTTTCCAACCCCTCCAACTCTGAAGCTGCTGCAGTCATCAGAAATCATATTAGCAGTCTTCATCTAGCCGAGCTAACTGCAAAAGCCAAGATTAAAGAAGAGTTGAAGTTGAGAAGAAAGGAAGACAAGGAAATATCTTCCACCAAGGGCACTGCCTTTCTACAGATGGTGGAGGGTCCAGAATTGGAACCTATAGTTAGATGGGAATATGATTACAGTTCCCATCAACTAACTCTTTTCAGAGGGCAACAAGAGAGGGTACACATCATCCAAGGTAACAGACTGGACCTCCTGTCTACCAAGGACTTGTACAAATTTCTCAGCACCACATCAGGGAAGAACAAGGAAACAGATAAATATCTACTCTCCTTGGTGCTGAAAGTTTTGAGAAGAAGAGATAAGTGAAGTTTTGGTAGCATCAGCCTAGGGGGAGTTTGTTGGATCAAGAAGAAGGCTGATGTAACCAAAACAAATTCACTTAGACAATTTTTGGTACTACATACAAAGGCTTTCGGAGCTTAGCATGAAACTTCCGAAGGTTGTAGAGTTCTTCCGAAGACAAAGTGAAAAATCAACTTCCGAAGACAAAACTCTACTCCCGAAGACAAAGACATGCTTCCGAAGATAAAGTCTTAAGAGAAGAAATTAGAAGACTGCTTCCGAAGTATGAAGTTCATCAAGCCTCCGAAGAAGCAGTCTATTCCAAAGTATAAGCGGCCTCGGAAGAACTTGTTCTTCCGAAGCCAACTTAACCTTCGGAAGACACTGCTATGAACCAGTGGACATAAGTATGGTCCTCCTGACACTCTGCTGCAGACCTCTGATATACTGCATGGCGTTTTCTCAAAAGCCATGTAGTTGACCATACTTTATTCCACTATTCACCTTTATTAGGTAGTACAGTTACTAACTTAAGATAGTAACAAAAGGTAAGTCATGGACATGTCATGACTACCATATCTTAGATAATACTTTATCTAAGATACCTTAACTCTAGCATTGTAGTATATGCTTTAGTCATAGGCTCCCAGCTGGTATCAAAGTATATCCGGCTGTAGATAGTAGTATATATAGTTTCTCATTGTAACTCATAAGTATGATTGTGAGAGTCTTTAACACTTTGAGTTGAGAAGTAATATATACAAGTATCTTGAAAATTATATCTTTGTGCTTTTCTGCTACTTAGTATATTATTATCAGCTCTTAGATTAGACTCTGCTTAATCTGATCCGAGTGTGGCATTAGTGAGTTGAGAGAAAACCAAGTTTTAAGTGATAAAAACCGATGCTGCAATTGGTATCAGAGCACCAGGCTCTTGATTATGAGATCTTACCATCCAAATCAACCTGTTTTTCACTCCTCACTACAACACACTCAATATGGCCCTTAACAAGTCCGAAGTAGAAATGGGGACGATGACCAAAGCACCTGTCATCACCCCTGAAAACTTCAGATCATGGAGCAGACGCATGGAAGGCTTCATCAGATATCAAGACAGCAAAATGTGGCAATCCATTGTCAATGGCCCGTACAAACCAAGGGTGGCTTCATCTGGTGGAAACGGGGCCATGATAGAAAAGTCTGTTGAAGATTACTCTGATGAGGACTGAAAGAAGATGGACATTGACAGCAATGCCATGATTATTCTTATGACTGCAATACCAAACTCCATCATGGTGGGGTTTGAGCATTGCAAGTCAGCCAAAGAACTGTTTGATGCACTTGCTCAAATGTACTCTAGCTCAAATGACTCCAAGAAGGACTCACTGAAGCAGCAGTTTGAGAACTTCACCTATATTGCTGGAGAGACTCTCAGTCAGCAATATTTCAGGTACATGGATCTCATTTCTTCCCTTCAGTCTGTGGGAATCACTCCTGAACTTAGAGACCTCACAAGAAAGTTCATGAGTGCTCTTCCTAATGAATGGACATTCTACTGTGTCTCTATCAAGAGAACAGAGAATCTAAACACACTCACCATGACTGAGCTTTATGGTATTCTTGATGGATACCGTTTGGAAATGGAAAGTAAGAGAGGCCATCAGACAAGCAGACCCCTGAGTCTTCCTACTAGCAATGCTTTGATGGTTGCTAAAGGCTCAGGACCCACACAACCTCAACAGTACCTGACTCACACTCAACAGCCATCCTGCTCATATGGACCATACATCACATATGGACCATACATCACATTTCCTGAGACTCCAAGGTCTCAACAAGCACAACAGAGCTCCTTTCAGGACAGTTGTGCCTTTGTCTCAGGAAGTGGACATTCAAGTGATTTTCAGTACTGCTTTGATGATCTGGAGTGCTTTAGTCTAGATGATGTAGAGTACGTGGACATAGTCCAACAGATGGCTCTTTTAACCTACAGAGCAAAGAAGTTCTTCAAGAGAACTGGAAGGCAGTTTCCCCAGAACCCAACCAATAGCAAGTTTAGGTTTGACAAAACCAAGGCCAAATGCTACAACTGTAATCAACTTGGTCATTTTGTAAGGGAATGCAAGGCTCCCAAGACAAATCTGGGAACCCCATAGGCCTCCACACATCCCTCCATCTCAAAGCCCACTGGAAAGTCAACTGAAACAGCTGCAATGGCTCAAGAAGTTGACTGGAGCTTTATGGTGCAAATGTGACTCCCACTCAAGCTCTCATGGTAGGAACAGATGACATTAAGGTATATGAACATCTCTGTACTCCTGCATGTATTGCCAAGGTTAAATGTATCAGGACTACATATAGAGATTAGACCCGATATTGAGTCTTTAAATGTTTTAAAATCTGATTTTAAAAGGGCTGAATCTGACTATCAAAGAAAAATTGAGGAGTTGGAGAAAACTATGTCCTTGTTAAAACATGAACATTCAAACTATAAGACTCAAATAAAAGAATTGATATCCAAATTATCTGAGGCTCAAGCCCAGCTTGTCACTGCTGAGGCTCAGGCCAGGAAGTATGCTATTTCTAAGCAAAACTTCCAAGCTATTCTTGCATCATCCTCCCATTCCAAACTCTGTTATCAGAACAAAGCTGGTTGGGAACCAATGAAATTGCTCCACCACATTCCTATGAGTCTATTAGACAACCTAGATATGGTACTGAAGAGCAAGAGGTTCCAACTGCTGACCATTCCTCATTAGAATTGAAGGATGAAGCAACAATAGTGGCCACCATAGGGGAGAAACAGGAAGATATACTCATCTCCTCCTGTGAAAACCAAATCCTAACTACTAAGGCCATAAGAAGCAGAGCTAAAGCTGCTAAAAGAACTGCTAAGAAAGTGGCTGAGTCCAAGCTGAAGATTGACCCAAAGCAAAAAGGTGTCTTCATCTAAGCTGGATTCCAAGTGTTAGGTACTTCTGATTTAGGAAAAGAGTGTAATACCAGCACTCCTGTCCTGCCAAAGGATCAGAAGTTGAAAGGAAAAGTTGCTGAAGCAGAGAAGAAGCCCATGAAAAAGCAACCCTCACATTCCTTAAAGGCTAACATTGCGTGCATAATGTGTGGTCTGCAAAAACCACATGACAAAAGATTGTTACTACAATCCTGCAAGTACACATTATGTAAATAATGTGAGAAAAGGAGTCAGGGAAGGTTTCACATTTGGACCTTTTAAACGACTCAAGTGATGAAGAAGGGAAAGCTAGTTTCGGAAGCAAGGTTGCTTTCGGAAGAAAATTTTCTTCCAAAGGGAAAATGGCTTCAGAAGCACAAGCTACTAAGATTCGAAAGAACAAGAAAATTCCCATAAAACCATCCCAGAAGAAGACTGCTTCGGAAGAAAAGGTGGTGAAGGCTTCTTCCGAAAAGAAAGAAGCTTCGGAAGAAGACCATGCTACAAAAGCTTCAACAAGCTCATCCTCCAAGATCAACCAAAGGGTGGACTGGAAGATCAAGGAAGATGTTGCAACCCAAACCTCTTCTGTAAAGACCCCTATTGAGCCCCGATACATATCTTTTGGTTCAATTATGTCATTAACGTTGGAAGAACCCAAGACCAGCAAGGCTTGGGCTTCCAAACAAAACTAACAATCTCATCTTATGTGTAGGGACATCCATATGACAAGAACAACAATGTCTGGATTGTAGACGGTGGATGCTCCAGGCACATGACAGGGAACGGATCTCTCCTTCAACGGTTCCAGGACTATGATGGAGGACCTGTCCAATTTGGAGGTGAGGCCGGAGGATATATTTCTGGCAGAGGGAGTATATCCAATGGTAACCTAAAGGTCGACAAGGTTCACTTTGTCAAACAGCTTGAACATAATCTGTTAAGTGTTTCTCAATTCTGTGATCAAAAGCACGGAATGCTTTTCACAGAACATGAGTGCATTATCCTCAAACCAGGGATGACAATTTCTCCGGAATTGGTGCTTCTTAGATCTACCAGGAAAGGGGATATGTACAAGCTAGATAAGAACAATGCTTCTCCTATGGGTGAAGTATCATGTTTTCTTTCCAAAGATGATAGTGATGAATCAACACTATGGCATAAACGTATGTGTCATGTAAATTTTAAGAAAATGAATAAATTGGCTAAAAATAACTTGGTACATGGTTTACCTAAAAAAGAGTTTTTCTGCAAAGATAACTGTGTTGCTTGCCTGAAAGGGAAACAACACAGGACATCTCACAAATCCAAATATGTTAACTCTATCACTACTCTATTACACTTATTGCACATGAATCTTTTTGGTCCCACAAGTATAATGAGCATTAGAAGAAAATCATACTGCCTTGTGATAGTTAATGACTTTACAAGATTTACATGGGTATTCTTTTTAAGAACTAAAGATGAAATTGGTGAAACTTTAAAATCTTTTATTCTTAAAATAGAAAATCAAATTGATCAAAAGGTTAAAATTATTAGAAGCGATCAAGGGACTGAGTTTAAGAACTTCATTCTTGACTCATTCTGTAACTCAAAAGGGATTGTCAGACAATATAGTGCTCCTAGAACTCCTCAACAAAACAGTGTTACTGAGAGGAGGAACAAGACACTTATTGAGCCTGGTCGAACTATGTTAGCTGATTCAAAACTTCCTCTAACATTCTGGGCAGAGGCAGTCATCACTGCATGCTATGTGCAGAACAGAGTTCTTGTAGTTAAGCCCTATGGAAAAACCCCTTATGAGTTATGGAACAAGAGGCAACCGTTCATTGGCTTTCTAAGGTCCTTTGGCTACAGGTGTACCATACTTAACACAAAAGATAATTTGGCAAAGTTTGCTGAAAAGTCAGATGATGCCATCTTTGTTGGATACTCTTCTAGCTCTAAGGCTTATAGAGTATACAACATTAAGAATCAACAATTTGAGGAATCATCCAATATAGTTGTTAATGAGCACACTCCTTGTGTTAGGGGGAATGGCCCTAATCATATTTTTGATTTAGAATTGTTTCCAAACTATTCTAAACCATCTTATGAGAATGTTTCAGCTGGAACAGGTACTCAAAGCATTTCTGAAGACAATCATCTATTTGAGTTACCCAGACCTATTCCAAGTTCTCCAAGATTTACAACAAATCAAGCTCCCACTATTGGCAGAACTGAAAGTATAACCATCTCAAGAAATAGTGGAGCCTCAACCAGTGACTCACCTGTTGACCCTTCAACTTCATCAAGAGACACTGTACAACGCCAGGCTGAAGGAAGCATCATTATGAAGGAACAGGAAACTGTTAATACTGCTTCACAGCCAATAATTGATGATGTTTCTCATTCATTCAATCAGTCCTCATTGAATGACTTTGAGACAGCAGCTGGTCAAAGTGCTCAAGCCCCTGAGCAGAATATGTCCAATCTGGACTTATCCCTGTAACTGGAAGTGATCCCCCGGCTAAGGATTCATAACACTCATCCAGCTGAGAACATCATAGGGGATGTCTCTGAAGGTATGAGAATAAGAGGGCAGACTCATCATAGGAAATGTCTGCTTGTACTCATGCTTTTTATCCCAGATGGAACCTAAGAAGGTGGAATATGCCTTGAAAGATAGTAGTTGGGTTGAATTGATGCAGGAGGAGCTGCTTCAATTCAGAAGACAAAAGGTCTGGAATCTATGCCCACTACCATCTGGTCAAGTACCCATAGGCACTAAATGGGTTTTCAGAAACAAGAAAGATGATAGAGGCTTGATCATCAAGAACAAAGCAGGATTAATGGTTCAAGGATACACCTAAGAGGTAGGAATCGATTATACTGATGTCTTTGCACCTGTTGCAAGACTTGAGGCAGTTAGGATCTTCCTTGCTTATGCTGCATCCAAGAACTTCACTGTCTACCAACTTGATGTCAAGTGTGCCTTTCTATATGGGGATATAGATAGGGAAGTCTACGTTGCTAACCTCCAGGATTTGAAGACCCACAGCATCCCAACTATGTGTGCAAATTGGATAAAGCTTTATATGGGTTGCACCAAGCACCTAGGCTGTGGTATGAGACTCTGTCTCAATTTCTTCTGAAGAATGGCTACACCAGAGGTACCATTGACAAGACTCTCTTTATCAGAAATTCTGGAAAGGATATTTTGCTTGTTCAAGTCTATGTTGATGACATCATATTTGGTTCTTCAAATGACCAAATGTGGAAAGACTTTGAGAGCATTATGAAGAAGTTTGAAATGAGTTCCATGGGAAGAATGGACTTTTTCCTTGGAATTCAGGTGAAGCAATTGAAGGGAGGGTTCTTTATCAATCAATCTAAGTATGTCAATGACATCTTAGAGAGATTTAAGATGAAGGACTATAAACCAGCCAAGACACCCATACCCAGAAACCATAATCTTTGTCCTGACCTTGAGGGGGAGGATACTGATCAACATCAGTGTAGAGCAATTATTGGTTCTCTGATGTATCTTACTGCTAGTAGACCTGATATTATGTTTGCTACTTGTATTTGTGCAAGATATCAGGCTGCTCCAAAGGTGTCTCACCTAGCTGCTGTAAAGAGAATCCTCAGATACCTCAAAGGAGCACCTAAACTAGGTCTCTGGTATCCAAGAAATAGTGATTTCAATCTCTATGGATACTCTGACAGTGACTATGGTGGCTGCAACATTGACAAGCAATCAACATCAGGAGGATGTCAATTTCTTGGTGGAAGGATCATTTCATAGCAATGCAAGAAACAATCTTGTGTGTCTACATCAACTGCTGAAGCTGAATATATTGCTGCTGCTAGCTGCTGTGCTCATCTACTGTGGATTCAGAATCAAATGTTAGACTATGGATTTAACTTTATGAGTACTCCTATCCATATTGACAACAACAGTGTTATCTCCATTACTGAAAATCCAGTGAAGCACTCCAAGACAAAGCATATTGATATTAGGTATCATTTCATTAGAGATATTCATGAGAAAAATCTGATTAAACTAATCAAAGTTGATTCAAATGAACAATACGCTGATTTATTCACCAAAGCTTTTGATGAACAAAGGTTTAAATATCTCATATCAGCTATTGGGATGATAAACATTGATTAAGCTACCTCTCTTGAAAACTTTCTAATATGTAATGTCTTATGTCAATACAATTTAAGCCCTGTTACAAAAGATCTCTTTGAAATGTTATAAGTGTTTAACTTTCGGAAGATATTTTTCAGTATCTTCCGAAGAGAATCCCTCCATGGAAAATTTTCTTATAGGAAGAGTTTTTAGCCTCGGAAGAAGCAATTGGTTTCATATCAAATCTACTTCCGAAGTCTATAAACTCCCCATTCGGAACGCAATTCTTACCTTCGGAAGCAATGTTTTGCTTCGGAAGAAAGAGTCTCCTTCGGAAGACAAATTACCTTCGGAAATGTTTTACACTAGGAAAGAGAGATTTTACTGTGTAACGGATATCTTTTTGGGCCCCACTCTGTAAAAGGTAAAGATTTTGTTAATGATGTCGGATTATTTAAATAAAATTTAACCCTTACCGCCACTGTCATTTCATAACCTCACCATATCCTTACCCCCATTACCGCCATTTTTCTCCCATTTAAACAATCCACACTATTCAACTTCATCTTCTCTTACCAATTTACTGCCCTAAAAGTCTCATTCACTTCCAATTCACCCAAGTTCAAACTTACCTTCTTTCACCTTTCATAATGGCACTAAACCCTCGGCACAACCAAGTCGCATTACTTGATTCTTCAAGAGATGCTGATTTCTCTGAAATCATCTCCTTTCTCACCGAATCACCTTACTACACAGCCCTTACTGTTAACCCCACTGTTTACTCCAACCAAATGGCCAAATTTTGGGGAAATGGTCGAACTGAAACCCTAAATGGGATTCGTGTACTAAGGACCAGCATTTGTGGATAGGAGTTGATCCTTACTGAACAACTAATCAGGGAGCATCTAGAGCTTCATGATGGAGGAGCTCCTACTGAATTCCTCAAGGAAGACTTAGACAGTACGTATATCCTAATGGGCTATGGTGGAGACTTAAGCAGGTCGACAGTATACAAATTCAACTTCTCCTACAACTGGAAGTTTCTCCTGCATATTATTCTCCACTGGCTGTCAAACAAGTCTGGGGGATGGGATCAAATCTCCTATGAACTAGGATGCTTAGTTCATGGATTGGTGAGAGGCCTGCGCTTCAACTACTCAAGATTTGTGCTGACTAATCTCATTGGGAATCTTCAAAGGGAAACATTCTTCATGTATCCTAGATTCCTTCAGCACATCATCAACTGTGAGTTGGACCAGAGTCAGCTTGTCTGTGCAGCTGCTCTGACTGTCCCTCATATGAGGCCTACCATCTTCGAGACTCTAAAGAAGGTGTCCACCAACTTCACTGGAAGATACACTACTCTACTTCCAGGTATGATTGAGCGCATAGCTCCTGGTGACATCCCTGTTAACCCCACAGGTGAGGAACCCACACCAGCAACCTCCACCATAATGCCAACTCTGCCTTCTGCACCCATCACTATCACATACCAAAGATGCCCCAAAGAACCCTTGTTCATTCTACTCTGATTGAACACGCTCCACCTGTTCAATCCAAAAAGACTAGAGTGGAACAATGGGCTACCACTCAGCCTGAGGTCACACCATCCTTCTCTTTTGACCTCAATATGGGTTTTGAGTTTCCTCAGTCTCAAACCCAGGAGCCCGATAGCCAAACCTTCAGCCCTCGGAATGAGTATTTATATTCTGAGCAGCCAATTAGGGACAGCCCCACTAAAGGCTCAATGCATGTAAACATTGATCAAGGTCCCGGGTCAGTAGGTCTAACTTCCCTATCCTTTACTGATCTACTACTCAAAACTAATAAAGAGATAACATCTCTGCATGGCAATGAAGTTGATCTCCAACACCCTCTCCAAGATCAACAGAGCCTAGAGAAATCCCTTATCTCTAGCCCTCATCAGCAGCCAATAACTCAGGTGAGTCCCACTGATGTGGAGGGGACTCATGCAGATTCAGCTGCCACTACAGAAGGTGCCTCGATGGACGTTATGGATAGTGGTAACGTATCTGTGACTGAATTTGTGGCAACCGAGCCTTTTGATGACTCTGAAAGGGACATTAAAGAAACCACATCTGGTGGTGAGGCTGAACATACTAGGTATGTTGTCTCATCTCCCCGTGATTCTTCAAAAGAAGATGAGGGAAGTCTGCAACTCCTCATTCAAGACTTGCTTTCCAAAGTCTCAAATCTTGAATCCAAGGTTAAGACTTTAGAGAACAAGTCTGCCACTCAGCAACTTGAAATTGACAATCTCATGGCTCAACTAGCTGAGACACAGATTGAGTGATCTGTTAGGCATGTACATACTCAGGTCTCCTTGACCTCTTCCTCCAGCTCATCTACCTCTCAAGATGATGCTACCAAAAAGGGAGAGAATGTTCAGAGACAAACACGTGAGGAACCACAGATCCAATCTTCAACTTCTTCTATCATCACTATGTCTGAGTCATCTCAAGTTACCCTTCAGATTGACTCAAAGATGCTCAGTGATCTCTACAGACTTTTCACCAAGTTTGTATTGAGATCCTCCTTTGATCAGCCAAGTCCCGATACTACAACGATTTACTTTGGAGCTGAAGAGCTTCAAAGGCTTACTGCACCTTCTACTACTGTGGAAGAAGTTGGTCAACCTAAGGTCCAAAGGGAACCTAAGATTAAATTTGTGAAGTCACTGGATTGATGAACATCCGAGCGTGTTCTTAACGGAAGGTGATAAACCAAAGACAAACAATAGTACGAACAATAATCGAATGATTTCATTTATAAAACCTAACGATTTTAAGCTCGTTATAACTTAAGAATTAAGACTTTTGGCAAGGGGAGATGGAGCATGATCTCCCCTCTTATCCGGCAGCACCTAGGCCCCGGGCACAAACCTTCTGAAATCCCCTTAGGTTTCTACACAATGAAACTGGTATATATATGCTTCGGCCCATATTAGATGCGACTGAGCCCATTCGTGCGATTGGACCATGCGTATGGTTCAATCGTACGACCGGACCATGCGCATGGTTCAATCGTACGACTGGACCATTCTTATGGTTCAGTCTTACAAATGCCCCAATCACATCTCTCAGTCGCACGACTGGTCCATTAGCATGGTTCAGTCGTACGACTGAGTCTCATTCGCATATGCTCCTGCGAATGACCCAGTTTCATGTGTTTACAAGGTGTATAACATTAAGCCTAGACTATTAGTCAAGCGACGGACACACTATGTATGACAATATATGCTCCAACAAATTTCCCCTTGGACATTGCTTGCGAATAGTAGATAACACCTCTTACAATCTTCAGTCAATCTTTGCTTTGGTTTCTAATAGAATGAAACGAAAAACCATATTAGCCAACGTTGCCGATCCGTCAGGTTGCTACAGTATCCCTGAAAATGAATTTAGGCAGAATAGCTTTCGTTTAATTTGCAGAACACTATCATAGCAGTAAGATTCCCCAAATGACTGATTTTTCCAGATAATGACATGAACGGTTTTCCATTGTTTCAATCTTCACGCAGTCTAACCTGATTAACATTAACAACTGTAGAAATTCCCCTCACATTCAGCATATCCCAATATATAAACATTGTGCTTTCCTGACGTTTTCATACGGTGTATTGGGCAAAAGGTTGAAGGTTCCAATCCACAGCTGACAATATCAAACAAATCAGCATGCACGTAGATTCATCATCAGAAACCTGCTCACATCATCACTTTCTGATTGCATCTTCAATTTCTCTATACATGGATTCACCTTAAAAATGAGAATCCTCTCTGTGCTGATAAATATAACTTGATTGGCCCATAAATAGTCAGATGCTCCTGACTACCCCACAAAATCAGCACTTACAGTTGACATCTTCTCTTCTCTCTTTTGTGTTCTAACAACATTCACCTATTCTAGAAGTCCAACAAATAGTGGGGTATCCATCAAACTTGTTTGACATGAGAACCTCAGGGTGAATGTACTTTGCTCATCCTCAACTCTTGCTTAGACTTTCCAGGAAAATCTTCACTATTGATCCGAATATGAACCGAAAAATGACCCGATAATTTTCCCTAAAAAAATTTATTTTACCAAACTTTTTTAGAAGGCTTCCCGACTGATAAAAATGGTTTAGGGAAAAATTCGTGCAAGAAGCTGTTCCAGACCCTTTTTTTGGTCTAAGACACAGCTCATTCGTGCGATTGGAACAGACGAATGAAGACATACGTGCGAATGGGTGATTCGTGCGAATGGATGCTCCGAATGCGTCAGTCGTGCGAATGGATGCTCCGAATGGGTCAGTCGTGCGAATGAAATACACGAAAGGGTCAGTCGTGCGAACGAAGGTTCATTCGTACGAATGGACATACGAATGGTTCAGTCATACGAATGGACCATACAAATGGTTCAATCGTGCGAATGAGGCCCAGACGCATGGCCCAATCGCATGAACAGGTCTGAACACAGAAAACCAGATCTGCAGCCTCCACAAGGTTGAAAAACCCTAACCCGATGATTTGGACGAGACACAACACAAAAATTGTATCACTGGATTCGTTTTTATGATCTGAAGAAGATTTCGGGTCCGATTTTAACAAACAAACAACACATGCAACGAGATTGGAGCAAAACAACAAGAACACGAAGTGGGTTTTACGTTAAAGAAAAAGAATTTAATCCAGAAATCAAGAGCTCGGGTTGCTAGAATGATTGTTAGATCATTCCAAGGCTCTCTGATACCAATTGTGAAGTCGCTGGATCGATGAACATCCGAGCGTGTTCTTGACGTAAGGTGATAAACCAAAAGACAAACAATAGTACGGACAATAATCGAATGATTTCATTTATAAAACCTAACGATTTTAAGCTCGTTACAACTTAAGAATCAAGACTTTTGCAAGGGGAGATCGAGCATGATCTCCCCTCTCATCCGGCAGCACCTAGGCCCCGGGCACAAACCTTCTGAAATCCCCTTAGGTTTCTACACAATGAAACTAGTATATATAGGCTTTGGCCCATATTAGATGCGACTGAGCCCATTCGTGCGATTGGACCATGCGTATGGTTCAATCGTACGACTTGACCATGCGCATGGTTCAATCGTACTACTGGACCATTCTTATGGTTCAATCTTACGAATGCCCCAATCGCATCTCTCAGTCGCATGACTGGTCCATTAGCATGGCTCAGTCGTACGACTGAGTTTCATTCGCATATGCTCCTGCGAATGACCCAGTTTCATGTGTTTACAAGGTGTATAACATTAAGCCTAGACTATTCGTCAAGCGACGGACACACTATGTATGACAATATATGCTCCAACAAAATTTGAAGGGGAACTAAGGACTGATGGCCCAACAACTAAAACAGTTGGGACAGAATCTGCATCTCCTCCATCTTCCGAAGCTGAAGTTAAAGCCTCGGAAGACCAAACTAAATCTTCCGAAGCTGAAATAGAAGCTGCGGAAGGACTGTTCAAGATGTCCGAGGAACTGATCATCACAAATGTAATCCTTGAAATAGCATCTGAGGTGAACAGCGAGGACTTTCTGGATCTACCTCCATCTCAGACATCCTTTCTACCTCTCTCACAATCAGAATCCACTCTCCAAGAACTACCACAGTCAAGTTCTTTAAAAGATAAAGGGAAAAGAAAGATGACTGCGGAAGAGCTTCGGGAAGAGGAGAGGATTGAGAAACTAAAAAGGAAAGGAAGATTTCGTACTGAAAAGTTGCTAGCTGCTAGCACAAAAGCAGTTGCAACCAATCAGGAGGATATCAACAACAAAAAGAGAGAAGAGATCATTGACAAACTCATAAATTTGGGAGTTGCCAATGAAGAAACACTCTTGCTACCACTAGAGGAGTTGGTGAATCTGGAGAAGGCAACCAGGCTGAAACTTGAAGAAGAAGCTAGGTTGGCCTTAGAGAAAGAGAAAGAAGAACATATGGAATCTGATCTACAGCTCAGAGAGTAAAGGATATCTTTCCTGACCTCCAGAGGATTCTCTCTGCAAGAACTCTCTCCACACAACAATGATATGATCCTATGGCTCTTCAACAAAGAGCAGCATCAATTCCTTGATTTGCCTAGAGGAACATTGGACCAGGCTTCAAGACTTCTAAGTCTCAACTCAGATTCATTAAATGATGAAGAGAAGAAACTTAGAAGAAAACTGGTGACTCTGCTAGATACAAGGAAAGAGGACAAGATTCCTGTTGGTCCCAAGCAACACTTGAATCATGAATTTGATGAAGATTCTAGATCAAACACCACAAAATAAGATGAACAATGAAGAACATCTCAAGAACACACTCAAAACCCTTTGTTTGATCCAAAAATGTGATTACAAAATAATTTGAAAGTGGAAACCCTAATCACTAGCTCCTCCAAGCTTAAAACCCTAATTGCCATACTTTACTATTTATAGTAAATGACAATTTACTAATGACACTTAGGACCCTAAACTATGACAATTAGAAATTACAATTAAAACCGCAAAATGTCTAAAAACAAGATTAAATATATTTTGTCGACACAAAATATATTTATTAACAATAAACATCCTAGACAAATATATCTTCAACGTCTTGTCTCTAATCTTTGCCCCGAACGCGTCGTGTTGACTTTTCCGTTGACTTTGACCGTTGACGTTGACTTTGTTGACTTTAACTGTGTTGATAATATTGGACTATCTTTCAGACCCAACAATATTCCCCCTTAGTCTACTATTATCAACGTCTTTCATCGTGATCAGCACCGATAAGTCAACTGAACTTGATCTTCAATTTGGTAAGCTTTAGTCTCAATGTTGAGGTCCAACAATATTCCCCCTAGACTGATGCTTCCCAAATTTTGTTGCTGAAGATCTTTATCTCACAAGTTCCGCCTTTTTCTATGTTCCCCCTTGTCATGTGCATCCTCTCAGTTATAATGAAGACCACTTTCTTGAATCTTTGAGTGCTTCAAAAGATGTAAGAGGAAGATTCCTAGCTTGGTATCTTCTGTAAATTTGAGGAACAGGTTCTCTGGTCTGGTTCATTGCTCATGTGACGATCGGCCATCTCTTGTAGCACAATCTGCAACATAAACATAAACACAAACACATTCTACACATTTCTCGTTAGATCATTTCAACAAAACAAATAAACTCGTGTTTATCTATTTATGAAAACAAGCGAACCCGTGTTCGTTTGTGTGTGTAATTTCCCGTGAAATGCATGAAAATACGAGATGATTTCAATAGCATAATATGGAAGACCTAAAAGAATTTTGAAATGAAAATTTATTATAGTTTTTTTTATTTTATTTTATGTGTATATATATATATATTTGTATTTATATTATTATTATTTTTTAATTTTTAATTTTTTAAGTACCAAGAACTGAATCGATTATGAGATCATATCCTCAAGATATACTTTAGCATAAAGATGAAATTAATCATCGACAAGCAATGAGATCACACTGATAACTGAATCCAATCACATTCTTTCAAAGATTTTGAAATTCTCAAACAGAACAATAACGATTGCTGATATGTTTGTCCACTTAAACCCATGCCCTATCTTTTTTAACAAGCATCAGATGATTCGTTAAGGTTCGATTAAGCACTTTAGAATGCTAGGACCCCACAATCATTTGGCAAAAACCATCACCCGACCTCAGGATTTCTTGAATTTTGTTATGATCTTTATAGAGCAAGGCTTGTGCATTAGTGTGCAAATGATTATCAACAGAATATTGCATTCTGTGATTAATTCATCATTTAGATGATTTGACACTACTTAGACCAAAATGATGAGAGCTCCAGGTCAGTACTATCGTACAACAGAGGAGATCATCATGTTGTGCTGATGAGAGCTCCAGGTCAGTACTATCGTACAGCAAAGGAGATCATCACTCTAGGTCAGTACTTCCGTACAGCAGAGGAGATTAGCACAAGCACAAGACACATAAATACACCAAACATGGCAAAGAGATAGAGATATAGCTTATATGATTTGCATCATGGTGGGTGAAAGATCAATTCTCAATCTAATTTTTGTCGGGACTCAGTTTTCGTGCAGGCCAAAATGATTGCGTAAATCCATACATCCTTAAGCATATATTTTAATTTAAATCATTATGCTGCTGTCTACTTTATTCTTCAGGCTGAGTCTACCAAGCATATCATTAAAGAATCTGTTTGTTTTTTTGTTATTTGCAATTAAAATTAAGATGCGAATCAGATAACAGCATCAGTTACTATCATTTCTCATTTTAGAATGCAAGTCATGCAAGAACAAGTATTTCAAGATGATATACAATCATTTCTCAGTTATCTTGAATCAAGTTCCCAGTTCTCTTTTCATTTCTATTCATTTTATTTAATTTTGATATACTCTCCCCCTAAATTTTTATTTTAGCAAACCTATTTTTTTTATTTTTATTAATATTTTTTATGTTTTTTTATATTTTTAAGACTGTACAAAAATAGAAATTGACCAAAGAAGGACTTCCAAACTACACTGATATGAAGATAAGAAATGAATTTTTAAGAAATATGCAGTGACTGTGAAGTGAGAACTGTGATAATGCAGAAAAAATCCAGATTGTGGATATAATACCATGACCTTAACCTGTTTGTTCCGCCTTAAATTTGAACTAGGAACAATCCTTGTCAGTAAACCGAATTACTAACAGTCCTCCTGAATTGTTCCTGCACTAATAAACAGATTAGTTAGAAAGAGGAACTCATTTCTGTTCCGTTTTCAAGACTAGAAGGAAAAGAATTTGGTTTTGAACCTTTGGTCATTTTTATCTTTGAATCATGTGAAACCGACTTCACATGAAAAGGTTTGGATGGAGGGTTTTTCATCCAACAATTCAAAGATGTGTGTTGTGTACCTCTTGATCCAGAGAAGCAACCTGTGTTGCCCTTACCGTCTAGAACATTCTTTTTAGACTTACATTTGGAGAAGCAAATTGTTTTGCCTTTACCATTCGTAGCAAGCCTTTGAGGACATTTCTTCACCACATGACCTTATTTTCCACACTCAAAACAAGCCTTGAATGGCTTTTGATGCTTGACAGAACCATGTGATGCAGATGGGGATGCGGATTGCTTTGAGCTTATAGTAGATTCTTGCTTGTTCTGAAGTTTCCCGTGCTGAATAGGGAATGAGATCTTCACTGATTGACTGGGTTGTTTTGCAGTTGGAAAAGAGATCCGTATTGGTCTTGATTCAGCTTTTGGAAGCTTTTGAGACTTGACAATGTCAGGAGATATCTTGAACTATGAGGAACCAACATGCTCCTCTGTGTTTGATTCATCATCTGAGCTTGTCCAGTCTCGTATACACAAATCAGCTTCCAATGGATCTTGATTGACACCTCCGATTGTGTCAGCATCTGTTATAGGATTCTGATTGCCTGACGATTTGACAACTGTTCCTTCTTTGACAAACCTGACAGGAACAAACGAAGGAATATTGTCTGTTTCGAATTTGTTGAAGAAGGTTGGAGAAGTAACTGATATTGGTTTTGGAGCATCAGAGGTGGAATCGTCATTAATCTTCTTATCAGACCCCTGCCTGTGGAATCCCAAACCTACTGGAGAATCCTGCACATCTCTAACCTCTTGAAGATTAACACAGCTTAAACCTGCATTTAGACTATTAGTAGGTTGTTCAAACAAATCATTTGATGGATGAGGTCTAGGGATTGGTGAATAACATAAAGTAGAAGGGGGTGGAACTGAATTAAATACAGTTTCACCATCAGATTTATATCCAATCCCATGTTTTATCCGCGCCCCTTGTTGTTTAGCAATAAGCTCATCCTTTTTCATCTGTGAAAGAGTCCATTTATCGAGCTTTGTTTGAATCTGAGTCGTTTCAAATTGAGCTAGAACTGCTCTTTCTCTTAAAATATTTATTTCCAAATTTCTTTCCAAAAGATTTCTTTTCAAAAGAACGATTTCAGCCAATGCTTCATTAAGTTTCTTTGAAAAAGCAATTTCATTCTGCTTTAGTTCTTTGTTTATGGTTTTTAATTCTTTTTCGTTATCTAGCAATAACCTATTTGCTTTATAGATACCAAACAAACGAATTTTACAAGCAGAAGAACACATATCATGAACTGTCTCATATGGAAGATCCATGATGACTCTTTCAGCAGCAAGAGCCTTCTCGCAGTTGCAGACCCTTGTGTTTCTTTTATGTTCCTCTTCCTTGACCTTGAGCATCTCTTCATCCTCAGTTTCTTTCTTTCGTTCATCATTTTTCAACAAATCAATTGCATCAGTTCTCTCACAAACATGTTCACTTCCATTACCAGCTCTCAAAGCTTCACAATTCTCTTTTACAGTCTCTCTGATTTCATCAGTTGAATCAGAATGATTTTCCATCGACTTCAACCTCTCAATCATCTCGGTTTTGTAATCAAGAATGCTTGTCGTAGAAGATATAATAGATACATTCATTTTGTTAGTTTGAGATGGAAACACGGCTTGATGAAATTCTCTTCTCTTAATATCCAGCTCAGCAGATTTCAGCTTGTTGATCACATCTATCAACTTGTAATCAAGAAAATTTCTTTCGTTCTTAATCATTTTAACCTGAGAACTCCACTCGGGTGGAGGAGATTTAAGAAGCTGTTGAACTTGTTCATAGTTGGTGAGTTGGGGGTCATGCTTCTTCAGATTATCTGCCACAGATATAAATCGATCAATGAAATCAGACAACTTTTCATTCTTCATACCTGCAAAATAGTCAAACCGGCTTTGAGCCGTTGTGAGATTATCTGATTTAAAGTCTTCTGAAGATGATATTTTTGAACAATTAAACGACCCAAAAAATATTTTTCCCAAAAATTGTAAAATAATTCTCCCCCGGGAAAATATTTTCTTTTAAAATATCACGCTAGAAAATCTTAGCAACTGGGGTCAAGCTGCCAGGTCAGCTTGTTTTTTTATAAATATTGCAAAATCGTTGAATATTTCTTTATCGGTTTAAACTCAATTAATCACAACTAGTCAATTTTCTTTGATATTTTTATTAGCCCACACTTTATTTTTTAAAGAAAAACAGCCCAATTTTTTAATCATGAGAAAACCCAGTCCAATTGTTAGCCCAATTTAATCTTTACAAGCCCAAGACTATCTATTAATGAGTCCAACCCAACCCAATTAAAAATAACTCATTTATCATATTCAGGTCCAGCCCACAAATAAAGCCCATTTAACAATTCTCAAACCTTAACTTAAAACACTAACACTTCAACACTAATAAAAAAAAACACTTAGAGATCTGATCTTTTGAACTCACTCCCCTTTTTCTATAACCCTAATCTCCACCCCTTAGCAAAAACCGTATCCTTTGCTAAGGTCCTTCAACCTCCATGGCTTCTTCTGCAACATCCCTTCAATTTCTAACCCTAGCTTCCACTAAAACCCTAATTTCAACCTCTAATGCATCACTCTCAACTTCTCCTTTCAACACACACTCTAATGCCTCACTCTCAATCTCTCAATGCTCTGTCTCTCTCTCGATCTCTCAACTCTGGTGATCCCAAAATCAAGAATTTTCGAGCGAAGTTCAAGTGGTTGCGGTCGGTTGAAGGTGATTTGGGGGTTCAATGGTTCGAATTCGAAGGTCGACAGAGATGAGGTTGGTGTCGGTCGATGATTGGTGGTCGGTCATGGTGGTGATTTCAGTCGGAGATGGTAGTGATGAAGGTCGATCGAAGTTGATTGGGGGGTCTCAGTAGACAGGGGATTGTCGATTGGGAGGGTTAGCTGTGGTTGTTGGGTTCGCGGTGAAGGCTGCGGTAGTGGTGGTCGACAGGAGGGGTGGCTGTGGTGAAGTGGGGTTCGCGGTCACAGGAGGTTTGGGTGGTGTGTTCGTGGGGGGTTGAGGGCGACGGGGTTAAGGGTGGTTGATGGTGGTCTCATGTCGCGGTGATAGGGGGTGTGGTGGTCGTGTAAGTCGTAGGTGATGGTGGCGGTTTGGTTGAGTATGGATGGTTGTGACGGTCCGGGAACAGAAGGTTTGTGGTGATGGTGGTGATAGTGGTTGTGGCCAATGGTTGTGATTGTGGATTGTTGGGTTACGATTGATAGTTGTGGCTATGACTTTTGTTAATTTCGCTGGTGGTTCTTATAGTTTCGCAGCCCCTTTTGTTATGATTTCGCTGATTTTTCTTTAGTTTCGCAGGTTAGTTTCGCCAGAATTGTTGCAGTTTCGCCGGGATAGTTTCGCCGGAATTTCACCAGAGTTTCGCCGGACGAAACTGTAGTTTCGCCGGAGCAGTTTGAACTTTCGTTCAAGATGATGCTAAATTCACAGCTTGATGATTTGAAGATTTGAAGATTTGAAGATCCTCAAGAACACCAAGAACACACACACTAATGTTTGTTACAGAAAATCTCCGGATCTGAAATTTTTTTATTAAATCTTGTATAGATTTAGAAGTGGATATGATTTCTAACTTGTAAATCTTCAAATTCCTTGTAAAACCTTGTAGATCTGATGATTTTGATGAAGATTTGAAACTTTTAATTTTCAGATCTACTTTCTCTCTCTAGAAACCCTAACTTTCTCTCTCTACGAATCTGATAATAAACTTCAAAATCAACAACTATTCTTCACAAAAAACTGATTCAAATGGCTCTGATACCATATTATTGGTCCCAAGCAACACTTGAATCATGAATTTGATGAAGATTCTAGATCAAACACCACAAAATAAGATGAACAATGAAGTTTGTTTGATCCAAAAATATGATTACAAAATAATTTGAAAGTGGAAACCCTAATCACTAGCTCCTCCAAGCTTAAAACCCTAATTGCCATACTTTACTATTTATAGTAAATGACAGTTTACTAATAACACTTAGGACCCTAAACTATGACAATTAGAAATTACAATTAAAACCCCAAAATGTCTAAAAACAAGATTAAATATATTTTGTCAACACAAAATATATTTATTAACAATAAACATCCTAGACAAATATATCTTCAACGTCTTGTCTCTAATCTTTGTCCCGAACGCGTCGTGTTGACTTTTCCGTTGACTTTGACCGTTGACGTTGACTTTGTTGACTTTAACTGTGTTGATAATATTGGACTATCTTTCAGACCCAACAATTCCCAGTCAGTCTCTTGTGCCTAGAAAGAAAATTATCTAATGGAGGTTCGATGAAGCTTCTCACAACTTTCTTGTGGAAAGGGAAAATGGCGAAGTCAACAGACTTAATGAAACCTCTCTGCTACACTCCAGCAGATTTGATATTGCTGAGTTAGCAGAGAAGCCATTTTCCAACCCCTCCAACTCTGAAGCTGCTGCAGCCATCAGAAATCATATTAGCCGTCTTCATCTAGCCGAGCTAACTGCAATAGCCAAGATTAAAGAAGAGTTGAAGTTGAGAAGAAAGGAAGACAAGGAAAGATCTTCCACCAAGGGCACTGCCTTTCTACAGATGGTGGAGGGTCCAGAATTGGAACCTATAGTTAGATGGGAATATGATTACAGTTCCCATCAACTAACTCTTTTCAGAGGGCAACAAGAGAGGGTACACATCATCCAAGGTAATAGACTGGACCTCCTGTCTACCAAGGACTTGTACAAACATCTCAGCACCACATCAGGAAAGAACAAGGAAACAGATAAATATCTACTCTACTTGGTGCTGAAAGTTTTGAGAAGAAGAGATAAGTGAAGTTTTGGTAGCATCAGCCTAGGGGGAGTTTGTTGGATCAAGAAGAAGGCTGATGTAACCAAAACAAATTCACTTAGACAATTTTTGGTACTACATACAAAGGCTTCCGAAACTTAGCATGAAACTTCCGAAGGTTGTAGAGTTCTTCCGAAGACAAAGTGAAATATCAACTTCCGAAGACAAAGTGAAATATCAACTTCCGAAGACAAAACTTTACTCCCGAAGACAAAGACATGCTTCCGAAGATAAAGTCTTAAGAGAAGAAATTAGAAGACTGCTTCCGACGTATGAAGTTCATCAAGCCTCGGAAGAAGCAGTCTCTTCCAAAGTATAAGCGGCCTCGAAAGAACTTGTTCTTCCGAAGCCAACTTAACATTCGGAAGACACTGCTATGAACCAGTGGACATAAGTATGGTCCTCCTGACACTCTGCTATAGACCTCTGATATACTGCATGGCGTTTTCTCAAAAGCCATATAGTTGACCATACTTTATACCACTGTTCACCTTTATTAGGTAGCACAGTTATCAACTTAAGTTAGTAACAAAAGGTAAGTCATGGACATGTCATGACTACCATATCTTAGATAATACTTTATCTAAGATACCTTAACTCTAGCATTGTAGTATATGCTTTAGTCATAGGCTCCCAGCTAGTATCAAAGTATATCCGGCTGTAGATAGTAGTATATATAGTTTCTCATTGTAACTCATAAGTATGCTTGTGAGAGTCTTGTAACACTTTGAGTTGAGAAGTAATATATACAAGTATCTTGAAAATTATATCTTTGTGCTTTTATGCTACTTAGTATATTATTACTAGATCTTAGATAAGACTCTGCTTAATCTGATCCGAGTGTGGCATTAGTGAGTTGAGAGAAAACCAAGTTTTAAGTGATAAAACCGATCCTGCAAATGTCGTATCTCACCACACTCAAAGCATGGATCGTTCTCCGTTACCTTAGGCTTCTTAAGCTTAGGCTTTAGAGGTTCTGCTTTAGCCTTCCCTTTCCCCTTCCCTTTGACGTACCCCTTTCCTTTGGCAACATTTGCCTTGGGATCGAGGAACGGCCTTTTCTTATAGCCTCCCTCATTGATCGAGAGAACATGTAGAACCTTTCTACCTATCCCCCCCTCAACTGTTTTGAGCATTGCGTGAAGCTCACCAATGCTATTGTCCCATCCATTCATATTATAATTCATTATGATTCATTATGAACGTCTCAGACTTTTTAGTTAGCCCATTAAGGATCAAATCCGTGGCCAACTCCTTAGAGACGGGATAGTTAAGCCTCTCGAGGCAATCAATGTGTCTTTTTATCTTGAGTACATAAAATGATATCGGTTGGGTTTCTTCCATATGACACGCGTGAAGCGCTGGAACCGTTTTGAAGCGCTCTACCCTAGCTTGTTGAAGGACATTTCCTTCAACTGGGTAATCATGTCATATGCCCCATGATGCTCCAAGTCCTTTTGGAGTCCGGGAATCATAGTTCCCAACATGAGGCAAGAAACCTGCATGGAATCCTCAGTGTACTGAAGCCAATCGTTATAGGCCTTAACATCCTCGGGGTTTGGTTGGTCAGGAATGGGATTGTCAAGGACATAGGCCTTTTTCTCTTGCTTGAGAGTGATTCTCAAGTTTCGAAACCAGTCCATAAAATTATTGTGATTAAGACAATCTCTCTCTAAGATGGTTCTCAATGATAGGGTATGGACGGTCGGGGTGGTAGCGTTATTGTTTGCGGCCATTTCTACAAAATTTACAAAGTTCATATTAGTATTTCTGAAAAATTACATTTTAATCATTAATACCCTTTAATGTCTTATAGAAAATTAATAATTAAAACCTAGAATCAAACGTTACATTTAAATGATGGTTAGGTGACCTTTATCCCATTATTTAAATTAACAATGTAGTCAATACTTGACTATTTGCAACCTTTTGCAATTTCTAGCCTTATGGGATCGGTTAAACATCTTATGTTTAGTTGGCATGTAAAATCTCATCAACACCATTGTACGCCATGCTTCAGTGACCCTATGCACATGGTTTCCAATTTAAGTCGTCCTACTTACACGCACGTGTGAGTTTATACATACAAGTGGTTAGGTGACCTTTATCCCACAAATACGTTAAGCCCACCTCAAACACACGAGTTCCCTAAAAGTGGTTAGGTGACCTTTATCCCACAAATAGTTCTCAAGTGATTCGAGTGTCATGTAAAAGGATGGTGTTAAACTTGTTTCCAAAGGGATTTAAGTTTTGATTAATTCTAGTTTTGAAAACTCTATGTACCTTGTATTTGCATGCTTTCAAAAACATGGTACCCTATGGTTCTATTTTTAGTAAAATCATTTTATTAAAATCATTAATCCTTTTAATAACCTTTTATTAATCACTTAATGATTAGGAACCATAAATTTTCAGCTTGTTTTGTTTGTTAATTAGTCTGTTATGCATATCCAAATATCAAACAATCAACCAAAATTAAACAAATCAAACAAGCACAACCATTCAATCACAAGTGCATAACCATAGCCACTAAGTTGACCACACTTGTTTGCCATCACAAGTGTTGTCATAAGGTAATCTCTAAGGTTTTAAAATTGACACTTCAAAGTGTCCAGGAACTCCCACTTGAATCCGCATCCGAATGCTTCAAGTGTCCATGTCTTTTGTGTCCTTGCTTTGCACCTTCCTTTGGTTCACCATCTTGTGTATCTTCTTTTATAAAATATATCCTAATACATTTTTCTAGTAAAAGAAATACATCTAATCTATTTATTACACAACAAATGAATAAATAAATTACAAACCAAAAGGATACAAACACAAAAGAAATTATTACAATCCTTTGAATGAATAAAACCAAACATGACCAAATCATCCAAACACAACCAAATCCAAAACTAAAACAGGTCTAGGCGATGTTATGCACCTAAATATGTATCCAAATACAACATTTTAAGAACAAAATAAAACCCCATTTAACCCTAAATTTTCAGCCAACATAAACCAAGAATTTAGGGTTTTTTGTCCAAATAACACAATCAACCATTTGATACATATCTTTCAAGGTTTAATCATAAGCATGGATGACATAACTTTGAAAGATGGGGATTCATAATATCTTCATAAAATAGACCCTAAAAGGTTGTTAAAGTCCCATAAGACCAATTTCATAAGGACAAAAGAAGCTAGTCATCCACATATCCGGCTCTAGATGCCAATGTTAGGTTTGTTGGATACATTATCAAAGAAGTTTAACCATTTAAACTTGAAAACACAGTGAAATAAGACCTTAATATCATGTTTTATAATCTAAAAATTAAGGCACATAACTTAATTTCAACAAACCCAAGAACATAGGATCATTTATATGTGTATGAACTAGCTATCAAGAAGAATAAAACAACCAAAACACACAAAAGATACAACCTTTGTAGAGCTGTCAAAAACGTGAGATATGATGAAGAGAATGTTGGGTTTGTTGGACTCTATATCAAAGTTGTTTAACCATTTAAACATGAAAACGCAGCGGAATCTTAGCTTAATAATATGTTTTAGGAACTGAAATTTTAGAGCATATAACTTAGTAACAACAAACCTAAGAACATAGGATCAAACATATGTGAATGAACTAGCTATCAAGGTGAAACAACAACCCAAAACATCACATACAAACTACCTTTGTAGAGCTGAAAAAACGTGTGGTTTGATGAAGATGGGGCTGTGCTTGAACGACCAAAACACCAAGGATAGGTGTCCTCAAGCTTCCATACCCTTAAGCTTCAAGCAAGCATTTGTGTTGCTAGGATTTTTACACCAAAAACCAAAGAGAAAGCTGCTAGAAACCTTGTTCCAGCCGAGATTCTTCAAGAGAATGAGAGAGTATTTCTTCTTGGTTCTTTTGCATGTATGAGAGAGATCGATGGAGTGAGTGACTAGTGAATCAATTATGTTCTCAAGATGCCAACAAAAGGGACCAACGATAAAACAGGGGGGGCGAAACTTTTGGGTGCAATGGGTTTTCCCCCACAAATTTAATTATCCAATGTGTATTTTAAATTAGTCACTAATTAAGTTGTACAATTAACCTTTTAATTGTAAAACTCATACACTTCTTTTATTATTTGATGTTATCTAATTAACTTAAATAACATTACAAATAATATTATTGAACAAAATATCCTTATAAGATGTTCTATCTCATATGCTATTTATTTAGAAAACACATTCTCTAAATTGGTGTAATTATTTGATTGCATGATCATATCATCAATTAAATAAATCAATTGGTGTTTGTTAAGCTTGTTATTGGGTATGACCCGACTTGGATCATAACGTACTAACCACATCAAGGTTCTATATGTCTTGGTCATAAAGGATCCAACAATCTCCTACTTGCACAAGATTCATAGAAGATTGATGCAAGCAGTAAATACCGCCTAACAACGGTTTACTACTCTTAATACACATGACTTAAAGCCATTCAATAACATCATCCTCTTCAAGTATCCAACTTGAAATGATTTAGGTGAATCAATCATTTATCCTTTTGTTACAGATGTCATGTTAAATCCTAGGACACACACTGATCATTCCTTGATGATTTAACTTAATCAGGCCTTAGACATCTTGCTCTCAACGAATAAGAGGAACAAATTCCATCTTGACTACATATGTTTCTCATAATCACCTCATGTCACACCTAAACATAGTCTTATGTACTGTCCATTATTTTAGAGCAGTGAAGAACTAGTTTAAGGTATGACACATTTGTGAATATCAAAACCTAATATGTATCTCAGGTTGGAGGATACCAAATGATATTCGCCTTTACTCAAATTTACTTATGATCGATCTAGTAGATTCCATGTTGTAGAATTTGAGACGTGGGTCAGTCCAATATTTGTATCCCATAAATATCTATGAACTTTGGCAGCAACCCTTTGCTCTATATTCATCCATATGAATATCTACCAATCCAAGTTTATAATAGTCTTACTTTCATACTTGTTCCCACAAGCATGAATGACTACGGACATTCTGAGTAATTAATTTACTCATGGATTTTAAACATGCAAAATAGGAATATTAGTTGAATCATTATAACCAAATAATTTATTCAAGTAATAAAGGATTACAATATCTAATTACAAGTAATAAAGGATTACAATAGGAATATTAGTTGAATGACTACGGACATTCTGAGTAATTAATTTACTCATGGATTTTAAACATGCAAAATAGGAATATTAGTTGAATCATTATAACCAAATAATTTATTCAAGTAATAAAGGATTACAATATCTAATTACAAAATTGAAGATCAAATCCAGTCACTAGAATATTGAAGTCCCATGGCACAGGTATGACTTTCATGCTTTGCCTTTTCAAGAAGCTTCGTGAGTGGATCCGAAATGTTTTGATCCGTGTGAACTTTGCGAATACATATCTTTCATTTTTTAACTTCATTCCTTATGTAGTTGAATCTCCGTTCAATGTGCCTAGTCTTTTGATGTGCACGGGGTTCCTTGATTTGAGCAATCGTACCCTCATTATCACAAAGAATTTCTAGTGGGTCCTGAATGGAAGGGATTACCCCTAGATCGGCAATGAATTTCTTTAACCATGCAGCTTCCTAAGCTTCTAACGAAGTGGCGATGTATTCTGACTCTTTAGTTGATAATGCCACCACATCGTGCTTAGAGCTCTTCCAAGAGATTGCTCCTCCATTCAAGATGAAAATGTACCCCGATTGTGATTGTGAATCATCCCGATCAGTTTGGAAACTCGCATCCGTGTAACCCTTTACAACGAGTTCCTCCTCACCAGATCCATAGATTAGGAACATATCTTTAGTCCTCCTTAGGTACTTAAGTATGTTCTTAACAGCCATCCAATGACTGTTTCCAGGATTTTGTTGGTATCGGCTTGTCATGCTCAAAGCGCATGACACGTCCGGTCTAGTGCATATCATTGCATACATGATGGATCCTATAGCAGACGCATACGGGATCCCCTTCATTTTGTCTTGCTCATCCTTTAAGCTTGGACATTGAGTCTTACTCAATATCGTTCCTCTTTGAATAGGTACGGTACCTTTCTTAGAGTTTTCCATCTTGAACCTTTTCAAGATCTTGAAAATATATGCACTTTGATTCAAACCTATCAACCGCCTTGATCTATCCCTATAGATCTTTATTCCTAAAATATAGGCGGCTTCACCAAGATCCTTAATGGAGAAACAGCTTCCAAGCCAGGTTTTAACAGCTTCCATGGTTGGAATGTCATTTCCAAATAGTAGGATGTCATCGATATACAATATTAGAAAAGTGGTGATGCTCCCACTAGCTTTCTTATATACACATGCTTCATAAGCGTTTTTTATGAACCCAAATTTGACTATTTCTTCATCAAAACGGTGATTCCAACTTTTTGATGCTTGTTTCAATCCATAGATTGATTTCTTTAACTTGCATACTTTGTTAGGATGTTTTTAATCGATAAAACCTTCAGGCTGAACCATATAGACATCTTCCTCAAGATATCCATTTAGGAAAGAGGTTTTGACATCCATTTGCAAAATCCCATAATCATAATGAGCAGCTATGGCAAACAATATCCTAATAGACTTTAGCATTGCAACGGGTGAGAAGGTCTCATCATAATCAACCCCTTGAGTTTGAGTAAAACCTTTTGCTACAAGTCTAGCTTTATAAGTATCCAAGTTTCCATGCATGTCGGTTTTCTTCTTGAAAACCCAGTTACTTCAACTATCTTGGAGTTAAGAGGTGGTTCAACCAAGTCCCACACTTGGTTGTCATACATGGATTGCATCTCAACGTTCATGGCTTCAAGCCATTTGCCACAATCCAAATTGGACATTGCATCATGATAGGTGGTTGGTTCATTGGAATCTACCACATAGCATCCATCTACTAAAAATCCATATCTTTCAGGTGGATTACTAATTCTACCAGATCTGCGAACGTTTTGTGTATATTGATCAACCACTTGATCATTCCTAACATCCTCATGTTGAGTGCTAGTGTCAACCAAACGTGTATCGATTTTTGGTTCTTGATCCTCCTTAAGATTCACGGTTCTACTGCTAGTTCCTTTCGTAAGGAACTTAGCTTCTAAGAACTCAGCCTTTTTGGCAACGAACTCCTTTTGTTCCAATGGATCATAGAAATAATATCCCATAGAATCTCTAGGATATCCAATGAAGATACACTTAGTGGAACGGCTTTCTAGCTTGTTTGAGGTGAGAGTCTTAACATAAGCCTCACAACCCCATACCTTTAAATATGAAAGCGATGGGACCCTTCCATGCCATATATCAAAAGGTGTCGTTTCCACTTTCTTGGTTAGGGCCATATTCAAAATACGGGCCGCTGAGAGCAAAGCAAAACCCCAAAATGATAGAGGCAGTGAGCTTCTAGCCATCATAGATCGAACCATATCCAATGGAGTTCGATTTCTCCGCTCAGACACACCATTATGTTGTGGTGTTCCAGGTGGAGATAGTTGTGAGACAATACCACAACTTCTAAGATGATCTCTAAAAGCATCACTTAGGTATTCACCTCCTCTATCGGTGCGGAGAATTTTTATTTTCTTGTTGAGTTGATTTTCTACTTCATTTTGGAAGATTTTAAACATTTCAAAAGCTTCATCTGTGTGTCTCAATAAGTAGACATAACCATATCGACTATAGTCATCGGTAAAGGTAATGAAGTATCTTTCTTGGTAACTAGTCATTGGCTTAAAAGGACCACATACATCAGAATGTATGATGCCTAATAAATCTTTTGCCCTTTCGGATTTGCCACTAAAAGGTGCTTTGGTCATTTTACCTTGTAAACAAGATTCACTTACATCAAATGAATCATTTTCATTTGCTTTTAAAAGACCGTTCTTTTGAAGTGTTTGTATGCGCTTCTTGTTTATATGACCAAGACGGCAATGCCAAAGATAGGTATCACTCAAATCCAATTTGAGTTTCTTAGTGGTGGTTTGGTATAATGAGCTATCATATAATGTGTTTTCACGAACCAATTCATAAATACCATTCATAGGGATAGCTTTAAAATAAAATATACCATTTAAAGAAACATGAATTTTATTTTCAATAAATATCAAAACATAACCATATTGTCTTAATTGGGCAACAGAAATAATGTTCCTAGTCAAACTAGGAGCATACAAAATATTGTTCAAAATTGCTTCCAAACCATTTGGAAGCTTCAAGATGTAGTCCCCTCGGCCTTCAACTTGAACTTTTGCCCCCATTTCTCATGTAGAGGCTAACATCCCCTTTCTTGAAGTCCTTACTTCTTTTGAACCCCTGCAATAAGTTGCAAATGTGAGTTCCAAACCGGTATCCAATACCCATGTGTTAGAGGATATTAAATTTAGATCAATATGAATCATGTAAGTTGTACCTGAGGTTTGCCCAGCATCCCTCTTAGCTTGCAACTCTTTGAGATGGACTGGACAATTTCTTGCCCAATGTCCAATCTCCCCACACTTAAAGCATGGGTCATTCGAAGCAACCTTTTGCTTCTTCTCCGCGGGTTTGGGTGGTGGCGCTCTAACCACTCCTTTTTCCTTTCCCCTAATGTGCCCCTTACCCTTGGCAACATTTGCCCTGGGTGCGGGGTGAGGTCTCTTTTTGTTCCCACCCTCATTGATGGTGAGAAAGGGTAAAACCCATTTACCTATGGCCGCCTCGACAGTTTTGAGCATAGAGTGAAGCTCACTTATGTTTTTTGTCCCACCCATTCATGTTATAATTCATGACAAAGTTGTCAAACCTTTTTGACAAAAAGTTGAGGATCAAATCCGTAGCCAACTCTTTCAAGACGGGACAATTCAGCCTTTCGAGGCGGTCGATGTGGCTTTTCATCTTAAGTACATAAGATGAAACAGATTGGGTGTAATCCATACGACATGCATGGAGTGCTCGAACCGTTTCGAAGCGCTTTACCATTGCTTGTTGTTGGAATGTTTCCTTCAACTGGGTTATCATGTCGTATGCTCCATGATATTCATACTCCTTTTGGAGATCGGGAGTCATACTTGCCAACATGAGGTAAGACACTTGGACCGAGTCCTCAGTGTATTTCACCCAATTCATAAAATCCTCCTCATTCCCCTCATTAGGTTGATCGGGAATCGGATCGTCTAAAACATATGATCGTTTCTCTTGCTTGAGAACAATTCTCAAGTTTTGAAACCAATCAATAAAATTATTATGGTTTAGACGCTCCTTTTGGAGAATGGTCCTTAGTGATAGTGAGTGAGCGGACGAGTTTTCATTGTTATCATTATTGTTGGTGGCCATCTACAAGAATTTAACAAAGTTCAATTTTTGTATTTACGATATTATCCATATTTTAATATTTAAATCCCTTTTATGTGTCTTACACATTTTTAAAATTCTAGAATCCAACGTTTCATTTAAATAGTGGTTAGGTGACCTTTATCCTATTATTTAAATTAACAAGGTAGTCAACGTTTTGACAATTGCAACCCTTTGCAACTTCTAGGGTATGGGATCGACTTACACATCATATGTGTGGTCGGCACGTTTATCCTATCAACACCTTTGTAAACCATATTGTAGGTGATCCATTTAACATGGTTTACAAATTAAGTTACCCTACTTGCACACACATGTGAGTTTTCCAACATAAGTGGTTAGGTGATCTTTATCCCACAAATATGGTATCCCCACCTCAAGTCACAAGTTCCCTCAAAACGGTTAGGTGACCTTTATCCCATTAAGAGTTTCCAAATGACTCAAGTGTTATGTAAAAGGATGGTGTTAAACTTGTTTATAAAAGAAATTTAAAGTTTTCATAATCTTAGTTTAGAAAACATTATGTACCTTATATTTGCATGCTTTCAAATATAAGGTACCCTATGGTTCACTTTTAATAAAACCTCTTTTATTAAAACCATTAAGACTTTTAATAACCTTTTATAAATTACTTAATATTAAAGAACCATCAAATTTTCAGCTTGTTAAGTTGTTAATGAGTTTGTAATGCATATCCAAATATCAACCAAACAACGAAACAACAATCATCCAAACAAGCATAATCATACAAACATAAGTGCATAACCAAAGCCACTAAGTTGACTACACTTGTTTGCCATCACAAGTGTTGTCATAAGGTCTTTCCTAAGGTTAAATAATGACACATCATATGTGTCCATGAACTCCCACTTGAATCCACATCCAAAGCTTCAAGTGTCCATGCCTTTTATGTCCATCTTTGGGTCTTCATCTTGTGCATCATCCTTTTACAAAATTATATCCTAATGTAATTTTCTAATAAAAGAAATGCACCTAATCTATTTATTACATAACCAAATGAATAAATAATTACAACCCAAATTACAAACACAAATATTACAACCCTTTTATGAATCAAAACCAACATGACAAAATACAATCAACCAAAACCAAACACATAAGGCCAAGGCTATGTTATGCACCAAAATATGAAATATATTGAACATCCAAGAACAACAATGAATCCCTTATTTCAGCCTTAAAATTTCAGCCAACATGAACTCAAATTTTAAGGTTTGTCCAAACAACACAATCAACCATTTGATGTAAATCTTTCAAGGTTTATACTTAAGCATGCTAGATTAAACCTTGAAACATAAGGGATTCATTATATCATCACAAAACAGCCCTTATTAGGTTGTTAAAACCCTATAAAACCAATTTTACAAGGACTATTGAAGCTAGTTATCCACATATCCGGCTCTAGATGCCAATGTTGGGTTTGTTGGACTCTATATCAAGGTTGTTTAACCATTTAAATATGAAAACGCAGCGGAATCTTAGCTTAATAATATGTTTTAGGAACTGAAATTTTAGAGCATAGAACTTAGTAACAACAAACCCAAGAACATAGGATCAAACATATATGAATAAACTAGCTATCAAGGTGAAACAACAACCCAAAACATCACATACAAACTACCTTTGTAGAGCTGAAAAAACGTGTGGTTTGATGAAGATGGGGCTGTTCTTGAACGACCAAAACACCAAGGATAGGTGTCCTCAAGCTTCCATATCCTCAAGCTTCAAGTAAGCACTTGTGTTGCTAGGATTTTTACACCAAAACCAAAGAGAAAGCTGCTAGAAACCTTGTTCCAGCCTAGATTCTTCAAGAGAATGAGAGAGTATTTCTTCTTGGTGCTTTTGCATGTATGAGAGAGATAGATGGAGTGAGTGACTAGTAAATCAATTATGTTCTCAAGATGCCAACAAAAGGGACCAACCACAAAAGAGGGGGTGGCCGAAACTTTTGGGTGCAATGGGTTTTGCCCCCCAAATTTAATTATCCAATGTGTATTTTAATTAGTCACTAATTAAGTTGTACAATTAACCTTTTAATCATAAAACTCATACATTCCTTTTATTATTTGATGTTATCTAATTAACTTAAATAACATTACAAATAATATTCTTGAACAAAATATCCTTATAAGATGTTCCATCTCATATGCTATTTATTTGGAAAACTCATTCTCTAAATTAGTGTAATTGTTTAATTGCATGATCATATCATCAATTAAATAAATTAATTGGTGTTTGCTAAGCTTGTTATTGGGTATGACCCGACTTGGATCATAACGTACTAACCACATCAAGGTTCTATGTGTCTTGGGCATAAAGGATCCAACAGAGAATGATGTTCTTGCTCGACCAAAACACCAAGGAGAGGTGCCCTCAAGTTTCCATACCCACAAACCTTAAGCAAACACTTGTGTTGCTAGGATTTTAACACCAAAAAACCAAGAGGAATGCTGCTAGAAGACTCCTTCCAGCCGAGATTTCTTCATGAAAAGAGAGAGTTTTTCACTTTTGGTTCTTGCATGTAAGAGAGAGAACAAGGTAGAGTGTGTAACTAGTTAAGGGTGTGTGTTTTCGATGAAATGAAAAATGAATCATCCCAATGAAAAGGGCGGCCGAATGGCCCTTTTAAAATTCCCCCCCCCCCCAATTTTATCAAACAATTTATTTAAGTAGTCTCTTGTTAAGTTATAAAATTAACCTTTTAATTTTATAACTCATACACACTTTATTACTTGATGTTACTTAACTAATTTAAATAACATTACAAATAATACCCTTGAACAAAATATCCCTATAAGTTGTTCTATCTCATATGCAACTTATTTAGAAAATTCATTTTCTAAATTGGTGTAATTATTTAATTGCATGACCATATCATCAATTAAATATTTATTGGTGTTTGCTAAACTTGTTATTGGGTATGACCCGACCTGGATCATGACGTACTAACCACATCAATGTTCTATGTGTCTTGGGCATAAAGAATCCAACAAAAATATTTCATATCTCTTTTTTCATTAATTTATATTATATTTGTGTAGGTTGGGTAGGAATAGGAGCATCAGAATCTTCGTCAATTAACTCATTTAGATCAAACGAACACGGTGATGCATTTGAAAACTGCGCAGCATCTAACGTCTGTTGAAACTGAGGGATATATGGTAATGCCTTAGACTGTTGAAAGTGGTTTAAAAAAATGATTTGAAAGGACACGTAAGTATTTGATGTATCCCCCTCCTCATAATTTTGGGTACCCATTTCAAACAGGGTGTTTGATGTTCCACCATAAAAAAAAATCTGGGTTACCCATGTCGCTAAATTGTTGGTATGGAGAGCTTAAATGTAATGACTAAAACTGATTCCCTCCGTGAAAATCTTGCCCTCCCATATCCTGTTGTCTCTCATTTTCTTCAACAGCCTAACCACCAACCCTCCCTCATCCCCCACCACTTTTATGTAAACGTTATGGGACAGGTGGAAGTTGAATCTCAACTGGATTTTGCATCATATGTGTAAGTAGATAGCCTCCATGATCAACATGTGCAAACTTCATATAACGACTAACCATGTCCGTACCCATTTCATCTCCTGACCCTTTATAAAATTGGCTCATTCCTTCCATCTACAATTAAACTATGTTAATAATAATAATAATAACAACAATAACAATAATAACAACAACAACAATAATAACAACAACAACAATAATAACAACAACAATAATAATAACAACAATAAGAATAACAACAATAAGAATAAGAACAATAAGAATAACAACAATAAGAATAACATCAATAAGAATAACAACAATAAGAATAACAACAATAAGAATAACAACAATAAGAATAACAACAATAAGAATAACAATAACAACAAGAAGAAGAAGAACAACAACAATAATAAGAATAATAACAACAACAAGAAGAACAACAACAACAACAAGAACAACAACAACAAGAACAAGAACAACAACAACAACAAGAACAACAACAACAACGACGGCGGCGGCGGCGGCGACGACAACGACGACGACAACGACAGCAACGACAGCAACGACAACAAGGACATCAATGACAGCAACGACAGCAACGACAGCAACGACAGCAACGACAACAATGACAATAGCGACAACAGCGACAACAGCGACAACAACGACAACAACGACAACAACAATAATAACAACAACAACAGCAACAACAACAACAACAACAATAATAATAATAATAATAATAATAATAATAATAATAATAATAATAATATTAATACTAGCATTGTCATTCTTTGCCCTTCATTTTGAAACCCATGCGGGTTTAGATCTTGATCGCTTGGGTTCGTTACGTATGTAACGGTACGATCCATATACCACCTCGTGTATGATTCGGAAGCAACTGTCATATATCTGTGTAACTACCATTCACAAGAGTATCATGTCTTGACTCATATGCTTGAACATAAAAATTATATTTTTCTTTCAATCACTGTTTTTCCACCTCTACGAGCAGTGGAATGGAGTCGGAAATGTTCCTCTCGTGTTAGTAGTACACTAGTTGGGATCAGTTGAGCCATCCCAAATTATCGTAAAACCCTACTAGCACAGTGGAGCTCAACGTATTCCCAACAGATGAGATATGTGTCACTCTTCCAGCAAATATGATCATTTGTACAAATTTCAGGTATATATTAGATAATATGATTATAAGACCTCCAGTTAAACTGAAATAAAAAACATATAATTAAATTTATAACACCTTGTAGTAACTAATTTTTTAAAAATATATGATTAAAAAGTTAATACCATCTTGTCATTTAACTAATGTAATGTGGATCGGTACGCGCTTAGGCAATGCGGAGTGGTGTTAACATAGCTAAGTTTGCCGCCTTGCCATCTTTCAAAAATATTCAAATAAACCAACGTTTAATCGATAAATTTTTATTATTAAATATACAAGTAATACAGGTACCAAAAATTTTTACGTTATTTTAATATACCTTCCACCGTAGGGTTTTGTAAAATCAATAACGTGGTTATTAATTGGAGCCATGGTTGGTCATCTTTCCCACGCCCATAGTTGTAGAAAGAATAACGGACCCCCAACATCAATTACTGTTATTTTTGTTGCTCTGAAAAGTTGTCTATACAACTATGCTAAAACTGCACTACCCCAGCTTAGTTGCCCACAAGTACTTAGATTTTTAACATTGGTTAAAAAATTAACATGCGACATGTTAGAAGACGTATCCGGGAATAAAGTTGCCCTAATTAAGTAAAATATAATTAATCTAGCATGATGTACACATTGCTCTTCGGTGGCATCATGAGGAAAGTCTTTCCTTATTTCATTTAAAATAGCAGTCAAATTAATTTTGTTACCTTCCACCACGTGTGAATTAAGAGAATAACCAGTAAAATATTCAAACCTCATATTCAGACCTCATTAAAATCTAACTTTTGTTCATCAACTCATCAGTGCCAGAAATAACAACACCATCAACCTGTAAACCCCATAATACCTGGACATCTTGAAGGGTGACCGAGCATTCTCCAATAGGTAAGTGAAAAGTGTGTGTCTCCAGCCGCCATCTCTCCACCAAAGCCGTAATGAGACCACGGTCAAGTGTACGATATCCACAGTCGATAATACCTCCGAAAGCCGCCAACCTTATGTGGTGCATGACATTATGCGGGATGGGTTTTTCAATAATGTGTTTCCAAAAATGTGGAGTCACTGGATCGGTAGACATCCGAGCGTGTTCTTGACGGAAGGTGATAAACCAAAAGACAAACAATAGTACAAATAATAATTGAATGGTTTCATTGATAAAACCGAATGATTACAAGCTCGTTAAACAGAAAAATCATGACTTTTGGCAAGGGGAGATCGAGCATGATCTCCCCTCTCAACCGACAGCACCTAGGCGCTGGGGTTTCTACATAATGAAACTGGTATATACAGGCTTCGGCCCATATTAGATGCGACTGGGCCCATTCGTGCCATTGGACCATGCGTATGGTTCAATCGTAAGACTGGACCATGCGTATGGTTCAATCGTACGACTGGACCATTCTTATGGTTCAGTCTTACGAATGCCCCAATCACATCTCTCAGTCGCACGACTGGTCCATTAGCATGGCTCAGTCGTACGACTAAGTCTCATTCGCATATGCTCCTGCGAATGACCCAGTTTCATGTGTTTACAAGGTGTATAACATTAAGCCTAGACTATTCGTCAAGCGACGGACACACTATATATGGCAATATATGCTCCAACAAATTCCCCCTTGGACGTTGCTTGCGAATAAAAGATAACACCTCTTACAATCTTCAGTCAATCTTTGCTCTGGTTTCCAATAGTATCAAACGAAAAACCATATTAGCCAACGTTGCCGATCCGTCAGGTTACTACAGTATCCCTGAATATGAATTTAGGCACAATAGCTTTCGTTTACTTTGCAGAACACCATTCATAGCAGCAAGATTCCCCATATGACTGATTTTTCCAGATAATGACATGAACAGTTTTCCATTACTTCAATCTTCACACAGTCTAACCTGATTAACATTAACAACTGTAGAAATTCCCCCTCACATTCAGCATATCCCAATATATAAACATTGTGCTCTCCTGGCGTCTTCATACGGTGTATTGGGCAAAAGGTTGAAGGTTCCAATCCACAGCTGACAATATCAAACAAATCAGCATGCACATAGATTCATCATCAGAAACCTGCTCACATCATCACTTTCTGATTCCATATTCAATCTCTCTATACATGGATTCCCCCTAAGAATGAGAATCCTCTCTGTGCGGATAAATATAACTTGATTGACCCATAAATAGTCAGATGCTCCTGACTACCCCACAAAATCAGCACCGACAGCTGACATCTTCTCTTCTCTCTTTCGTGTTCTAACAATATTCACCTATTCTGGATGTCCAACGAATAATGGGGTATCCATCGAACTTGTTTGACATAAGAACCTCAGGGTGAATGTACTTTGCTCATCCTCAACTCTTGCATAGACTCTCCAGGAAAATCTTCACTATTGACCCGAACATGAACCGAAAAATGACCCGATAATTTTCCCAAAAAAATTTATTTTACCAAACGTTTTCAGAAGGCTTCCCGACTGATAAAAATGGTTTAGGGAAAATTCATGTAAGAAGTTGTTTCAGACTTTTTTTTTTGTCTGGTACACAGCTCATTCATGCAACTGGAACAGACGAATGAAGACATACATGCGAATGGGTAATTCGTGCGATGGATGCTCCGAATGGGTCAGTCGTGCGAATGAAATACACGAAAGGGTCAGTCATGCGAATGAAGGTTCAATCGTACGAATGGACATATGAATGGTTCAGTCATACGAATGGTTCAGTCATACGGATGTACCATACGAATAGTTCAGTCGTGCGAATGAGGCCCAGACGCATGGCCCAATCGCATGAACGGGTCTGAATATAGAAAACCAGATCTGCAGCCACCACAGGGCTGAAAAACCCTAATCCGATGATTTGGACGAGACACAACACAAAAATTGTATCACTGGATTCGTTTTTATGATCTGAAGAAGATTCCGGGTTTGATTTTAACAAACAAACAACACATGCAACGAGATTTGAGCAAAACAAGAAGAACACGAAGTGGGTTTTACGTCAAAGAACAAGAATTCGATCCAGAAATCAAGAGCTCGGGTTGCTAGAATGATTGTTAGATCATTCCA
The DNA here is from genome assembly GCA_024085815.1 of Flaveria linearis. Taxonomy (NCBI): domain Eukaryota; kingdom Viridiplantae; phylum Streptophyta; class Magnoliopsida; order Asterales; family Asteraceae; genus Flaveria; species Flaveria linearis. The sequence continues at coordinate 30,446,882 of CM044011.1, forward strand.
GCAGTAACCGGCTCTGATACCAATTGTGGAGTCACTGGATCGGTAGACATCCGAGCGTGTTCTTGACGGAAGGTGATAAACCAAAAGACAAACAATAGTATGAATAATAATCGAATGATTTCATTGATAAAACCGAATGATTACAAGCTCGTTAAACAGAAAAATCACGACTTTTGGCAAGGGGAGATCGAGCATGATCTCCCCTCTCAACCGGCAGCACCTAGGCGCCGGGCACACTATCAAAACCCTTAGGTTTCTACACAATGAAACTGGTATATATAGGCTTCGGCCCATATTAGATGCGACTGGGCCCATTCGTGCGATTGGACCATGCGTATGGTTCAATCGTACGACTGGACCATGCGTATGGTTCAATCGTACGACTGGACCATTCTTATGGTTCAGTCTTACGAATGCCCCAATCACATCTCTCGGTCGCACGACTGGTCCATTAGCATGGCTCAGTCATACGACTGAGTCTCATTCGCATATGCTCCTGCGAATGACCCAGTTTCATGTGTTTACAAGGTGTATAACATTAAGCCTAGATTATTCGTCAAGCGACGGACACACTATATATGACAATATATGCTCTAACAAAAATTCTTATAAACCTCTTCTAGCTTTAAATATACCAGCATCACTCGGTGGATTTTGAAAATAGTGAACCGCTCTATGCTCAGCACCCAAGAATAATAACTCATTGTTAATAGAACCGGGTGTAATTCGCCAACTCATTTTGTAAATTTTTTATAATGGAGATATGTAAAAAATGTATGTTAGTGTGGGTTGAATGGAGTTTATAAAGAAAAATGAAATGAAGTTAGGTGATTTGTGTGGTTGAGAATGAAAACTGAATACATGTGGTAGGTTTGGTAAATTGAGCAGATGGAATGTAAAGGAGCCCAGAACTCGCCACCCACATTGGCGGGGTTGTACCTTTTGGCAGAACTTACCACCCCCGTTAGCGGGTTCTGTGAGATTTGTACTTTTTTCCAGAACTCGCCACCCACACTGGCGGGTACTCAGGAGTCCGTGAATTCATAGCAGAACCCGCCTATCACAATGGTGGGTACTTTTCTTTCCTAATTTTTTCAAGACAAACCCTCCATGTCAACAATTTCTTACAAATTAACCCATTTTCAAAAAAATTCAGAAAATTTGATCAAAAGTAGTTTTCAAAAACTCAATAAGTAATTCACTCCTTACTTTTCAAAACCTCATTTTTACCCCATATATTTGTGTTCTTTGTTTTTTATACAGTAAAATGTGTACAGTCTGCGTACCATATCTGCAGACATATGCAGGAGAAGAGGTGGACCAAAACTCTGTAGTCTGCAAGAAGAATACTATTTATTTTTTAACATCTGCAGACAGCAAAAATAGTCTGTAATTAAAATAAACCTAATTTTTAAACTTTAAAAAGTACTTTAAAATTAAAATTTAAATAAAAATCATGTAAGTTCTTAGGATCTAGCATACTCAGTGTGTTCATAACACAACTAGTGTGTCATATAAAAGATCAGATCATGCATAACCTACTTATATGACCTAATACCATGATATACGGGTCAAAACAGATAATTTACCAAATAATCATCCATACTAACCATAACACATCCAATATGTCCAATACATACCACATACATCAAGATGATTGATTTCCAGTCCCAAACATGATGTCCTAGTTACTAGTCAACATACAAAATCATACATGATCATCAAGTTCCATACAAAACAATTAACACATTTCATCATAATAAGCATCCTTAGTAAATACTCTAGCATGATCCTAACATCAAGAACATGTCCAAATCACAACTTATACCATCAAAATAAGTCCTAGTAGTACTAACATTACACGTAAAAGCCAAGTAAATATGTTACAGGTTGTAGGTATTTGTTTTCCAGAATCTGTGTTTTCTGGCAGATTCTAGGTGTTCGGACGATACGGTCAAACACATAACCAACCAAGGATTTAGGCCAAGGCCAAACTCCAGTAGGCTCTCCTATGAGTCAATTAAGTATGTGAAAAGTTGTTTTAGGTTTTAAGGGCTTGGAGTTACTAGAAAAACTCAAAATGTTACAGCAGCTCTCAACCGGATGGCTGCTGGAGTTAGCTTGCCAAATTGTGCATAACTCCTATTTGAAAATAGCTATTGGGTTAATTCTTTTTCTGGAGTTCAGAGGATTCCAAGGAAAAATATTTGACCATAGGGTTTGGTCTCAGGTTTTATGAAATAAAATGGCATATCAAACAAGTCAACACATACATTCTGTCCAAGAGGACAGAATTGACCCTTCTAGCCAAAATAGGTAAAACACCAACTTAACCACCTCCAATTGGAGTGTGGTTACCCTTTCTGGAAACTAGACTCAGTAAGAAACAATTTGGGCACTAGAAACATATCTTTTGGACATGTCTGTATAAATGGTTTACAACACATAATGTCACCAACGGGTCAAACGGGTCAACTGGGTCAAACATGTCTATTCTTCTAAAACCTTGAGTCCTTGGTTATAGTGCACTTAGGGTTTCTCATATTCGCTGTTTACACAAACTCATGTACTTACATGATCTAGGTAACCTTTGAGGGTTGACTGTCCACTTTGTCTTTCAAGTAAACTCTAGTACTCAATACGCGTATCAGGTGAGTTCATGCTCCACTGTTTTACTTAACCTCTTTTGGGGGAGATAGCATACTGGTAACTTTACAAACGCTTTATATATTTAAGATGTGTATGATATTAATATAGTGCTGTTTACCATGATAAAGTCCTCACACTTTCGAATTGTTAATATTGAATAGCGGGGAAACTTGGGTAGTACTACTGGGTCTGACGAGCCCCACCTGTGTGACTCGAGGTTAACCGGGTGCAATTTGTCCTATGTACATTTGTCACGATATGGTAAAGTCGTGACAGGAGGCAAACATATCACAGTCAGCTTCAATTGCGAAATCACTATATATTAATATCTATTTGTTAATGAACTAGCTATCTATTACAATGCACATGCTTATATATATCACTATTGTTAAACTGTTATGTTTATACGTAAACTCTTGAACTCACCAACCATTGTGTTTGTGACATCCGGTGATTTTCCGTTACTAAACTCCGTTAGTTCCGTTAAGTTTTACTTACACGCGTCGTAAGCACACACTAGTTGTCGTTTGACGTTGGTGACCTAATAATAATTAATAATGTTAATTTAATAATAATCTACTTGATTATATGATTATTGTGTTATGCTTATGTGTTTACGTGATTTAAAGACTATTCGAGAATTTTATCGCGTAACGCGGAAACGCGTGTGTTAATTCGTATGTCTTGTGTTTTTACAAAATAAAGTATCTAAGGGTTACCATTAGTTTATATGTTTATATTGTTAAGTTTAAAACACATTACAAAGAGTTAAAAACTTAACTTTTAAAAAAATACAAAGTGGAAGTTTTAGAGGGGGTGTACTTGTAAATTGGTTAAAATAAAACACCCAAACACCCATGACCGACCTGCAGCTTATTCCCTCCCTCAACCTGCGATTTTCAGCCTATAATCCTCAAATCTTCACGGGTTTGGTCGATTCCAAGTAGTAGAAGGCAATAGAAGCATCAAATCTTCTTTCTTTCCACGAATTGAAGGTTAGTTTGGTGTTTTTTTTCGTGATTTCTCATCTTGGCCGAAGCCTATACTCGAAATTGATGTTCATGGGGCTGAAATCTTGATGTTTTGTTGATATTAATGTGTTATTTAGGTTGTATGTATGTTGATTAGTGTTGATTATGCAAGAAAACTACACTATTGGTTGATTGATCATGAACCTTGATTTACATGAACCCTAATTTGAAATTTTGGGGCTTTTGTGGAATTGATTGTTGTTTGATGTTGTTTGGATGTTAATTAGTTAGTATGAATGTTAGAAAACATGAATTATGCAAGAAATTGGTGAATTGAGAACTTTGTTCATATGTTACTAAAAATAGTAACTTTTATGCATGAACTTGATAATTCAAGGATGAATTGGTGTTATTAGGGTGTTAATGATGTTGTATGAACATTGGGATTGTGATATGAATGCTAGATTGTTGCTATGAATGCTAGAAATCTTAGGTTGGATGTTGTTGTTCATGTTTTGCTAAAAGTAGAAACTTTTTAGATATGGATGAATGAATCATGCTAGTTTGATGTTGTTGATCATAGTTAGTTGTTGTTATGAGCTTGAAATAGTATATCATTGATGAATTATGTGTACATTGGGTGTTTACTAGATTTTGGGATGAACTTTCCCAAAAGGGAAACTTTATTTTTGATGGACATTGGATATTGGTAATTGGACATGTTAATGATATTAGGATCATGCTAGAATGATTGTTGTGGATGTCTAAAGTGATAGAATCTATTAATTGAGTTGTATGGAATGTTTATTTGGTTATTGGGTGATTTATGTACTTGGAGATCATGTATGGTTTTGTATGTTGATTAGTAACTAGGACATCATGTTTGGGACTGGAAATCAATCATCTTGATGTATGTGGTATGTATTGGACATGTTGAATGTGTTGTGGATTAGTATGGATGATTAATTGGTAAATTATCTGTTTTGACCCGTATATGCTAATTCATGGTTATAGGTCATATAAGTAGGTTATGCATGATCGGACCTTTTATATCGTACACTAGTTGTATTATGGATACACTGGTATATGCTCATGTCTGTTTAAATGGTTTACAACACATAATGTCACCAACGGGTCAAACAGGTCAACTAGGTCACATGTATGTTGTCTTTATAAAACCTTGAGTTCTTTGATTGTAAAGCACATAGAGTTTCCTTGGGAATTTCTGTGTACATGTACTTATGTACTTGTGTATTCTAGGTAACCTTTGAGGGTTGTCTTTCCATTCGTTCTTGTCAAGTTAAGCCTTAGATATCTATCACGCGTATCAGGTGAGTTCATGCCCCATTGTTTACTTAACCTCTTTTTGGGGGAGATAGCATACTGGTAATGTTACAAACGCTTTATTTATTAAAGATGTGTATGATATTAATATAGTGCTGTTTACCATGATAAAGTCCTCACACTTTCGAATTGTTAATATTGAATAGCGGGGAAACTTGGGTAGTACTACTGGGTCTGACGAGCCCCACCTGTGTGACTCGAGGTCAACCGGGTGCAATTTGTCCTATGTACATTTGTCACGACATGGTAAATCATGACGGGAGGCAAACATAACACAGTCAGCTTCAATTGCGAAATCACTATATATTAATATCTATTTGTTAATGGACTAGCTATCTATTACGATGCACATGCTTATATATATCACGATTGTTAAACTGTTATGTTTGAACGCAAACTCTTGAACTCACCAACCATTGTGTTGACTTTTAGTATGTTATTCTCAGGTCGTTAATCCGGATTGCCAGTAGGAGCACTGCACGAGTCAAGCATGCATCCTAACACTTAAACAATGATACATTTGTTTATCTTTACATTTTGGGTTTTAAACAGTTGGTTAGCGCATGTTTTGCCATTTTATACATTTTTATATTTTGGGTTTGTTTTATTACTATACGCTTCCGCATGATTGTTAAAGTTTGAACTCTGGTTTGGTTTATGTTAAATGTAGCATATAGAGTCGTTCCAAGTAACTATTGACTGTGATCCTGGTTTGTTCACACGCCTCGCGGTAAAACTCCGCACGTGGATTTTGAGGGTGTGACAGTGTTGACTTTTTAGTATGCTATTCTCAGGTCGATAATTCGGATTACCAGTAGGAGCACTGCACGAGTCAAGCATGCATCCTAACACTTAAACAATGATACATTTGTTTATCTTTACATTTTGGGTTTTAAACAGTTGGTTGGCGCATGTTTTGCCATTTTACACATTTTTATATTTTGGGTTTGTTTTATTACTATACGCTTCCACATGATTTTTAAAGTTTGAACTTTGGTTTGTTATGTTAAACGTAGCATATAGAGTCGTTCTGAGTAACTATTGACTGTGATCCTGCGGAGTTTTACCGCGAGGCGTGTGAACAAACCAGGATCACAGTCAATAGTTACCCAGAACAACTCTATATGCTACGTTTAACATAACAAACCAAAGTTCAAACTTTAAAAATCATGCGGAAGCGTCTAGTAATAAAACAAACCCAAAATATAAAAATGTATAAAATGGCAAAACATGCGCCAACCAACTGTTTAAAACCCAAAATGTAAAGATAAACAAATGTATCTTTGTTTAAGTGTTAGGATGCATGCTTGACTCGTGCAGTGCTCCTACTGGCAATCCGGATTATCGACCTGAGAATAGCATACTAAAAAGTCAACACAATGGTTGGTGAGTTCAAGAGTTTGCGTATAAACATAACAGTTTAACAATAGTGATATATATAAACATGTGCATTGTAATAGATAGCTAGTCCATTAACAAATAGATATTAATATATAGTGATTTCACAATTAAAACTGACTGTGATATGTTTGCCTCCTGTCACGACTTTACCATATCGTGACAAATGTACATAGGACAAATTTCACCCGGTTGACCTCGAGTCACACAGGTGGGGCTCGTCAGACCCAGTAGTACTACCCAAGTTTCCCCGCTATTCAATATTAACAATTTGAAAGTGTGAGGACTTTATCATGGTAAACAACACTATATTAATATCATACACATCTTAAATATATAAAGCGTTTGTAAAGTTACTAGTATGCTATCTCCCCCAAAAGAGGTTAAGTAAAACAGTGAGGCATGAACTCACCTGATACGCGTATTGAGTACTAGAGTTTACTTGAAAGACAAAGTGGACAGTCAACCCTCACAGGTTACCTAGATCATGTAAGTACATGAGTTTGTGTAAACAGTGAATATGAGAAACCCTAAGTGCACTATAACCAAGGACTCAAGGCTTTAGAAGAATAGACATGTTTGACCCAGTTGACCCGTTTGACCCGTTGGTGACATTATGTGTTGTAAACCATTTAAACAGACATGAGCATATATCATACAAGTCATGTAAGTTCTTAGCATCTAGCATACTCAGTGTGTTCATAATACAACTAGTGTATCATATAACAGGTTAGATCATGCATAACCTACTTATATGACCTATTACCATGAGTTAGCACATATGGGTCAAAACAGATAATCTACCAAATAATCATCTATACTAACCACAACACATTCAATATGTCCAATACATACCACATACATCAAGATGATTGATTTCCAGTCCCAAACATGATGTCCTAGTTACTAATCAACATACCAAACCATACATGATCATCAAAGTGCATAAATCACACAACAACCTACTAAACATTCCATACAACCCAATTTTCAGATTCTAACACATTAGGCATCCACAACAAACATTCTAGCATGATCCTAATGTCATGAACATGTCAAATTTTCAATATCCAATGTTCATCCAAAATAAAGTTTTCCTTTTGGGAAAGTTCATCCCAAAATCTAGTAAACACCCAATGTACTCCTAATTCATCAATAATATACTATTTCAAGCTCATAATAACAACTAACTATGATCAACAACATCAAACTAGCATGATTCAATCATCCATATCTAAAAAGTTTCTACTTTTGGCAAGACATGAACAACAACATCCAACCTAAGATTTCTAGCATTCATAGCAACAATCTAGCATTCATATCATCATCCTAATGTTCATACAACATCATTAATACCCTAATATCATCAATTCATCCTTGAATTATCAAGTTCATGCAAGAAAACTACACTTTTGATTGATTGATTATGAACCTTGAGGAATAGGAACCCTAATTCGAAAATTTTAGGGCTTTTGTGGAATTGATTGTTGTTTGATTTTGTTGGGATGTTAATTAGTTAGTATGAATATTAGAAAACATGAATTATGCAAGAAATTGGTGAATTGAGAACTTTGTTCATACCTTACTATTAATAGTAACTTTTGTGCATGAACTTGATAATTCAATGATGAATTAATGGTATTAGGGTGTTAATGATGTTGTATGAATATTGGGATGATGATATGAATGCTAGATTGTTGTATGAATGCTAGAAAACTTAGGTTGCATATTGTTGTTCATGTCTTGCCAAAAGTAGAAACTTTTTATATATGGATGAATGAATCATGCTAGTTTGATGTTGTTGATCGTAGTTAGTCGTTGTTATGAGTTGAAATAGTATGTTATTGATGAATTGTATGTACATTGGGTGTTTAGTAGGTTTTGGGATGAACTTTCCCAAAAGGGAAACTTTATTTTGGATGAACATTGGATATTGGGAATTTGACATGTTCATGACATTAGGATCATGCTAGAATGCTTGTTGTGGATGCCTAATGTGTTAGAATCTGAAAATTGGGTTGTATGGTATGTTTAGTAGGTTGTTGTGTGATTTATGCACTTTGATGATCATGTATGGTTTGGTATGTTGATTAGTAACTAGGACATCATGTTTGGGACTGGAGATCAATCATCTTAATGTATGTGGTATGTATTGGACATATTGAATGTGTTGTGATTAGTATGGATGATTATTTGGTAGATTATCTGTTTTGACCCATATATGCTAAATCATGGTTATAGGTTATATAAGTAGGTTATGCATGATCTAACCTGCTATATGATACACTAGTTGTATTATGAACACACTGAGTATGCTAGATGCTAAGAACTTACATGACTTGTATGATATATACTCATGTCTGTTTAAATGGTTTACAACACATAATGTCACCAACTGGTCAAACAGGTCAACTGGGTCAAACATGTCTATTCCTCTAAAACCTTAAGTCTTGGTTGTAGTGCACTCAGGGTTTCTTATATTCTCTGTTTACACATACTCATGTACTTACATGATCTAGGTAACCTCTGAGGGTTGATTATTCACTTTGTCTTTCAAGTAAACTCTAGTACTCATACGCGTATCAGGTGAGTTCATGCCCCACTGTTTTACTTAACCTCTTTTGGGGGAGATAGCATACTGGTAACTTTACAAACGCTTTATATATTTAAGATGTGTATGATATTAATATAGTGCAGTTTACCATGATAAAGTCCTCACACTTTCAAATTGTTAATATTGAATAGCGGGGAAACTTGGGTAGTACTACTGGGTCTGACGAGCCCCACCTGTGTGACTCGAGGTCAACCGGGTGAAATTTGTCCTATGTACATTTGTCACGACATGGTAAGTCGTGACAGGAGGCAAACATAACACAGACAGCTTCAATTGCGAAATCACTATGTATTAATATTCATTTGTGAATAGACTAGATATCTATTGCAATACACATGCTTATATATATCATAATTGTTAAACTGTTATGTTTAAACGCAAACTCTTGAACTCACCAACCATTGTGTTGACTTTTTAGTATGCTATTCTCAGGTCGATAATCCGGATTGCCAGTAGGAGCACTGCACGAGTCAAGCATGCATTCTAGGATCAAAACAATGACCCATTTGCTTATCTTTATGATTGGGTTTTTCTTTAAACAGTTGGTTGGCGCATGTTTTGCCATGTTATACATTTTTATATTTTGGGTTTGTCTTATTTATAATACGCTTCCGCATGATTTTAAAGTTTGAACTCTGGTTTAGTTTGTGTTAAATATGGCATATAGCTGTAATACTGTAATGATATTTTAAAATCATAAAAACACATTTTATTTAAATCATTTATTCCATATTTTGCATTAACTGCGCATCACTTTTATCTCGTAACTAAGTCATATATTCTCGATCTGATGCAGTACCATGTGCTTCAACCTCATTTTCATCAACATCAACATGCACATGACGATTTCAAAATGACACATTGGGTTGATCGCATTGTGCAAAAAACTGGTCACTGAAACTCTCTTTCCTTATAAAATTATGTAGCGCGAAACATGCAATGGTAATGTTCCTTTAGGTAACCAACAGAAATTGTGTCATCCTCTTCAATATAGGAAATCATACTTTCAAGACACCAAACGAACACTCGACTATGTTTCGTAGTATTGCATGTGCATGGTTAAATTTTTCTTTATTTGCTCGACTCCTACGAAAATCTCCAAGCCAATACCTAACATTACGATATGGGGCCATAAATCCTCGTATGTGTGCATAAGCGGCATCACAAATATAATTTTTATCTATAAAGATATATAAATGCAGGACCAGTGAAAAGGGTAAATACAACAGTTTCACAAGGTGGAGAGTCTAATAACACTGAAGAAATCAAATAGGGAACCGGCTTATGATGCTACTAAGAACATAAGTAAAGAGCGGAACAAGAACAAATATAATTTGGTTTTCAACAATGATTTATATTGCTCTTAAGTTCTTACAAGTGTTACAAAGCATATCAGGAAATACAAGTACTTGAGATACTTTATACTATATCCTACAGCCAGCCATACTTTAAAGGCCAGCTGGAAACATTAATATAGACAACAAGATTAATGCTTATCTTTTTCTTCACTTTGGAGCTTCCGAAATGAAGAGATTTTCCTTCTGAAGCTATATTTTTCTTCTTTTTCTTCTTAGAAGTTTTCCTTTTGATAAATGGACAGTGCTTTTAGGATTGTAGATGCAATCCTTAGCAATATGAGAAGTACTACTACATATGATGCATTCGGTTTGCATACTTCTGAGAATCATCTTCTATGTAGGTGGCTGAGCTTGATCTCTTTCCACTTCCATCTTAATCTTTACAGATGATGCAGCAGGCTTCTTAGGGTGAGTCTTGTTTTTGGAACTGGATGGTTTAGGTTGTGCAGCAGTGGTGCATATTTGATCAGCCTTCCTCTATTGACCAGGATGAGTTGGACATGAACTAGGAATTCTAGTACTAGAGTCCATGGTTGGGTATTCAGTCTTCATCACCTCAAATCCAGCAGATATAAAGACTTGTTTCTGCTTGGAGTTAAAAGTGGCATTGATCTCTTGGGCTTTCTTTGACTTTCTCTTGGCTGCCTTAACCAAGTTCTTTCTTTTAGACTTGGTCATCCCTGGTTCTTTCTTCTCTCAAGTAGAATAGTGACCATTATTAGAATAATCTTCTTCACTCACTTCAGATACATCCTTCACTATCTCCTCTTTATCTCCATCCTTTTCTTGAATGTGGTTTATGAGGGGAAGCTCTTCTTAGCAAGTTTTGCACCTTGGAGATCTTACAGATAGTAGTGTGTGTGGAGTAGCTATCTCAATAGATCCCACTCCCTACTTGTTCTGATAACAAATCTTTGCATGTATGGATGAGGATTAATGTTCTTGAAGGTCTCTTCTTCAAGAACATATTTTTCTACCCTGGCTTTGTTATCACAAGCTCACTTGGTAATAAGATCTTTAATTTGAGACCTGTAATTTGTGTGCTCATGATTGAGAGTTGAAATTTTTTTCTCTAAATTTTATATTTAAAGTTTATAATCATTTTTAGCTATTTTAAAATCAGCTTTTAAGATATTCAAGAACTCAAGGTCATATCTCATTTCCAAGTTACAGGACCTGTATATATTTACTTTAGCTATACATTCAGGAGTACAAATATGTTCTAATACCTTGGCTTATTCATGATAAGCCATTAGTGTTTGGTTTGGAGAAACATATTCAACCTGAAAGCTCCAGTCAAAGCCTCCTTTTCCAATAACAACTACAGTTTACTACTTGGGCTTCTCAGTTTTGGAGCTCCATCAGTGTAGTTTGGCCTGGATTATGCTTGACCATATTTGTCCTTAGTGCCTTGCACTCCCTACCAAAGTATCCAATTTGGTTATATTTGTAACCATTTACCTTGCTTTTATCTAACTTCTCAGCTCTGTGAGTGAGAATAGCCATTTGCTTAACTATCTCCATGTACTCTAGATCATTTGGATGGATACAATCCAAGTTTTCAAGAGTGAACAGAAAGTTGACACAACTTTCATCAGCAGATACAAAGGCTTGAGCAGAGCTTGTCTCTTGGAATGAGCTTCCTTGGATGTAACTCTCCCTTGGTGTCTCAGGAAAGATGATAAAAGGACCCTTTTGCGAGTTGTCACGGGACCAGATAAGATGATGTTGTGGTTCTTTGCAGTTCCTTTCAACCACATAAAGGGCTGAACTCTGTTGATTGTTGAAAAAGTTGCCTGATGGATTTTGCATGTTAGTCTCCATCTGGTATCCACTAAGGATACCTTATAACTATGTGAGAATAAGGGTTGAGAGGTTTTTAATTCTATTAATGGCCAAACAGTAGTGAGTCCATTGTCTGGGAAGAGAGAACATGAACTTTCTCACAATATCCATATTTTCAAGTTTTACTCCAACATCCATTAGAGTATCCACAATCTTAACATATCTAAAGTATTATTGAGTTATGGTTTCACATGATTTGTAGGTGAAGTTCTCAAACTGCTACTTCAAGAGGCATTTCTTATTTTGTTTTGCTTCAGTAGACCCCTCATACAAAAGCTTCAGTGCATCCCAGAGATACTTTGTAGTTTTACAAATCTTGAAGCTTCTGTAGATAGAGTTAGGAAGAGCAATTTGAAGAGAGGTCATGGCCTTTTGATCCACATCAAATTTCTTCCAGTCTTACTCTGAGTAGTCAGCCACTTCCTTTGTAATCACTCCACCACCAGCAGCTGTTGAAGTGGTGCTAGAAACATGAGGTCCTGAGACAACAGATCCTCACATCCTGCTGTCTTGAGACTTGATAAAGCCTTTCATTCTTTGGCACCAAGTATCAAAATTATCAGGAGTGATAAGTGGAGATTTGGTCATAGTGTCGGTTTCCATATCAGCTTTAGTAAGAGCTACCATTTGAGTTGTTAAGTGTTTTATAAAACTGAAGGGATTTAAGATGGTGAGATCTTACAATCAAGTGCCTAAAATGTTCTGATACCAATTGCAGGACCGGTAAAGGGGGTCAATGCAACAGTTTCACAAGGTGGAGAGACTAATAACACTTAAGAAATCAAATAGGAAACCGGCTTATGATGATACTTAGAACACAAGTAAAGAGCAGAACAAGAACAAGATAATATGATTTTCAAGAATGATATATATTGCTCTCAAGTTCTTACAAGTGTTACAAAGCATATCAGGAAATACAAGTACTTGATATACTTTTTACTATATCATACAGCTGGTCATATTTTGAAGGCTAGCTGAAAACAATAATCTAGACAACAAGATCAATACAAAGTTAAAAGTCAGATTGCCTTTTGACTATTGGCTATGACATGGCATAATTCACATTCTAATATATTACAAAAAGTATAAAAGTACAAGAGTAGAAAGTTACAGACAAAATACCTTAATTTACAGTTTGACACAAGTAAGGACTTTTCACTAACTCATATAAGTTGGTGAGTGATCAGAAGTGGTAGCGGAAAGTTGTTCAACTTTTTTCAAAAGGTGATTCAGAAAAAGCATGTCTTCTCTGTATTCGAAAGAAATCAGTCTTTGGTTTCGGAATACTTTGTCTTTAAAGAAATGTGAGTGGGCTAGGATCGGGCTATTTGATAGCCTTCTTACGGGGAAGTTTGGGCTTGCTTTAACTATAGATTTTAGTTTTTGGCACGAAGTACCAATTTGAGATTGTAGCAAGGATTTCTTAAAATCTAGGCTATTGAGGGATTGGTGCAGCAATAACGACTAAACTGTTTAGAATCTCATTCATATTGCCTTCATAAATTGTAATTGAATCGTTAATTAATTATTAATTTAGTTGATTAATAATTGAACTATTAGAATAATAGGTTTGCTCTCCTCGTCTTCATCTCGCTTTTGATACACATTTCGGTTGGATGAAGTATCCATTTTTCAGATAAAAAAGTTGAAAATATTGAATGTTAATGTTATGGTTCTTTAAGCTAACTTGGGTTTTATTTTTGAGTTAAATCTAGTTACATGCAAAGGTAATTTTATAATATCCATCTTACCATCTTCTAACAAAAATTCAAATTATGACTCATAACGTGATTTCCATATTCTCATCTTTTTCTTTTACGTGATTCTCATGTTTCTTTACACTAGATCAAAAACTTAAAAAATTGATTGATAAAATCATTCAAACTTAATTAAAGTATATATCTTTATATCTAAAAATGATTTCTTAACGTTTTTATCTTGTTTATTAATAGAACTACATCATGATATTCATCATCCACATGTACATATATCTCGTTGTGAATAACACTTGATTTTATTAGTAATGGTTATAAATTGAAATGTATAAAAAAATAATAAGATGGAGAAAAAGACAACTATTTATTGAATTATAGTATGTTAACGTTCTTCATGTACTTGTGCATAAATCCAATCATTATATATACACATATCTTTCCTATTTAATGTCTCACATCACTTCTGTCAATTCTCTCTGTCAACTTTCAATAAATACCGTAATGCTACACATACTCGCTCTCATCTTCATCCTTTGAAAAATAAATTAACTTGTTTTTATTGTTTTGATGCTCAACTAACTCTCCTTACCGTGTACGTGAATCGGAAGACGGAGCCTCTTTGCTATGCCGCTCACAAATGCAAATGGGACAACGTTTCATGAACTACCACAAGGGAGCCCGCCATCACCTCTACTCTCTTGTCAACCGTCAAAACCGCTCCCTCCTCTCTAAAATCGACGTTCAGCGTCGACGTGGTGCTATATCGACACATGTTTACTTTCTATTGGAAGAACATGTTTGTAAAAAATATCTTTCAATGACTATTTCTATGAACAGTCACATGGTTACCCAATTTTCCCCAAATTAAAAACACTAAAAACACAAAAAATGATATCGGTATTCCCATCGGCTCGAATTAAGCTCGGAATCCTGTGCGTTAGCGTAACGATATCTTCCGGCACCGGCATCCTCCGATCATCTCAACGATATCACACAAGAACAAACAGTAGCTTCAACTCAACAAAATCATCTATGGCTGCTACTGATTCAACCACTGTGCAGCCTCCTGTGGCTAAGAAGGTGAAGCATGAATTGGAGATGTTCGGAGACGTTAGGGTTGATGATTACTACTGGCTCCGTGACGATTCTCGTTCCAATCCTGAAGTCCTTTCGTACCTTCAGCAAGAGAATGCTTATACTGATTTCATCATGTCAGGTAGCTGATTTCTTACTTCTTTCGACATGTAGTGGTTTGTGGAAATTGATGTGGGTTGATATTTTGCTATGAGGTGAATGTACATGTGAGACTCGATTTTATTGATAACTGAAAGGATTCGTATCGTTTGGAGTTGAAAATTGAAATAAGATGGAGTTGTGGAGATAGTTTGGGAGGATTGTCAGTTTCTTGTTATGAGTTGAGAATGTGCTGACATGAAATGCAAGTGATTTACCTAATTTTAATTAAGATTTGGGAGTCACTTTGTTAGTTTGTTACATGGAAACAGTTCATTCGAAGGCTAGAAGGTAATAATGGTTAGATCTTGTTTTTGACATGAAGAGTGTATTTACTTCAGATTGAAGAATGATTAATAAAAGAATATAACTCTGTACGACAAGTATCAAACAGAAGTGCACATTTCAGAACTACCCTCAGTTGGATCATAATGACTGAATTATATTGATATATGCGTTTCTAAGTATTCCAAACTTAACCTGTAGTTGTCAGACATGGCCCTGATGAGTTGAATATTCCTCCAAAAAGTCCACTTTGAAGTTGACTACTTGACTTATTATAAAACTAACTAATATAACTATTCTTTATTTGTATCAAAAAACAAATGTATTTAAAATGAAGGCAGAAAAGGAAAACAGAACCGATGATTATTTTGATGGAATTATGGAGAGTAATGTACTTAAAAAGCATAGAATGTGATTTGCTAACACCATGGCAAAAGTTTGAGAAAAGTATCAATATATTGTGAACAATAAAAACGAGAACAGGAAAGATCAAAGAAATGCGCAAGTTTGCAATAGATATTCAATGCATATAAAGACGTACGTGTTGTGCTTGAAAAACAACTAGAAATTTGTGAAGAAAGGATGAAATGTGGGGACATGGGGACCATATATGGGACGCTTAATTACGTTGGTAGCAGGTTTTGTTTGGATTCTTGAGTTATGCAGTAACAACCTTATTGCACTCTTAGCTTTTCAGTCACTTATGTATATCTTAGGAAATCTTCTTTATCTGTACTTTTTCTTGACAACAAGTCCAATCTTACTAATAAAAGATTGTTCGCATATTAGGAACCAAACATTTGGAAGATGAGATTTATGCTGAGCTAAGAGGCCGCATTAAAGAGGATGATATATCTGCACCAATACGTAAGGGGCCTTACTATTATTACAGGCGAACTTTGGAGGGAAAGGAGTACGTACAACATTGTCGGCGCCTTGTACAAGATGGTGGGTCTGTGCCATCTGTTCATGATATAATGCCAACAGGATCAGAAGCTCCCCCAGAGCATGTTATTTTGGATGAAAATGTCAAGGCCAAAGAACATGCATACTATAGCATTGGTGCTTTTGAGGTAAGACTGAATATTCTTTGTAAAACATATGTTTTCTGAAATTAACTTCTTGCTTCATTTCTAGGTCAGTCCAAATCATAAGTTGGTAGCATATGCAGAAGACACTAAAGGTGATGAGATCTATACCATCCATGTCATAGATGCTGAGACTCGTTCTCCTGTTGGCGAGCCCTTGGTTGGTGTAACTAGTTATCTTGAATGGGCTGGTGATGAGGCTTTGCTATACATCACTATGGATGAAATTCTCAGGCCATACAAGGTAATAATTTTAAGCTGGAGGGAATTAATGTTCTTTCTGACTTGTGTAATTACAATTAACACGCAATTCTAAACATAGGAAAGTTTCAATTTCAGCATTTTTGTGGTTCTTAAACTGTTGAAGCTTCCAGCAGTTTTTTATTTGTGATTTTGTTCTACGTTGCCTTAC
Source organism: Flaveria linearis (assembly GCA_024085815.1). Lineage (NCBI taxonomy): Eukaryota > Viridiplantae > Streptophyta > Magnoliopsida > Asterales > Asteraceae > Flaveria > Flaveria linearis. Next base: position 30,463,794 of record CM044011.1, read on the forward strand.
GTAAAATCATCTAAAAAATTATGTTCGTTGTGTATTGTGATGTATAACCTTTATTTATATAATATCCAGTACTGCAATAAGGAAATTAAATAAACGTAAACTAGAAATTGAATCCAATAATTTCAAAAACAGGAACATAACTGTGAAATACTGGCATGTTGAAACTTTGAAGTGTTTCAATATTCTTCTTCAAATCTGCTTGTATCTTGTATACATTGAACAAGTATATTGGGGTAATCAAGACAAATATAAATTTCTTGATTTGAATGACTTGTCAGTTGTCACCTTATGTAAAGGAACTCATGCCAGGAGCTGTATCACCATATATTCACTACCGATACTATTGCCTGTTAAATACCCCTGTAGCTTTACATATAAATGTGTGGAAATGCTTTTGTAGCAAAGATATGCTAAAACACCAAGAAACAACATGATTAGAGAAAACTGAGACATCAAATTATACATCTGATTTTCTGACATAATAGTTGGGTGTTTACAGGTGTGGTTTCATAAGCTGGGTACAAATCAATCAACTGATTCATGTCTTTATCATGAAAAGGATGATATGTTTTCGCTAGATCTTGAAGCTTCCGAGAGCAAAAAGTATCTCTTTGTTGGATCAGAAAGTAAAACTACAAGGTCTATTTTCTATCTGGATATCTCAAAGCCTGAAAATGGTCTTATGGTTTTGACACCTCGGTCGGAGGGCATTGACACATCAGTCAGCCACCGTGGCAATCATTTTTTCATCAAAAGGAGGAGTGAGGAGGCTTTCAATTCAGAATTACTTGCCTGTCCCCTGAATGATGTAAATGCAACTACAATGCTTCTTCCTCACAGAGAAAGGTGCCTGTCAACTTGCAAGTTAACTTCTTATAGAGGGTTCAATGAATTTTTTTGTTTGGTGCAAATGATTATTCTTTCTTGTTGACTTGAGTGTTGAGATATTTATATTTCACGCACTTACTTTATATCCATCACAAATGATGAATACTTTTAAGTATAGGTGGCGGTTGTTAGCCATTTGCTTATAAATGGGTCAACTGGTTTATGTTTTATTTCTAAGAGTCAGTTTAAAAAAATATAAGTTTAACGGGAATGGTCAAAGCAGGTCCAGTGGTTTTAAAGTCACATAAAGTCTATTTTTAATGCTGTCAAACTCTTAACCATTTTTATCCAAAAATCTTGATTATTAAACGTAATATGTTTAATGCAAACTGTATATAAGAATCTGAAAATGGACAATTTTATGCTGGTCAACCGTACCTGTATGGATTTTTACTAAAAAAGTATCCCCTTTTGACCCATTACCCAACATGTCTAATCCACCCATCATTCCACCTTTACTTTTAAGTTTTAAGCGACAAAGCGTATTATTTTCTACAATGGCATAATCAATAGATGGATGCATCAAGAATGGGCCAGATGGTGAATTTGTCAATGGTTTAAAAAGAGTACCTGTTGCTAGTATCAAAGAAGATCTTTTTAGGTCTTTTGGGAGATTAGCAGCTAGTATGAACAACTATGTGGAGAGTTGATTAGTCATCCAGAAATTGTAGTGGGAATTTAACTCCATTGCAATGAACATACAAGTCCACAAATGTTGTAGCCTTAGGGCTACTGAACTGTGGCAACAATGTATGTTGTGTATGGTGTTATGGACTACCCTACTTTGTCTAAATAAAATATTCTGTTTTACTTCAAATTTTTTAGACTTAGTTTAGGATGTCTGTTCTCCAACTAGTTAAGTAACATGAAACATAATCAGAAATAGGGTCTGATTACGTATTCACATGTTGAAATGCACAGACATATGTGCTATTGGCCTATCTTCTCCACTCCATTTATTCAGGGTCATCTTGGTTTTAAAAAGCGAGAAGCGCTCCAAGGCGACAAGGTCTAAAACCGAAGCGCAAAGCGCGAAGCGCCAAAGCGGAGGGCTTTTCTTACGCGAAGCGCTAAAACAAACAAACAAACAAACAAACCCAGTATATCCCACTCAAGAGCAGGGTCTGGGAGGGGTAGGTGGCGGCAAGTCTTTCCTCTATCCAGATAGGTAGAGAGACCGCTTCCAAAGAGACCCCTGGCTCGATACAAAAGCTATAACGCTCGCGATTTAACATATAATCAAATAATCAAATAATCAATCATATAATCAAACGTACGATTTATGATATATGGTATATGGTACAGCACACATCATACAGCAAGCATTCAAAGCATAAAGATATCACCAAAAGGGAGTATAAAATGAACAAGCATGCATCATGAAAGCCGCAATTTTCCCCTAAGAAGGTCTACGCGTACTACATACACATCAAGCCCCGTAACAAGTAAACAAAGTCCTTTCCTAGCTACAGAAACCACTAAAAGTCCTTAATTTTAATTCTACGTCTCCAGTCACTCCTATCCTCGATCATGTGCTCAGAGAGGTGCAAGTGTTCCATATCTCGCCTAATTCTCTCTTCCCAAGTCAACCTAGGTCGTCCTCTACTCTTCCTACCCTCTATGCTGATGTTCTCCACTGCTCTGACCGGTACTGCCATTGGTCTCCTCTTGACATGTCCATACCATCTTAATCTTCCCTCTCGTATTTTATCTGCAATAGAAGCCACTTCTAACTTCTGTCGAAACACTTCGTTTCTTATCCTATCCAGTCTTGTTTGGCCACACATCCACCTTAGCATTCGCATTTCCGCAACCTCTATTTGTTTCTCGTGCGATTTCTTTATGGCCCAGCAGTCTGTTCCATATAGCATAGCTGGGCGTACCGCCACTCTGTATAGTTTTCCCTTAAGTTTTGCTGGAAACCTCTTATCACATAGGATCCCTGATGCTGCTCTCCACTTGCACCATCCTGCTTGGATACGGTGAGCTACATCGTTGTGTATCTCTCCGTCCTCCTGCAGGTACGAGCCCAGGTATTTGAACCTAGATGTCCGTGGGACCGGCATGCCCTGGATACTGATTTGGGTGTCCTCTTCGTCGTCGCCACCAAAGTTACAATGCATGTATTCCGTCTTAGAGCGACTTATCGTTAATCCTCTGCTCTGTAGCGCTGCTCTCCACTGCTCTAGCTTGTCGTTAAGCATCATTTTAGATTCTGATATTAAGACAATATCATCCGCGAAGAGCATACACCACGGGACTGACTGTTGTATTGACTTAGTCATCTCATCCAACACTAGTGCGAAGAGAAATGGGCTCAATGCCGATCCTTGATGGAGTCCCACTTCCACTGAGAATGAGTCTGTGTCTCCTACCGGTGCTCGCACACATGTTTTTGCCCCGTCATACATATCCTTAATTAATTTGATATACCTCTCTGGTACCCCTCTATGTCGTAGACTTTCCCAAATTAGTTGTCTCGGTACACTGTCATAGGCCTTTTCTAGGTCGATGAATACCATATGGAGGTCTCTTTTCTTTTCTCTATATTTCTCCATTATCCGTCTTATGACGTGTATGGCTTCTGTTGTAGAGCGTCCTGGCATAAATCCAAATTGGTTTATTGCTATCTGGGTTTCCCGTCTAATTCTCGTGTCAATAACTCTTTCCCATAGTTTCATCGTGTGACTCAGTAGCTTTATTCCCCTGTAGTTTTCGCATCCTTGGATATCTCCTTTTTTCTTATATATGGGGACTATGACACTGGTTCTCCACTGGTCTGGCATCTTCCCTGTCTTAAAGATAGTGTTAAATAGATCTGTTAGCCATTGGAGACCCTCATCACCCAGGCATTTCCACACCTCAATCGGTATGTTGTCTGGCCCCACCGCTTTAGCCCTTCCCATTTTCTTCATAGCTCTTTTAACTTCGTCAACCGTGATGCTTCTACAATAGCAATGGTTTTGTTGCGTTGTTTGGGTTGTTCTATCTATCTCAGTTTGTTGATTTGGATTCCTTATGTTAAATAGGTTATCGAAGTAAGTTTTCCATCGCACCTTGATATCTTTCTCGTTCACCAAAACCTTTCCATCCGAAGCGCTAAGTGTTTATATAATTTTTTTAATATAATCCTATAGGTTTTTAGCAACCCCACCTAAAATATAGCTATAAATAATGTTTATATATGCTTTAATGTATAAATTACATGTATCTTTAGCAACATTTATAGCATTTTGAAGCAAAAAAACACCCCCTGTACAAGAAGCGCGCGCCTCAGAGGGATTTTCCCCAAAAAATCGCGCTTTTCTTGCGCTTCTTGTACAGCATGCGCCTTGTGTTACAAAAAGCCCCACCCCTCGCCTCAAGGGTCTCCTTGCGCCTAGGCGCGCCTCAGGCGCGCTTTTTAAAACCAAGAGGGTCATAAGCTCATCGTAGCAATGCTATGGCATTAGAGGTAATGGCCAAATGCGGTTCCGTCTTGGGATGAAAACCTAGGCACCTTATTTATTTTTGTTCTTATGATTCAGCTCCACACAAAATAAACAAGTAGTGAATTTGGAGCTTTATTTCTTTTCAAATATAACTCTAAATGCACTTAAAATTTTTCCACAGCCCTCTAGTTTGGTATTTCCTTTTGGACTTAACTTCTGCATTGCAAGTAGACTGGAACTGTTGACTGTATGTTGCAATTTTAATGTGTTTTTTATAAATCATTTGTTGAACTATGTGATTTACCCTTAGCGTGCTCAATTGATGTATTAGTAGTGGAATACTTTAAATAATGTTTTATTTTAGCAAAGTTATTTAATGTTTTTGAAAGTTCCAGTTTTTCTTAGCATGCATCTAATAGTAATTTCCTCTGGTGGGCAGAGTGTGTTTTGTTTCTTAGCAGGTTGCTTTGTATTGAGAGCCTTTTATTTGAAGCAGTTATGTCAATCCATTGTTTTTATTATTTTTCTTTATATAACTAGTTCAAATGTCTCATTTACTTGAGTCTTCTATGTATTAATTATTATCATGTATCGGCAAACCTATTATATATGCCTGTAAACTTCTAAGATTTCATTTAGAAATGATGATTAGATAGTCTACACTCTCTATTGGGAATTATATATATAATTAACCTTTCTACTATCATACTCATTTCATCCTTTTTCTGGATCTTTCTATTTTCAGTGTTAAAATACAGGACATAAGACTTTTTAGTGACCATCTTGTTGTGTATGAGCGTGAAAAGGGTCTACCCCGAGTAACGTTCTACTCACTTCTAGCTGTTGGTGAACCACTTCAAAGTCTCCAAGGCGGTCAAACTGTTGATTTTATTGATCCTGTTTTTTCAGTGGATCCAGCAGAGTCACAATTTTCTTCAAGTGTATTGCGGTTTTGTTATAGCTCTTTGAGAACACCCTCTTCTACGTATGATTATGATATGAATACAGGAGTTTCAGTTCTCAAGAAAATCGAAACAGTAAGTTACATGATCGTTGATATTATTCATCTTAGATTGCTTACTCTTTCTTTTATTTCTCTTTAGATACTTTGGTACACTTTTACCTTTGGTAGTTGCATCAGAGGATATCCGTGTAAGGAATAGAGTTCTTCTGTCATACTGCTGACCATCTTTTAAGTTCTTCTTTTGTTTTTTTTTTCTCATATTAGGTGTAAAAATCACAATTATTAGGTCTAATGGAATGCTTTTGATGTAATCAGGTACTAGGTGGTTTTGATTCTTCAAACTATGAAACTAAAAGGGAATGGACAGTCGCTCAAGATGGCACTCATGTTCCTTTATCAATTGTCTATCGAAAGGATCTGGTCAAGCTTGATGGCTCTGATCCACTATTGCTCTATGGCTATGGATCTTATGAGGTAATGAATGTGCTGGATTCTACTTCTGTCTTACCTATCTTTTCTCGCAAAATGTATGTATTAATCTATGCTTTTTCTCATGTTCTCTTTATTGTTGTGGGCATGTCCCAAATCAATGTTTTATCTCTAGCAAACATAGCTCTTATCTGCAGACGTGTTTCCTTCTTTCAATTGCGTCTATAGTTTCTGCATCCATTCAATTGCTAAATGTTAATCTACATGCTTCTATTGCATCTAGACTTGTTACCTAAGGATCAGTCGTGATGCTGCATTTTGTTCAAGCAGGGTGAACTTTTAATGAAGAGTTATGACTAAAAAGCCATATATATGAAAGTAGTAAGAGATGGAACATTTTCCATTTGTGTTCTAAGTTTATTCATTGAATATCTGTGTGGTCCATTGCATGATGACCAGTGGTAAGTGTTCTTGGGATAATTATAGTAGTTTTTTTTATTCTGTGTATGTACACAAATGTGTATAGTTGATAATATTGCTGTGTAGACTGTAGTACTATATCATTTTATATATCTGTATCCATTTCGTTCATCATGTGGATTTCGGCTTCAGATCCACATTCTTTAACTTTTACTTTGTCAGTGATGCAATTTTAATTTGTCGTACAGATATGCGTGGATCCTAGTTTTAAAGCATCAAGATTGTCTTTGTTGGACCGTGGTTTTATATATGCAATTGCCCACATTCGTGGTGGTGGAGAAATGGGAAGGAAGTGGTATGAAAACGGGAAATATCTCCACAAAAAGAATACTTTTACAGATTTTATCGACTGTGCAGAGTATCTGATAGAAAAGAAATATTGTACAAAAGAAAAACTGTGCATCAATGGAAGAAGTGCAGGGGGTTTGCTTATCGGTGCTGTTTTAAACATACGTCCTGATTTATTTAAGGCGGCTGTAGCCGGAGTGCCATTTGTAGATGTTGTGACTACAATGCTCGATCCAACAATTCCTCTAACTACAGCAGAATGGGAGGTAATTTGTGTTCCATTTGGGAGATTCAAAACTAGATAATATCATGTGTCTGCTTTACAATATTTACTAGAATGACAAAACATGCAGGTTGGGTGCAAAATGGGTTTGGGTTAAAATGAGTAATTTTCATGTGCAGGTAGAAACCAACCTAGTTTTCACCTTTCAGTCCATATGCATCTTTTTTATAATTTTAAGCAATTAATATGATTACCACTATATTAAAAACACTGTAAACATTTTAGGACTTGTGACCTTTTTAAGTTGGTAGAAGGTGACGATACTGTTGGGTTTGTGAAGGCTTTGGGCTTGGGCCCATGTTTAGTTTTCTTGTTAATTAAATAGTTAACCCTAATTAGTCTCTATATATACCCCTGTCATGTATTGTAATCTTTTGTACTGAGCAAATAAAGAAAACCCTAGTTGCAGCCCGTGGACGTAGGTCACACCGACCGAACCACGTTAAATCCTTGTGTCGTTTATTGTTCTGTTTTCTGCGTGATAATCGTTTGTGCGTGTTCGTGTGTTGGTTCCGCTGCGCCGCTTGATTCCTAACAAGTGGTATCAGAGCTTTGGCTTGTTGTACACACGGAAGGCACTGAAGAAACGATCGCAGATTGTTGGTTAATTATCTCGGAGATCTTATTTGAAGCTATCTAGGGTTTCTGCAGCCGCCACCACCTAGGGTTTCTCTGCAGCCGCCGCCACAATACAGAGCGTGAACAGTGTTTTCCGGCGTGAACAGTGTTTTCTGGCGTGAACAGTGTTTCCGGCGTGAAACAGTGTTTTCCGGCGTGAACAGTGTTTCCGGCGTGAACAGTTTTTTCCGACCGTGAACAGTACGGGCAGAATTTTTTTCCCTGTTTTTACAGCTGTTGTTCGGTTCTGTTTGCTACTGTTGTTTTGAGGGCTGTTTTTTGAGTGATTTTTTGCGATTAGAGTTCCGGCTGGGATCGTTTGGAGTTGCTGGTTTCGCTCAGGTTTTGCAGGTGAAGCACCGGGTCGGGTGTTTCGGGTTCTAGGGTTTTGGTTGGAAGTACCGGATCTGGTGTGTCTATCCTTTGTTGACTGGTTATCAACTGTTCAGCGTGCCTGTTTCGTTTGTTTTGTCTCCGGTTTGCTACTATGGCTGAAGACGAGAAGACTGTGATCGAAAAGTTCAATGGCACTGATTTTGGTTGGTGGAAAATGCAAATAGAGGCATTACTGTGTCAAAAGGATTTGGATATGGTACTGAAAGAAAAACCTGCGAAAATAGAACAAACTGATTGGGAATCAAAGGACAAGAAGGCTCGTGCGGTTATTACATTGGCTTTGACGAAGAATGTTGCTTTTAATGTCATTAAGGAAACCACGGCTCGTGGTATGATGACTGCTTTGTCAAATATGTATGAAAAACCGTCTGCAGCGAATAAGGTGTTCTTAATTCGGGAGCTGGTGAACACAAGGATGAAAGAAGGAAGCTCAGTGATTGCTCACATTAACAATCTAAATTCAATCTTAACAAGACTTGTATCTGTTGGAATTAAGTTTGATGATAAAGTTCAGGCTCTACTGCTGTTGTCGTCTCTGCCTGATAGTTGGTCTGGAACTGTGACTGCAATTTCAAGTTCTGTGGGGACTAAGGGTTTCACTCTTAATGGTATTCGAGATCTAGTTATGGGTGAAGAAGTCAGATGAAGGAACTCGGGTGAGTCATCTAATAGTGAACTACTAAATGTTGGCAGGGGTCGGGGTAATAACAGGAACAGTGGGAGTCGGGGAAGAAGTTCATCTAAACCTAGGAAGAATGTGAAGTGTTGGAGCTGCAATGAGGTGGGACATGTTAAGAGTCAATGTCCGAATAAGAAAGAATTGAACACTGCTGCTGGGGATGTTTCTGATGATGATGCATTGATACTCAGTGTGGAAAACAGTGTGGACTCTTGGGTCATGGATTCAGGGGCTTCGTTTCACGCCATGGACAACGGGGAAACGATGGTGAATCTGAAATATGGTGATTTTGGAAAGGTATGATTAGCCAATGACGAGATACTTGAGGTAACGGGAATGGGTGATATTGATCTGGTTACTTCATTGGGTACTACATGGAACCTAAAGAATGTCAGGGTGATTCCGGGGCTGAAGAAGAAACTGATTTCAGTTGGTCAGCTGGATGAACAAGGACTGGAAGTGAGGTTTGGTGGTGGTAAATGGAGGGTGATCAATGGTAATCTGGTTATTGCTCGTGGTATGAAGCGTGGGTCATTGTATATGGTTGAGGTACCTGCTGAGGGATGTATGACCGTCCCGGTTAAGCACGACAAAATCCGGTTCACTAAATCTGGTGCTAAGAGAGTTCATTTTGCAAACATGAAGTCTGGAGCAGGGATGTTAGGTGAACAAGTTCAGAAGTCTAAACCATTCAGGGGATTCGGTGACAGTGGGAGCACGGGACGTGTTCCGGGTACAGTTACAAAGAACCGTTGGGTTTTAAAGACTGCGACTGAAAAATTTTCTCCTGGTTATTGTTTGCTGAATTTGGAGAGTGATGGTGATCCTCGGTGTGTCTTTGAATCCGGTGGAATGTCCAAACCGGTTAAGATGGAGGATGAGTCGTTAGCAGCACTAGCCAAGACTGAGTTGGAGCTCGGGGGAGCTTCAACTGACCCTTCTGGTACTTGATGATGAGGGGTCGCTGCAACTAGGAGATGTGATAAAGTCTTAGCTTGTTCTCAGGGAACTGGAGGCTTGGAAGACTTGTTTAAAGATTACTGAAGTTACTGGACGACTGGGTTGCTTTGTACTTGAATGGCGGGCTAGAATTTATCGCAAAGCCTTCAAGTGGGAGATTGTTGGGTTTGTGAAGGCTTTGGGCTTGGGCCCATGTTTAGTTTTCTTGTTAATTAAATAGTTAACCCTAATTAGTCTCTATATATACCCCTGTCATGTATTGTAATCTTTTGTACTGAGCAAATAAAGAAAACCCTAGTTGCAGCCCGTGGACGTAGGTCACACCGACCGAACCACGTTAAATCCTTGTGTCGTTTATTGTTCTGTTTTCTGCGTGATAATCGTTTGTGCGTGTTCGTGTGTTGGTTCCGCTGCGCCGCTTGATTCCTAACATATACGTGCTCTACTGAATGAATAAATGATGGTTTTACATATTTCTTTTAATGCAGGAATGGGGTGATCCTCGTAAAGAAGAGTTCTACTATTACATGAAATCATATTCACCAGTTGACAATGTGAGTGTTCTTCAGTTTCTATCTTATTGACCTGAAAATTTCAATGGCAACACAGTGTTTCATGATTATTGAATGTTGAAGTTATTTGCTGATGGCTTTCTTTTTCCTACAGGTAAAGGTTCAGAATTATCCGGCCATACTTGTTACTGCTGGATTAAATGGTAGGCTGGACTTCTTGAGTTTTTGATATATTTCAATCTCTACATAGTTGTTGCTCTTTTATTTGCTGTATTAATTATTTTTTCAAAACTACTGTAGTTTGTAAAACATTTTTTAAAACTAAACCAATTTTTTGTTTTCACAAATACTATACCCGGGGTTTATCTCGGGTCTCACCCACCCAATTTGAAATATAATACTTTTCTTTTGTCCTTTTCTTTTATCAGTTTCATTATAGATATATTTTAGTTTTTCTTTTAGTTTGTAATACTTAATATTTTTACATTTTGCTATAAATTTCATTAAAACTGAGTCAGTGAGTTGTATTTGAAATAAAGTATTTTTCGGTCTTATAATATTGAAAAAGTACCTTATGTTACAAACAACTTAATTTTTAACAAAAATTATATTGAAACTTAGATGAAAAACTAGACAAGTTTGCATTTTTAGATTTTTATAAAAACATTAAAATATACAAACTATTATAAAAAAACTAAATTCCATTTAAAATAAAAATTGGAAAAAGTAATTATATTTCAGATTTTCAGTAAGAATCTGGGGTTGCAAAACCCTGGTTACAGTAATTTTTTTTCCTAAAATCAGTTAGTTTCAAGTTTGTTTTGGAAACTACAGTAGGTTTAGAAAAACTTCTTTATTTTCTACCAGAGTTCTTATCTATTGCTTGTATTTAAAGCACTATTTATCTCGTCATTTTAACTGGAGTTATTATGTGTTCTGGCAGATCCACGTGTACTTTATTCTGAACCTGCTAAGTTTGTTGCCAAGCTGAGAGAGATGAAAACAGATGAGAATTTATTGTTGTTTAAATGTGAGATGGGAGCAGGCCACTTCTCCAAATCAGGAAGGTAATGATTTAATCATCTTTTTTTTCTTCATAAATTTCGCCCATTTATTTATGGGTCTATTTGGATTATGTTTTACCTCAACTGGTGAAATATGAAAATTAGATTTAAAACTTTAATATTTAAATTCTATTACGGCTATTATTAAAAAAAAATGGGATAAAAATTCTTTGCAGGTCAACCTCATCTATTTTGAGTTTTTGACACTGGTACTAAACGTCTATATGTTTTCATCAATTGCACCTTATCTGCCCCTTTTTCCGACTTCAATAAGGTTCTAGATAAAGGTGCACAAAAATCGGTATTGGGCCAAACCGAAGCGGTTCCAAAACTGGTTCGGTTAGAGTCGGCCCAAACCGGATCATTTTAAAACTGGTTTCTAAGTGAAAACGATACCGCATTGGAGCGGCTTCCAAATGGATTCAAAGTATATACACCCAAACCAGTTGCAAACTGGCGGATCAGATCAGAACCAAACTGGTTAACACCCAAACTGCTTTCTGGAATGGTTTCAGACCCGGTGAGGTTTGCTAGATCCGAATAATAGCGCGCAGTTACTTTTTTATAGGAAAAAAAGAAAAAAAAAGCCTAAGCATCTCCAACAGTGCACTACATTTTGTGAGTTATGTTTTTCTTTAGGTTTGAGAAGCTCCAAGAGGATGCATTTACCTACACTTTCATTTTGAAGATTCTGAACATGGTCCCTGCTCCCGTTCCTCGTGGTTAAATCTAATCATGTTTCAACATTCATTTTCTTGCTTGTTAGCATGGATTTTCCATGATCATTGTGATTTGATTTATGTCCACACAAGTTGTGAATGGAACTAGGTTTTTGAGTGTAGGGGAAAGAACCCAATACACCTTTTCGATTCATTCTGCAAACAAGTTGTTTTATTGACTCGTGACCTTATTTTAAATGACTAAACTTACAATTCTTGCTTAAAGGATCTGGTTATCACTTCCTTTTTGTAGAGCAAACAAGCACCCTACTCGACACCTTTAGTTGTGCTTTGAGTTCACTCGAGTGTTGGGAAATCTTGCTTGACTACAAAAGTGTTAACATGTATCTATTTCCTTCGTAATTGCTTGCATGTACACCGCACACCGATGTATATGAGATCATATGCCTTCGTGTATGCTGTGTATACTAATTGGTGATGTATGCAGAGAATTCCACATTTTTTAACATACCATGGATGTGAGTTTGGCACCGTGGATAAGGCAAGACTGAAGTGAAGTAAATAAGATGGTTGAGAAGTCTGGTGAGTAAATTAACCTTTTATACGGACTTGAGACAAGACCCACTGCATGATATTTTTAGCGAGGGTTGGTAAATATAGTGTGTTACTTGCCAAACTGATAGCAAAGCGTCCTTTAACAAGTACGCAGCTATTTTCATATGTTTAATTCTTTGACATCATACATGATAAGACAGCTAGTGAACTGTAATTACATCGCAAAAACTAATTGTTGTATGATAGAGAACAATATACTTTTAAGAGATTATGAAGCCATGCTATATCGAGTCATCGACAACTGCATTAACAGCCCCACTGTTCTTAATATCGGCACTACAATGAGAGGTGAGATCTTGAAAGATACCTTCTAGTCTCAGGGTAACCTGCCTGACATGCACAAGGCGATTGGCAGTTGAATACACTGAATGCGCTCAAGAGTATTCATATGAGGTTTAGAGGATGATACATATAAAGATATACATATACAAGTTGAAAATCATATGCAATATCATGATAAACAGATTACCTTGAGAGACTTTGTGTCAGCTAAAATACAAGGACTGCAAATGAACATATAAACATGGACAATGATTATATAGGAAAAGGAAGTATGAGAAGAAAGAGATCAAGTGACAACAATCCCAAGAAAATAGGAAATTCATTCGATGTCTGTAATGGAAAACTTATTAGATGGACGAGAAATTGGATGACTGATAAGTATAGGCAATGATGGAAGGAATGGTGTTATCATATAGAATAAGCCAATAAGGTATATAGTGTTATAACAATGTTGATACCTTATTAGATTTGCCGTTAGTAAAACCCAACAAGGTGATATAAAGAACAAATCAACGGTTTTATGCACCGGGAGCTTTTCGAGGCCATAACTGATTTTAGGGGAGGGTATGCTTCGGATAGTTCGTGTGCTCATAATCAAAGGTCGTTGCAATAAACAATCTAGTCAAATCACTATTAAGAAAGTATTTTTGACATAAGCCGATATAAACTTTCGTCAAATCAAGTTTTAGTTGTTGAGAGAACCTTTAGCTACAAGAAATAAAACAGTTTTCATCAAACCTCAACTTTCAAATGAAATTCCAAATGTTTTTCAAGTAGATAATGCGTCATTTTAGCCCCACGACTAAAACAAACTTTGTTGGTACAGTAATGGCACCAGCTGACTCAGCATACATAAACCAACGTTATAAGGCACCAAGGAACATAAACACAAAGCGTTATAAACATTGTTACATCAAAAAACCGGATCTTAACCCTTCTTGTATTAAGTTACACGAGAGCTATTCCACACCCGGTCAAATAAATAAACTCCCAAGTACATAAACACAGTCACTAACTTTTCAAAATCCGAATAAAATGATAGCTTATTCACCATCTTATCTACAACAATAGACACAGATCAAAGATAGTTCAGCTTACTTCATCTTGCCTACGAATGGTGGCGAGCTCACATCAGTTGTACTATAAAACGAGTCCTCAGCCACATTATAATAGGGCTCTTCCTTCTCATCATCCCATTTCACAATCTCTCTTATGTATTTGAACGCTTCATCAACAGTGACACGGTCTCGGGCCCGTGCTTGCCACACAAAAAGCTTTCGGGTGGTGAGAGATGCGTAAAGGTCCTTGAATCTCATAGCCACATAGTAGTAGGCTTGGTGGGCTAGGTTTTGGTTGTTGGTGTAGGGCCGGACCGGGCTAAAGTCAGTGAACCATTCACACGCACTTAAGGGTGTATGCTTAAGTTTTTCCTCAAAAAGATCGTATTTGTTTAGAATTAATACGAAAGGAGTGTCTTTAAAACAAGGGTGTTTGACCATGGATTCAAAAAGCTCTTTGCTTTGGATCATCTTGTTTTGAAGTAGGGACCCACTTCCGGTATTGTGTGGTGATAGCCACATTTGATCATAGTCACTTAGGGCAACACAAAAGACGACAACTCGAACATCTTCAAACATTTCCACCCATCGACAACCTTCGTTCATTCCTTTAGCGTTTACTCTAATGAGTTCATATCTAACAAAATGATGTTTGAAGAAAACAACTTATGAGTAAAAGTGTAAAACCATCTTTTACCACATGAAAATAAACCATAACTTTTGAAAAAAAGGACCAAATACGTAATTTGGACTTATCACATGGACTATCCGTGTAATTAATTCATAAAGAAAGATATACCTGGATGGAGGTTGCGATTGAGCTTCGAGATTGTCTGTATATGTCTCAGACATGGGGCTACGATCATCAAGTGAGAATTCAATAAAAGCCAAGCCATTCCCTTGGGTGACTCCTTCGGCATATAATATGTCTTGCTCCGAAGGTTCATATTCGTTGCTAGAAACCTCAACCGCCTAAACCCAAGCACAACAAAACTTTATACACATGTTTAAAAAAGGAAAAAAGGATCCCCTAAATTAGTGCATGATTACCCTTTGTGGTAGAAAGAGGTCACCGAGTAATAATATGGGCATTTCTGGGAACTTTTAATGTTAAAAAACAGCAAAAGGGGCATGTTATAATGGCTAGAGGGCTCACCAAAGCATAATTTTAAGTTTATAATCTCAAACTACACTGTTCTTGTAAAAATATACTTTTTCTAATCATGTTTAATACACCTAGAAAGTTCTAAGAAAATGACTGTTTCTGGTCAACTTGTTTCAAACTGCACCAAAGATTACTTGTTTTGAGCCACTATCCAGCACGCCTATTTTGCCACCTCTAACCGAAAGTGATTTGAGAAATGAAGAACATACCCGGCTTAAAAAGTACTCTGCAACGTCCGGTAGGAAGTGTAATTCATTTCTCCGCTTATAAGTTTCTTGGATGGCAGGATCCTTCCACACCTCTTCAACCAGCGGAGCATACTCGCGTGTTGCAGCAGGAAAAAATGCATCCAAATCTCCAGTTGCAATTATGTCAAGTAACCAATCAGAAAAATGCTTCAATCTTGGGTTAAGGGAATAGACACAATGATTAGCATCTTCTGCATCACACTCGTTGCCTGAAATGATCACACTCAATAGTTATACTTGCTTCTAAACTAAGAAAGGTGATATATTGGACAATAAATAAAAAGTCAAAATTACCTGTCTCATTGGATTGATCATCGGTATCCTCGGAATTCTTTTTCATCAACGCTTCTTCCTCGAAGCGCTCTCGTCCATCGAGAAGAATGCTGAGGTATCTATACATGTTGCTCTGAATCATAAGCTTGATATTTTGCAACTCTTCATCACTAAATCTGTTCCCGTATAAAAATTTTGCCTGCATCAGGCATAGAAAAAAAAATGATATGGTCTTTAAATATAGTAAAATAGTGTACATAAATATATGAATATTTTAAATTTTAAGAAAGATTTTTTTTTTCCAGTAAATTTCATGTAGAAAATATATATATTATAAGTATGGACTTTTAGGCATCCATGCAATAGAGAGTGTAAATAATGTAACTTTGTAAGTATGGACTTTTAGGCATCCATGCTATAGAAAGTGTTTTTGTATCATTTTGGATCATTGTTTTAATAGTTTTTGTAATCAGTAAATAATATATTAATCATTCATGAAATTTTATAAAGATTGATGAAGTGTAGGTAGGTCCAGTTACCCAACCCAATATGTCCAGTTATCCAACCCACCCATGTTGCAACCTAAACTCAACACAAGTAAGGTTTATTTGAAGACAATGCTTCATATTAGTGTTTTTGCAACCAACATATCCTTGAGCCTCCAATTGGGCTTGCTTAAGTGATTTAAACTTGCTAAATACCACCCAAAAGGACTTAAGTTAAAATCTCACAATAGTGTATTGTCTAAGGAGTTACAGTGGTCGTCAATGGATGGGCTGCAAAAGTTTTACCACTTCGGGTTTGGTAAGCTGTATGGGTGGACAGGTGGAAATTTCAGTCCATTTACTTTATAATGTGGCAATTCAGATTAAAGGACAAACAAGTTAAATATAAAAGAAAGTTAAGCGAGCCAAAAGTTGGCCAAAATGTATATTTAATGCACAGACCTCCAAAACTAGTTCAATTAAAAAAAATATTGATTCTTGTAATCATATTTGACATAAATGAAGTGTTTCAGGTCAACTCAACTTGGCCCCTTACCTACCACCCATGAGGCCACTTCTAGCCTGTTGCTTCGATAGAAGATGTCACTAAGCCACTTCATACAAAAACTTGCTTTCTAACATCTAGCATTTACTAACAAATATGTGTAACAAATTTTGAATTACCTGCTTAAAAATAGTGCTGGTTCCCGAGCCCTCAAGTCCAAGTAATAAAAGCTTTTGAACTTTTTTTGGCTCAAAGTAATTGGGAACGGTCGTGTAATTGCTGGCTTCATCCCTCTCTCTTTGTGGTTGGCCATGTGGCACAGGCAATGACAACAATGAACAAAGGAACCGTGTTGTAGTCTGTCCAAAAAGACATTATTTTTGTAAGATTCATATACGTGATAGACCACACAATTTGGGAGACACATCAATGAAATCATATATACCTTTTCCCAGATATTTCCCTTGATATTGTTTTGGCCTTCCTCCTCATAGCGACCATCATCATAAACCCAAAAATGAGTGTCACGGGGACATTGCACATTTGCCAGCTGATACAAATCCAAAAATCAGAATAACAAAATCAAATAAAGGTGACAATTCTATCCATTTACTTATGAATGGGTTGATTCAGGTTAGCTTTTACCTCTAACGAGCCAAACAACAGGTAAAAAAAAGGGCTACAAAGATAACTGGTCATACATCAGTGGAGGTGTATTTTTAAACATTAAACCTCCCAAGTCATTTTACTAAAAAATTAGACTAGTTTAAACATATTATAACTTTTGTTATCATACTTGATGCACAAAAAAAGTTGGACAAAAAGTGTTTTGGGTAACACAACCCAATATGCCAAAAACTTATCCATCTCAACCCCAATATGTTATGACCCATTACCCAACCTAGTCGGCCCACCCATTATGCACCTTTAAAAGAAATTATATTACTTGGTATGTGTCTTTGGTATCGTTGAAATAAATGGATAAACCAAATCTTAGTGATGCATGACTTCATACCCATTCAAGCAAAATGAATCAAAGTATACTTAATTGTTTACAACCCTTGAATTGCTTTATTAGAAAAAAGTGGATCATTATTTTAATAATAGTTTCAAGCGCCCATTTTAACATGTTATCCAACCAACTCTTTTTGCCACCTACGAGTAATAACAATGTATAAAAAACAACAGCCTAAATTCGGCTACAGTTTCATCTTGAAGTGGTAAATATCTACTTCAAAACTAGTATACATAAGAATAACGGTAGAGGTGGTAGTTTCAACCCAATATTTATGAGCTGGTTCATTTGGGTTACGTTCTATCTCAAACAAGTCAAATAGGCAATTTCAAAAAAAGTAGCTAAAAAGAAATAGGTCAAGTGACTGGAAGGAGTTATAAATCCCCAAAATTATATTGTAACAATATAGTTTTTGCAATTATATTTAGAAATTAGTAATTTATAGAAAGATACATAAAATTTGGCCCAAAAAGTGTAGTGGATCTACCCATTTTGACCCGTCATCCAACCCATCCAATCTGCCACAAAACTATAAGCAAGGTGGAGAATGAAGTGATTAACCTTCAACACTCTCAACTCAAGCTTTGTAATTTCTCGACCATTCATGTAAACTTCTGTATTTCCATTGCTTGCACTTGGACTAAGTTTCCCGGTAAAATTCAAATTTGAACTCACAACTCTATCGGGTTTTTCTCCCTCCTGAAAAGTTAAAAGAAAATATTACAATCTTTACACTTGATAGATGTGGCAGTTTAAGCTAATTTAATTATATACGAGTTGATTCAGGGTATTTTTTCTCCTTAACTGGTCAAACTGGTGGATAAAAGTAGTTAGCTAAGATAGAAACAGGTAAAAGCCACTGTAAGTGTATTTTAAATGGAACAGACTCAAAATCATTTTATTCAAAAGTTCTGATGATTATTTCAAAAGTTCTGACTTCTGATAATTATTGTAAGAATGTAACTTCTGGAATCATACTTGACAAACTAACAATCAATAATAAGATATAAAAAAACAATGTTTTAGATCAACCAAACCCGTATCAATAACCACCCATTTTGATGTTTCCCGACTCCCCTAACATACATACAGATATAAAGGAAATTTGCTACCAAAAAAAAATTTGTACCTTTCCCCACAGACCAGATTCTTTGTCGTACCAATACATTCCCGGTTTTAACTTCCGTGGAGGTAACGGGCAGCCCAAAAGTTCCGCCATTTCCTCAGGTTTAAGTGGATATCCATTCACAATTAACTGCTCAGGCCGAAGCTGATTAGCAGAGCATTCTTTTTCTGCTCTCATTATCTGTTTGACTTCCAAAGGACTAAGCAGGCGAGATAATAACCTTGCATTTTTCCCCAAAGTAAGACGTTTTGATTCATCAATCGCCTCACCAATACAAGTAACACACTTTCGACCCTCTGGCATCGATCCCATTGCTCTTAGAACACAATTACTGCAATATTTCGCATCACAAACTAAACAAGATTCTTTAGTTTCCCACTTCCCTTTCCCGCACCGGTAACAAACTCGTCTTTTATTTTTCTTTTTCTTCTTTTCTTTAGAAACCGCAACGTATTCAGAATAACCAGGCCTCTCTAACCCGACTTCTCTCCTTTCTGATCTATCAACAGTGTTGAAAGTAACCACTGGGCCTCGTCTCCCTTCATTCCTGTGAGCATCATCTCGGTTATGAACTGAACCAGGAGAACCCGATGCAGAAGCTGAAAAAGAATCTGCATTATGCAAAACCGAGATTACAGATTCTGAGCTTCCAGACAATCGTGGGCTTTGATTTGGTGATTCTGTTACTCCTGCAATATAAGAAACTGGCAATGGGATCGGATCAACTACAGGAGGAGCCGGGCCATCACGAGTGACAGATCTTCTTGAACCAGAGAAAGATTCAGCTACAGATGCGGTTGGGATAGAACGAGAACTTATATCTAATGGTTCTACTCTAGGAAGCTCATAAGATACATCAGGACCCATGTATTCTAAAGCAATCGAGTAATCAAGATCATCACTATCTTCAGGCAGTTCAGTTCCAGCAGGAAGCATCTTCTTCACAGCTTTTCTCCAATCTTTCGCCCCATTTTCCTCCATATCCCTCATACCAATTCTTTAAAGAAACAAGAAAAACAAAAAGATTTTCAAGAAACGATTTTTGAATCCAATTAGGTCTTTTATATCACCAAATTTCAACTACCCAAATCAGAAAAAGATAGATTTGACCGATTTGAAAAATACCCAAATCGGATATAACAAGAAAAGTACTTCAAATTGGAAGAAATTCTTTCAAAACCTAAAGCATTTCAAGAAACGATTTTTTTATAAAAATTAGGTCATAACAGCTCAAAAGCTTCAACTAACCAACTCAGATAAGGACAACATGAGCAATTTGTGAAACACCCAAATCAGATTAACGAAGAAAAATACCTGAATTAGCAGAAAATCCAATTGGGTTTGGTGGAGTCAATATCTCCTCATATTCAACAGCCAGAAAGGGTGAAAGCAAGACCCCACCACACACCGCAGAAGGAATCAACCAATTTGGGGGCACATCGCACAAATTAAAGTCAAAGTCTTCATCATATCAGTCAAAGTCCACCTTTTGCTTGATCTTTTCAAAAGCCTTCAAATTTGAACAAAGATTAGAACAAGTAGTCGAAGAAACAAAGAACCCAATGAAGAATTGCGTTTGAATCCGTCAAAACCCTTGAAACTTTTGAAATCCAAGTTGACAAGATTTGAAAGATTCAAATCAAGAACAATGGAAATGAGAGATTTGGCAACGAGTTACAAGTATTAAACAAGGAGAATCATGAGGATAAAGATTCTGTCAGCAACAAAGAAGGCAAAAAAAGAATAAAAAGACTTACTTTGGAGCAAGGATATGGCTTTTTGAAAGGAAAAGAGTAAAGGGTTTCAAGGAAAGCAGATAAAAAGGTACGAGGGGCGTGCGTGTAGACTGTAGATCGATTAAAAATATTTATTTATTTTTACTGAGAAAATAACAAGGAAAGGAGATGATGAACAATAATAAAACCAAGGGTTTTAAATTAAAGGTAGGTTATTTTATAAATTGTATTTTTGCTACAAAATGTAAGAAAACATAATAAGACTACAAAAGTTATAAAAAAATTAACATCTCACAATCTAAATTGAATTTGAAAAAGTACTTCGGAATCTCTGTTCCTCTCGTTGTCCTCTTTCAGAAAAAAAAAATAATAATAATTTTTTTCATTGTGTCTTTATATGACACAATGACGTCATTGTGTCTTTTATAATGACACAATGAAGTTATTGTGTCTTTTATAAATGACATAATAAGAAAACATTAATTTTTTTGTTTTTTTAAATTTTTCTTTATTTTTTTTTCTTAGTGAGGGCGTCTAGGGGAACAAAAGCTCCGAATTACTTTTTTAAAATTCGATTTAGATTGTGAGATATAATTTTTTTGTATCTTTTTTGACTCATTGTGTCTTCTCACACTTTGTAGCAAAAATACACTTTGTATTTGAACATTTTTCTTAAATTAAAGATTCGTGTTTAATATGTGTATGTTAAAATAAATTTCTGAGTCTCGTCAAAAAACTTATTTGTATCAAGACACATAAGCCGAATTAGTGCGTATTATAGTGGAAGACACTAGCACCTGAAATTATATTTTGCTAAAAAACAAAATAATAATAAAAAAACTTTAGGAACTTATAAGCATGTTTGAAAGACTTGCAGTTAAGTGTATTCCAAGCAAGGCACAAAGCCTTGCTTTAATACTCAACATTAAGAACCTAAAACAACCAAAATATTCAATGAAAATAGAACACAATCAAAATGTATTAAATGTCTTTAATACTCCTTTTGACTTGGTTCAAAACCTAGTTACACTGATGAAAGAGATCTTGAAACAACCGAGTCAAATTGCATTGCTGTGAATTTGCAAAAATACTGCCTTCAGCTCTAACATGATAGAATCTAATTCGGTCAAAACTAATTCGGTAAAAACTACTTTAGTAGAAACATCGTAGTGGAAGCTTTAACATCTTTAAAAAGTGATAGCTTTAACAGTTTCATACACACAACTTCGAGCATCGATATGTCATTAATCTTAGCTATGTTTTGGATAGGGTTTGATTTGTTGCGAAGCTCTCACTAGAAAACATAAACCTAGAAATAAAATAAGTATATTAACCTCAATTATATACATACATACATACATGCATACATACATACATACGTACCTACATACGTACGTACCTACGTACATACGTACATACGCACATACGCACATACGCACCTACGCACATACGCACATACGCACATACGCATACATACGCACATACGCACCTACGCACTTATGTACATACGCGCCTACGCACATACGCACATACGCACATACGAACGTACGTACCTACGCACCTACGTACGTACGTACGCACGTACGTACATACGCACCTACGCACCTACGCACATACGCACAAACGTACCTACGTACATACGCACCTACGTACCTACGCACCTACGCACCTACGCACCTACGTACCTACGTACCTACGTACATACGTACATACGTACCTACGTACCTACGTACATACGTACCTACGTACCTACGTAACTACGTACCTACGTACCTACGTACCTACGTACATACGTACAGACGTACATACGTACAGACATACAGACAGACATACAACCATACATACATACATACATACATACAGACATACAGACATACATACATACATACATACACAGACATACATACAAACATACATACATACATACATACATACATACATACAGACATACATACATACATACAAACATACAGACTTACAGACATACATACATACATACAGACATACATACATACAGACATATATACATACAGACATACATACAGACATACATACAGACATACATACAGACATACATACAGACATACATACAGACATACATACAGACATACAGACATACAGACATACAAACATACAGACATACAAACATACAGACATACATACATACATACATACATACAAACATACATACAAACAGACATACATACAGAAATACATACAGACATACAGACAGACATACATACAGACAAACATACATAGAGACATACATATAGACATACATATAAACATACAGACATACAGACATACAGACATACAGACATACAGACATACAGGCATACAGGCATACAGACATACAGACATACAGACAGACAGACAGACATACATACAGACAGACAGACATACATACAGACAGACAGACATACAGACACACACAGACATACAGACAGACAGACATACATACATACATACAGACATACAGACATACATACAGACATACAGACATACATACATACATACATACATACATACATACATACATACATACATACATACATACATACATACATACATACATACGTACGTACGTACGTACGTACGTACGTACGTACGTACGTACGTACGTACATACATACATACATGCATACATACATACATACAGACATACATACATACATACAGACATACATACATACTTACAGACATACAGACACACAGGCATACAGACACACAGACATACAGACAGATAGACATACATACAGACACACATACAGACAGACAGACATACAGACATACAGACATACATACAGACAGACATACATACATACAGACAGACATACAAACAGACAGGCATACAGACATACAGACATACAGACAGACAGATAGACAGACATACAGACAGACATACAAACACACACAGACATACAGACAGACAGACATACAGACATACATACAGACATATAGACATACATATAAACATATAGACATACAGACATACAGACATATAGACAGACATACATATAGACATACATACAGATATACATACAGACATATAGACATACATACAGACATACAGACATACAGACAGACAGACATACAGACATACATACAGACATACAGACAGACAGACAGACATACAGACAGACAGACATCTAGACATACAGACAGACATACATACAGACATACAGACAGACATCAAGACAGACATACAGACAGACATATAGACAGACATACAGACAGACATATAGACACACATACAGACACACATACAGACATACATACAGACATACATACAGACATATAGAAAGACATACAGACAGAGATACAGACAGACATACAGACAGACATACAGACAGACATACAGATAGACATACAGACAGACATACAGACAGACATACAGACAGACATACATACAGACATACAGACAGACATACAGACAGACATACAGACAGACATACAAACAGACAGACACACACACATACACATAGAGACACACACATAGACACACACACACAGACACACACACACAGACACACACAGACACAGAGACACACACAGACACAGACACACACACACACACAGACACACACACACAGACACAGACACATGCAGACACTGACAAAAACACACGCACAGACACAGACACACGCACGCGCACGCGCCCGTACCTGCGCTCTACGCGCGCGCACACACACACATATATGTATGTATGTAAAAATAAAGTGTAAGAGTACGACTTATAGATAAGTGATCATAACGGATAGTTAAGGGTACGAGGAAATCTTCACTAGATAAGTAGATTTATGCACTGACTTGAGGTAAAGAAGGGTAAAAAAGACTCTTTTGTTAATGGTCTATGAAGTATAATATGAAGAACATGGGATTAAACTAAGGATTGAAGGATAAGCTAAGGAGTGTCGGAGGGGATTTAGTGTGCCATGAAAACTAGAAGAGTGCAAAAGTTTTTTTATTGATTTCTTGGTGTGTCTTACAATGATGGGAATGCCCTTTATTTATAGGGCAGATACAGGCACTATTCTATATTCGAAAAAAAAGCAACGACAACAATTCAAAGTTAATAGAATGGCAAATTACATTATTTACAATGGAATAAAGGAATCATGTCAGGAGCGTCTGTCTTTGAGCCGTTGATTCCACTAGGAGCTGTCTTCTATTAGTATTGAGTGGATGTTTAACTGCGTACTGCTGATTCCACTAGGGCACTAGGGACTGTCTTCTATGTGCGATTAAACTTGTTAAAAATCTTTATGAGTGCTGTCTAGAGAGGTTGGGATATCTGGATCGTTATTTTCTTCTTCCTCAGAGTCTGATAGATTTATAATATGTTTTAATTCGAGCAGATCACCTTCCCTACAAATGGTAGAAGCATACTCCAGTTTTGTTTAGCATATATCTGTATATAATGCCCTTCAGCAAGAAACCTTGATTGCTCCAAATGAAAGAACTTTTCTATGTTTTTGAATGAACTTTTCTAAGGTGTTGGTTTGTAATTTTGGAGGAACATTAGGCATAATCTCTGTCTTTGAATAAGAATTATCTATCCAGTGCATGTTAGAAAAATTTATGTCTATGGTAACTGCTAATTTTTCTAAATAATCACTGGTAGTAGCTTTGTGGTCAATAAAAATTCTTTTTCATGATGGTCTGTAAGTATGAGAATCGGCATGAGGGAATGAAGCAAAAATCTTACATCCTATATTAGGAGGGAATATGTGTAGTAATATTTCTTGTTGTCATTACAAAATTTTCACCCAATTGGTTAAAGAGCCGTTATGTTTCGCTGTTTAATCTGGATTCTAGGTAATCAATCATATCATGATGGTAAAATTGAACTATCTTATCTTCAGACAGTACCTTTGTAGAAGGGAACACTTGTAAAAGGAGGAGACATGTTCTATTTCCCTCATCATCTATTCTTTCAACAACTCTTAACCTTGAATTTAATATATCTCCAAAGGCTAGATTAACTAGTTTTTGTTGTAATTCGTATAGAATTGAAGTAAATTCTGTACAAATCTTCTGTGATACGATTTGTTTAAACTATGGAAATCGATCAATTACTGGTTTTAAACAAGGTTTCCAAGGTGTATCAAGAATCCTTATTTTAAACATGTCATAACTCCTATTTAAAACTGTATTATTTTTCTCTTTTTGCTCGAGCTTTTGTAATAATTCTCTATTTTTTATTCGAGCATTTCTAATTTTTGTTTTAAAAGACTTTTTTCAATTCTTTCATGTATAAATTGTGTATTTTTTCCTTTGTTTTAAAAGCTTATCTTGAATTTTTGCAATAAACTCTTCTTGTGCTTTAATAAATTTTTCAGGATCAGCTTTGCCTATTTCTAAAAATGTTGGGACTTCTTTGGATTCAATATAAAAACTGTTTATCCTAAAATATTCTCTTGCTATTTCTAAGGCTTGTGAAAATTTGTAAAGCTTTTATAAATTGATTTGGGACATTGAATATGTTTGACTACTGTTTCCTATTTATTAAAAATACCAATTTTAGCACCACAAAAAATAACGTAATGGATAAACTTGAGCCTCTGTTTTTCAGGTGTCTCTGCTCTTTGCTCGTGGAAATAAATACTAAAAGCATTTAACATCTGAACTTTGAAAGTTGACGCTTGAAGCATGGTTTGAATATGCCCGAGATTATCTAGAAGACACTGTTGTTTTTCAGTTAGCATCATTCCGATGATTGGTCGGAACTTTGTATTCGGATCGTTACACCTTTGTAACCCATAGCTACCAAATGTAATAATCGAATTTTGTGTGTTCTGTGTATTCGTCCTTTGTGTAAACTGTTTATTTTTTGGAGGTCGAACATCTATAGTCTTTGACTGACTTGTAACACCCGGGTTTTTGAAGGAAATGAGGAATAAAAGGACGAATGCAATTTAACCCAAGTTGAGGGGTTAAATATGTCAAAAGTACAAAATTTATAATAATTTTGTACAAAAGGTGGCATGGCCACCCATGTTGCCTGCATACTTCATCTCATTTGATATTTTAGAGAGAGAAAGAAGAGAAGCTTCGGATTTGAGAAAGAACTTCATGCAAGATTCGAATTCAAGGTAAGAATTAGTGTTTTTAAGTTGTTCTTGGCTAGATTTAGCCTCGGTTACATGCTTATCAGTGTTTGTATGTTCGGTTGTGTGTTTTTGGTGGGTTTTAGGTGTTTGAGCTCATAGTAAACGGGTTTGAAGGAAGTTATACCCAAAGTTGCATAAGTTGAGTTCTAGACCCCGTATTTCTACATGTTTTATAAATTCTTGGGGCTAAAAATGCATGTAAACCATTTTTACAAATGTTGTATGAGTAACCGTATGTATCCATGCATGTATGATGATGTTTATAAATGTTTTATATTATGTTCATGCTTAGAATGGTATTAGTAAGCTTAGACTAAGATAATATGATGTTTAGGACTGGAAACAACATAGAAATATGTTCAACAGGTTGTTCATGCGCCTAAATAAGGCCCATGCGCCTAAAATGGCCTTAGAAAAGTTTCTAAGTCGGGTCATGCGCCCAAATAGGGCCCATGCACCCAAACAGTACCCCATGCGTCTAGAAATGCCTTAGAAATTCTAAGTATAAGTCCATGCGTCTGAACAATAGTCCATGCGTCTAAGACTTAGTCTCAGACGTCTAAGCACACCCCATACGCCCAAATAGTGCCCATGCGCCTGAAATGGCTCATGCGCCTAAGTGTTGAAATGTCCAAGTAAGCACACGCGCCTGCATAGTTGCAATGCGCCTGAACATGCCTCATGCGCCTGTATAGTGCTCATGCGCCTGTATAGTGCTCATGCGCCTGCATAGTGCTCATGCGCCTAGAACACTTAGACTATTTTTTGAAATTTTGAGAAAATAGAATCATTAAGGTTTGACCCAAGTTTGACCTTAGGGTTTTAATTGTCATTATATTGCATTATTATAAGTTGTTCATATGTCTATAATAATTATTGTTATGTAACTTATGTGGTATGTTTATGATCATAAATGCAAAGTATTATCATTAATAAAAGTAAAAGATTAATGCTAAAGAAAAGTGGAATGTAATGAAAATAATGAAAGTCTTGCAAGCTTATAGGAGGTGCACGACCATGTTGTCGTTAGCTCGACTGTGATGCGGGTTAGCTACCCCAAAGGATGCACACAGGGTCAATCATTGAGATTGGCAGGACCTTTATGACATACCCTAGGTGACTGGGTCAGCTTCGTGCATATAGTTCGTGGTCTATTTATAGGCCACATGCCCAACACCAGTTTTGCGCACATAGTTCGGGGTATTGCACATTGTCCATATAGACAGTGAAAGATAATGTTAAAGGTACAAAATGAACAAATGCGTACAGTAAAGAAAGAAAGAAAGTATTACCTGGATGTATGTATGATGCGTGCTCACGTATAAAGTAAAGAAAGTATTTTATTGAAAGAGTATTCTCATATATATATATATCGTACAAGGTATTTTAATACTTTTTAAAATTAGAACACACTCAGCAACACTGACTTTTATACATTTTCAGTTGGCAGGTAAATATTGTTGAGGATGGTACGAAGGTGAAGCTACTCGGCGGGACAAGACTGACATCCATTCAATACTTATGATATTGTTGTCTTGTAATGCAATTAAACAATCTTTTGTAACTGAAAACCATTATGGGTGTATTGCTTAGCAACAATTTTTATTAATGAATGGATGACTTTTGATAGTAATTCCGCTGCTTATTTTATGAAATGCATATAATTATGTATCTTTTGTGCTATGAATGACCAACTGTGAGGTGCCCGGGAACGGGGCCTTACAAGTTGGTATCAGAGCCATAGTTTAAGTGAACTGGGTAAAATATTTTTAAAAACCTAAACTTAAACCGAAAATGGGACAAATAGAGGGATGTCAGCCCGAGTAGCTACGTGCCATCAGGTATTTCTTCCCTTAAAGTTAATCAGTATTATGTGCGTGTGCTATTTGACTTATGTGTTCTTAGTAGATTTAGATACTGATGTAGTCAGGAAGGAAATACTTAGGGTGTGAAGAGTAAAGTAAGTGGCTAATCACAACTGGCCACTGTAATTAGGGACTTACTATACTTAATATAAACTGAGCTATTGCCTTGACTGTGTTAGTGTTTGAATCTTATAGCATTTAGGAAATGGCGGGACGAAAATCTTCCAAGGCTTCTAGAGGCAGAGGTCAAGGTGGACGTTGTACTAGGCCACGTGTGACCAGGAGTAGTGCTAAGGATCCTAAGACGGCTCACAAGAACCCTGAGGTTCATGGTCGAAGTGAGGAGAATGAGAATATGAGCTTGAATGCCTCAGCTAGGGAGGCGATTGCTGATGAGGTACACCAGGTCATGCAGACAGTCTTACCGTCTGTGGTGACTGAAGTTATTAGGGTTGTGAGGAATGAGGAGAGGAAGGAGAAGGAGGATAGGAAAGGGTCAACGGGCAAGGGAAGCAAGGGGGAGGAGGAACAACTGGATCCTGAGACCGTGTTGTCCGATGACGAGGAGGATGATTCAGTGGGAGTGATGACGAAGGGGTGCAGTTATGGGGCATTCCAGAGGTGCAAGCCCCCGACCTTCGATGACAATGGTAATGCTGTTGCCGCTCACCGTTGGGTGAGGGAGATGGAGGCAGTGTTGGAAATCAGTGAGTGTCGTGAAACTAGAAGGTGAAGTTCGCCACCCACTCTTTTGTTGACTCAGCGTTGTATTGGTGGGACAACATTGTCCAACCAGAGGGTGCCAGAGCCATCGGGAAGATGCGAAGTAAGGAGCTGAAGCAGTTAGTGATCGAGGAATTCTATCCTCACCGGGAACTCGACAAGATCGAGAGGGAGTTCCTACAGCTTGAAGCAGGAACCGTGACCCACCAGCAGTACACCACCAAATTCAACGAAATTGCGAGGCTGGTTCTGGATCAGGTGACGCTGGTGTTAAGGAAGATCAAGAGATACATTCAGCGATTGCCGACCGACATTCGCAGGCACCTGATCGCTGCTCAGCCAGGTACCTTTTGATCGGTTGTGGACTTGGCGGGCAGGTTATATGATGATCGGGAGGAGACAGTGGTGGAGGTGAAGAAGACGAGTGGCGGTGATAAGAACTAGAACGGGAAGAGGTTTGGACGTGGTGGTTTCACTCCAAACAACAAGAAGATGAAGGTGGACGATTGTAGGGTGTCGTCATGCTCGGGACTGAGGAAGTGCGGTAAATGTGGAAGGGAACATACCAGTGAGTGTAGGTTGGGGTTGAATGTATGCTTCAGGTGTGGCAAGCCTGGCCATATCGCTAGAGACTGTAGGGTGCCGAAATGTTATAGCTGTGGCGAGGAGGGCCATGCGAGCAAAGACTGCAAGAAGCCGAGGGCGGAGAGCTCTGGGGTGAAGAAGAAGCCGGAGGAAGGAGGACAGAAGGCGAGTGCTAGAGCTTACACCATGACTCGGGAGTGTAAGGCCCCGTTCCCGGGCACCTCACAGTTGGTCGTCATCACCCATAAAACATACATTTAATATAACTTAATAAAAACCATGCAGCGGAAACTTTGAATTTACTATAAATGCTTTTGCAAAGTAATACAACACTCATTACAAAATATCGTTTGTTTGCATTACAATACAAAACATTAACAAAAGAATGCCATCCCAAAAGAGCTGAGTAGCCGCCTCGTGCCATCCTCAGCAACACTACCTGCCAACTGGAAAACACATAAAAGTCAGCGTTGCTGAGTGAGTTCTAGTTTTATAATAAAACATACTTTTACTTATTTAAAAATATCCTTTCATGCATGCGTTCATACATCATACGTACACAGAGATAATATTCGTTATTATCTTCATCATTCGTTATACATTGTTATCTTTAACTTCTCGTATGGATTCTGTCAGGCTTTACCCACTTCATAGCACTTGGCTATGATTACTGTGGTCGAATGACAAGAATCCCGTTCATACTTACTTGCACATTGAAAGGTGAATTGTACCAATACCATATGCTACACCCCGATCGTTATTAGCTACCGGGCCGAAGTCAACATATGAACAACAAAACGTATGCCACGGTACTAGAGGTAAGCGGTAGAGGTACCATGACCATGGTCAATCACAGAGAAGGACCAATCGCGTTATTCAATGCTTGCAAGACATAATTTGTTCGTTCATTAATGCATGTATTCATCATCATTCTTCTTTTCGTTCATTCGTTAATACATGCATTCATCATCATGTTCCTCTTTCATTATCTTTCACTTTACGTTCCATTTCTCTTTATCATTAATATTTTACTTATTAATGATTATGCTCTTCGTTAAATCCTTAAACATTCCTGGTCATGCCTTTTTCATACTTAACAATATAATAATAATATTGTTAACGATAATAAAATACTTGATAATAGAATCAG
The DNA here is from genome assembly GCA_024085815.1 of Flaveria linearis. Classification (NCBI taxonomy): domain Eukaryota; kingdom Viridiplantae; phylum Streptophyta; class Magnoliopsida; order Asterales; family Asteraceae; genus Flaveria; species Flaveria linearis. The sequence goes on from CM044011.1 coordinate 30,494,410, forward strand.
TAACAATAAAAAGGGTTAATCAATTATCATCATTACATTCATAAAACATCATCATTTATTAACCCTAGTCAACTCTGGTCAAAATCCCATAAATCAGCTTTCCAGAAAATTTCTGTAAAAATTCTAAGTGTTCAGTCGTATGAGCACTATGCAGTCGTATGAGCCCTGCTCAGTCGTATCACCTTCTCAGTCGTTTCACCTTAACTTAGAAAATTTTTCTAAGTCATACGACCACTGTTCAGTCGTATCATTCCCCAGACTTGGGAAATTTCTATAGGTCATACGACCACTGTTCAGTCGTATCATCCCTCATACTTAGGAAATTTCCAATGGTCATACGACCAATGTTCAGTCATATGATCCTATACTTAGAACATCTCCAATGATCATACGACCACTATTTAGTCGTATAACCCCACACTTAGAATAATTCTAATGGTCATACGACCACTGTTCAGACATATAATCACACACTTAGAAAATTTCAAATGGTCATACGACCACTGTTCAGTCATATGACCCTACACTTAGAAAATCTAATGGTCATACGAACACTGTTTAGTCATATGACCCCAAACTTAGAAAAATTTCTAATGGTCAGACGACCACTGTTTAGTCATATGACCATTATTTGGACTGATTAGTCGTATTAGCAGCCTATTCATGTGTCTAAGTCATATTTCAGTCCCCAAACATCATAATACCTATTTCTAAGCATGTACATATGATTTCAGGCATAAACTTAACACGAACATAGGCATATGTACACTCTAAAACATACTCTTTAATCATACACATGCACATATCATACGGGTTTCATACACAAATCCATACAAACATACATACATGCATTTTCCAGCCCCAAATCATTTAAAAACCAGTAAAAAGGGGGCCTAGAACTCACCTGTGCTGTTTTAAACCTTCAAACTCAAAAAAACTTGAATTCCTCAGATGTTCTCAACACCTACAACCCGCTGAAACACATAACCCGAACATGCAATAACACCTATGAGCATACTACTGAGGCTAGATCAACTAGAAATGACTTAAAACACTTAATCTTACCTCAAGCCCGAATTCTTCCTCTTTCTCTCTCTAAAGCTCGTAGTCTCTGTTGTTTCTCTCACTAAAATCCGAACAAGAAAGGGTGTGCAGAGTGAAAATGGGCGGCCATGCCACCTTTTCACCAACTTTTGAGATTTTTATTCATTTACACCTTTGGTCCCTCAACTTTGGGGTTGACTTCCCTTTTCCTCCTTTTTTCTTTCTCTTTATTCTTTTATTTCTTTTTAATAAGAATTACGGGTGTTACAAGTCCACCCCCCTTATATAGGTTTCGTCCCCGAAACCTGTTATTCCTTAAACAGATGTGGGTAATGTTGTCTCATCTCCTCTTCAGTCTCCCACGTAGACTCGGATCCCTTCCTGTGCTTTCACTGTACACGCACAAGAGGAACCACTTTATTCCTCAACCTCTTTTCCTTACGATCAATGATTGCCACTGGTTGCTCCACGTAATTGAGCCGTTTGTCTACTTCAATATCTTCCAGTGGAACAATCATATCTTCATCAGCTAAGCACTTCCTCAGATGAGATACATGGAATGTGGGATGAATTCCACTTAACTCATCTGGCAGTTCAAGTCGATAGGCCACCTCTCCTACTCGTGCGACAATTCGGAAAGGTCCTATGTATCTCGGGCTTAGCTTACCTCTTTTCCTGAATCTAATAATCCCTTTCCAAGGTGAGACCTTCAATATAACTCGGTCACCAACCTTGAACTCTATCGGTCTTCGCCTCTTGTCAGCATACGACTTTTGCCTATCTTTCGCCGCCTTCATGAAGGCTTTGATCTTTTCCAACTTCTCAGTCGTAGCTTCGATCACCTCAACACCTCCTAACTCTTTCTGCCCAATGTCTCCCCAGCACACGGGCGTCCTACATCTCCTACCGTATAGCATCTCGTAAGGTGGCATGTCAATGCTGGCATGATAACTGTTGTTGTACGAGAATTCTGCTAACGGCAGGTGGTCGTCCCGACGTCCTCCAAAATCGATCACGCACGCCCGAAGCATGTCCTCGAGTGTTTGGATCATCCTCTCAGACTGACCGTCTGTCTGAGGGTGATATGCTGTACTAATGTGTAGCCTCGTCCCCATTGCATCATGAAATCTCCTCCAAAACTTGGAGGTAAACCGGGTGTCACGATCAGACACAATAGACACCGGTACACCATGACGAGCTACAATTTCTTTGATGAATAGATCCGCCAATCTCTCGGATGAGTACGTTTCGCGGATCGGTAGGAAGTGGGCACTCTTTGTCAAGCGGTCAACTATCACCCATATGGCATCATACCCTTTTGGGGTACGTGGTAACTTCGTGATGAAGTCCATGGTGATGTGCTCCCACTTCCACTCGGGTATATCCAACGGTTGGATCTTCCCGTAGGGCTTCTGGTGTTCCGCCTTCACTTGTAAGAAAGTCAAGCACTTACTTACGTACTCCACTACGTCGCGTTTCATACCCGGCCACCAATAGTCTTTCTTCATATCGTGGTACATTTTGGTAGCACCGGGGTGAATGGAGTATCGGGTCTTATGGGCCTCGTCCATAATCTTTTCACGTAGATCCCCGTATCGAGGAATCCACATTCGCCCAAATCGGGTCTTAACACCAAGAGTGTTCTCACCCAATTCCGTAACTAGGCCTCTCATCCTTTCGGAGTTAAGACGATCTTCTTTCAAAGCCTCGTCATGGAACTCCTTAACCTGTGTCATCACATCGGGGGTCATGATCAGCTGATAAGCCTTCACCCGAATCGGCTCAGGTCGTTCTTTTCGACTAAGGGCATCGGCCACCACGTTGGCCTTGCCCGGATGGTAATGGATTTCGCAATCATAATCCTTTATTAGTTCCAACCATCGCCTCTGCCTCATGTTAAGATCATTCTGCTCGAAGAAGTACTTCAAGCTTTTGTGGTCGGTGAAGATTGTGCACTTCGTACCGTATAGATAGTGCCGCCAAATCTTCAACGCGAAAACCACCGCAGCTAATTCTAGATCGTGTGTGGGATAGTTGACTTCGTGGATCTTCAGTTGTCGAGATGCATATGCGATCACCCTTCCACGTTGCATCAACACGCAACCTAGCCCGGAATAAGATGCATCTGAATATACCACTAAGTCTTCATTCCCCTCGGGCAAAGTCAAACAGGAGCTTGTGTTAGTCTTGCCTTCAACTCCTCAAAAGCCGTCTCCTGCTCTCGACCCCACACGAATTTCACGTCCTTACGAGTCAATTTTGTCAAAGGTGAGGCTATCTTTGAAAAGTCTTGAATAAATCTCCTATAATAGCCCGCCAATCCCAAGAAGCTACGAATCTCGGATGGCGTCTTTGGTGATTTCCATTGCATCACAGCCTCAACCTTTGCTGGGTCCACCATGATTCCCTCTGCATTTACCACGTGACCCAGAAATTGCACCTCGCGTAGCCAGAAAGCACATTTGGAGAACTTAGCATACAGTTTCTCCCTTCTCAAAGTCTCCAATACTTCCCGAATGTGACCGGCATGCTCTTCTTCGCTCCTCGAATAAATCAGGATATCATTGGTGAACACAATCACTGATTTATCTAACATTGGCCGACACACTCGGTTCATCAAGTCCATAAAAGCAGCTGGCGCGTTAGTTAGACCAAATGACATAACGAGAAACTCATAGTGTCCATAACGCGTACGAAAAGCTGTTTTAGGAATGTCCTGCTCCTTTACCTTCAATTGATGGTAGCCAGATCGAAGATCTATCCTCGAGAACCAACTGGCACCCTGGAGCTGGTCGAACAAGTCATCGATCCTCGGTAACGGATACCGATTCTTTATGGTCAACTTGTTCAATTCATGGTAGTCGATACACATTCTTTTGCTACCGTCCTTCTTTTTCACAAATAAGACCGGAGCACCCCAAGGAGAGATACTCGGTCTAATGAAGCCCTTGTCAAGCAACTCCTGCAGTTGCTCCATCAACTCCTTCATCTCCGTAGGAGCTAATCGATATGGTGCCTTGGCGACAGGTTGGGCACCGGGTATTAAGTCAATTTGAAATTCAATTTCGCTGTCAGGTGGCAATCCCGATAAGTCTTCCGGGAACACATCTGGAAACTCGCACACAACCGGAACGTCGGATAGTTGTGGTGTTGGCGTTTCCACATCCTTCACATAACATAGGTAGGCGTTGCACCCACGCCTCATGCACTTCCCCGCCACCGCCATCGAAATCACCTTCGGAATCACCGTTACCCGATCACCGTATATTGTCACCAGACTTCCGTCAGATGCCGTCAATCTAATCATCTTCTTTCGACATACGATATTCGCTTCATAGGTTGCCAACCAATCCATCCCTAGTACTACATCAAATCCACCTAGGGGCATCACATGTAATCTAGCAGCAAACCTATGACCTTCTAATTCTATGGTACAGTCCTCTATCACATCAGTAACTCTAGTGGACTTACCAATAGCAGTTTCTACATAAAAAGGCTCACTAATGCATTTACTACTAACAGGCAATTTAGCACAGAAAGTAGCAGAAATGAAACTCCTACTAGCACCAGAATCAAATAACACAGAAGCAAGAGTTTGATTTATTAGAAACGTACCTGACACACATCGGGGTCCGTCCTAGCCTCTTCCTGCATCATAGTGAAAGCCCTGGCGCTTGCTCTCGGACCTTCACTTCCCGTCTTCTTTACCCCTGAAGCCTCAGCCCTCGGCTTCTTACAGTCCCTGCTCATATGACCGCCTTCCCCACAGTTAAAACACTTGCCCATCCGGCAATCCTTTGATATATGTCCCGTCTTCCCACACTTAAAGCAGATGTTGGATCCCCATTTGCACTCCCCTGAGTTCTCCCTTCCACACTTACCACACTTCCTCACCCCAGCTCCCGTCACGACCACACGGTGATCATTCGCCCTCGCCTTCTTGTTACTCGTCGAATTATCACCCCGACCAAATCTCTTCCCCTGCCAGTTTTTCTCTCCACTTCCTTTCTTGCTACCCTCAGCCTTTACCAACGCAGCCCGTTCATCAAATAAGCTTCCCGCCAAATCCACTGTCGACCTAAAAGTGCTTGGTCGGGCAGAAATCAAGTGCCAACGAATTTCAGCTGGCAACCCCTGAATATACCGGTTGATCTTTCGAGACACCGGCGTCACCTGCTCTGTCACCAACGGCGCCAATTCGTTAAACTTGGTGGTGTATTGTTGGTGGGTCATCGTCCCCGCCTCCAACTGCAGGAACTCTCTCTCAACTCTGTCCATTTCCCGACGAGGACTGAATTCCTCAATCACCAGCCTTTTTAACTCAGCCCACTTCATCTTCCCTATAGCCCTGCTACCCTCGGCTTGGACTATATTGTTCCACCAGCACAAAGCCGACCCTGTGAAAGAGTGGGTAGCAAACTTCACCTTCTTGTCCTCCTGGCAATCACTAATATCGAGGATAGCTTCCATTTCTATCACCCATTGGTGAGCATCAGTAGCAGTACCAGAACCATCAAAAGTCGGGGGCTTGCACCTCATAAATGCCCCATAGTTACAACCCCGGGCTGTCTCCCGTAACTGCTCTTCTTCCTCTTCCTCTTCATCATCGGATAATACTGTTTCTGCTTCTGTCTGTTGTTGTCTACCTGAGGACCGATTCCTCCCTCGTCTCTCATCTTCGCGTACTGCCTTTATCACTTCGGTCACTATAGACGGTAAGATCGTCTGCATGACCTGATGTACTTCCTCAACCACTGCCTCTTTTACCGAGGCTCTCAAATTCGCGCTTTCTTCTGCCTCCTCCTGATGAGGAGTCTCGTTTTCCTCATGAACTACTTTCTCTGTCCTAAGTCTTCCTCGCGTGTTACGCGGTTCATCACCACGTCCACCGCCACAGGAAGCTTTAGATGATCTACCACCGACCATCTTCTATCACACTGAAAGATTTAAACACCAACACGGTCATTCAAGGAAATAGCTCAGTTTATGTCAAGTATAGTAAGTCCCTAATTACAGTGGCCAGTTATGATTAGCCACTTACTCTACTCTTCGTACCCCGAGCATTACTGTCCTGACTACATTAGTATATAAGTCTAACAGTACACATAAACACATATCATGCGCACGAAATCATGATTAACTTTAATAAAAATACCTGATGGCACGTAACTACTCAGATGGCATTCTCTTCCTTTCTGTCCCATTTTCAGTTTAAGTTTAGGTTTATTTTAAAATTTTACCCATTTCACTTAAACTTTGGCTCTGATACCAACTTGTAAGGCCCCGTTCCTGGGCACCTCACAGTTGGTCGTCATCACCCATAAAACATACATTTAATATAACTTAATAAAAACCATGCAGCGGAAACTTTGAATTTACTATAAATGCTTTTGCAAAGTAATACAACACTCATTACAAAATATCGTTTGTTTGCATTACAATACAAAAACATTAACAAAAGAATGCCATCCCAAAAGAGCTGAGTAGCCGCCTCGTGCCATCCTCAGCAACACTACCTGCCAACTGGAAAACACATAAAAGTCAGCGTTGCTGAGTGAGTTCTAGTTTTATAATAAAACATACTTTTACTTATTTAAAAGTTTCCTTTCATGCATGCGTTCATACATCATACGTACACAGAGATAATATTCGTTATTATCTTCATCATTCGTTATACATTGTTATCTTTAACTTCTCGTATGGATTCTGTCAGGCTTTACCCACTTCATAGCACTTGGCTATGATTACTGTGGTCGAATGACAAGAATCCCGTTCATACTTACTTGCACATTGAAAGGTGAATTATACCAATACCATATGCTACACCCCGATCGTTATTAGCTACCGGGCCGAAGTCAACATATGAACAACAAACCGTATGCCACGGTACTAGAGGTAAGCGGTAGAGGTACCATGACCATGGTCAATCACAGAGAAGGACCAATCGCGTTATTCAATGCTTGCAAGACATAATTCGTTCGTTCATTAATGCATGTATTCATCATCATTCTTCTTTTCGTTCATTCGTTAATACATGCATTCATCATCATGTTCCTCTTTCATTATCTTTCACTTTACGTTCCATTTCTCTTTATCATTAATATTTTACTTATTAATGATTATGCTCTTCGTTAAATCCTTAAACATTCCTGGTCATGCCTTTTTCATACTTAACAATATAATAATAATATTGTTAACGATAATAAAATACTTGATAATAGAATCAGTAACAATAAAAAGGGTTAATCAATTATCATCATTACATTCATAAAACATCATCATTTATTAACCCTAGTCAACTCTGGTCAAAATCCCATAAATCAGCTTTCCAGAAAATTTCTGTAAAAATTCTAAGTGTTCAGTCGTATGAGCACTATGCAGTCATATGAGCCCTGCTCAGTCGTATCACCTTCTCAGTCGTTTCACCTTAACTTAGAAAATTTTTCTAAGTCATACGACCACTGTTCAGTCGTATCATTCCCCAGACTTGGGAAATTTCTATAGGTCATACGACCACTGTTCAGTCGTATCATCCCTCATACTTAGGAAATTTCCAATGGTCATACGACCAATGTTCAGTCATATGATCCTATACTTAGAACATCTCCAATGGTCATACGACCACTATTCAGTCGTATAACCCCACACTTAGAATAATTCTAATGGTCATACGACCACTGTTCAGACATATAATTACACACTTAGAAAATTTCAAATGGTCATACGACCACTGTTCAGTCATATGACCCTACACTTAGAAAATCTAATGGTCATACGAACACTGTTTAGTCATATGACCCCAAACTTAGAAAAATTTCTAATGGTCAGACGACCACTGTTTAGTCATATGACCATTATTTGGACTGATTAGTCGTATTAGCAGCCTATTCATGTGTCTAAGTTATATTTCAGTCCCCAAACATCATAATACCTATTTCTAAGCATGTACATATGATTTCAGGCATAAACTTAACACGAACATAGGCATATGTACACTCTAAAACATACTCTTTAATCATACACATGCACATATCATACGGGTTTCATACACAAATCCATACAAACATACATACATGCATTTTCCAGCCCCAAATCATTTAAAAACCAGTAAAAAGGGGGCCTAGAACTCACCTGTGCTGTTTTAAACCTTCAAACTCAAAAGAACTTGAATTCCTCAGATGTTCTCAACACCTACAACCCGCTGAAACACATAACCCGAACATGCAATAACACCTATGAGCATACTACTGAGGCTAGATCAACTAGAAATGACTTAAAACACTTAATCTTACCTCAAGCCCGAATTCTTCCTCTTTCTCTCTCTAAAGCTCGTAGTCTCTGTTGTTTCTCTCACTAAAATCCGAACAAGAAAGGGTGTGCAGAGTGAAAATGGGCGGCCATGCCACCTTTTCACCAACTTTTACCAACTTTTGAGATTTTTATTCATTTACACCTTTGGTCCCTCAACTTTGGGGTTGACTTCCCTTTTCCTCCTTTTTTCTTTCTCTTTATTCTTTTATTTCTTTTTAATAAGAATTACGGGTGTTACAGGGAGGAAGCCAGAGTAGATCCCGATGTCATGTTAGGTATGTTTCTAGTAAATTAAACTTGTGCCTCTGTATTATTTGATTCTGGTTCTAGTAGGAGTTTTATTTCTACTACTTTTTGTGCTAAGTTGTCTGCTAGTAGTAGAAGTATTAGTGAGCCATTCTATGTAGAAACTGTTATTGGTAAGTCCACTAGAATTACTGACATGATAGAGGACTGTGCCATAGAACTAGAAGGTTATAGGTTTACTGCTAAGTTACATGTGATGCCCCTAGGTGGTTTCGATGTAGTACTAGGGATGGATTGGTTAGCAACCTCTGAGGCAAACATTGTATGTCGTAAGAAGATGATTCGACTAGTTACGCCCGTTGGAAGTTTGGTGACGGTTTATGGAGACCGCGTTACTACGGTCCCGAAGGTGATTTCGATGGCGGTGGCGGGGAAGTGCATGAGACGTGGATGTAGTGCCTATCTGGCATACGTAAGAAATGTGGACGCATCTGTGCCACAACTACCCGACATGCTAGTGGTGCATGAATTCCCAGACGCATTTCCAGAAGATTTACTTGGCGTGCCACCGGATCGTGAGATTGAGTTCCAAATCGACTTGTTACCCGGTGCTCAGCCCGTTGCCAGGCACTGTATCGATTGGATCCTACCGAGATGAAGGAGCTAATGGCCCAGTTGTAGGAGTTAATGGATAAGGGATTCATCCGACCGAGTATCTCTCCATGGGGTTCTCCGGTCTTATTCGTAAAGAAGAAGGACGGTAGTATAAGGATGTGTATTGACTACCGTGAATTGAACAAGTTGACGGTGAAGAATCGATATCCATTACTGAGGATTGATGACTTGTTTGATCAGCTCCAAGGTGCGAGTTGGTTCTCGAGGATAGATCTTCGATCTGGCTACCATCAGTTGAAGGTGAAGGAGCAAGATATTCCTAAGACAGCTTTTCATACGCGTTATAGACACTACGAGTTTCTCGTTATGTCTTTTGCCCTAACTAATGCGCCAGCTGCCTTTATGGATTTGATGAACAGAGTGTGTCGACCGATGTTAGATAAATCAGTGATCGTGTTTATTGATGATATCCTGATTTATTCGAGAAATGAGGAAGAACATGTTGGCCACATACGCGAGGTATTGGAGACACTTAGGAGAAAGAAGTTGTATGCTAAATTCTCTAAGTGTGCTTTTTGGTTGCGCGAGGTTCAATTTTTAGGTCATGTTGTTAATGCTGAAGGAATCATGGTGGACCCGAATAAGGTTGAGGCGGTGATGCAATGGAAGTCTCCAAAGACGCCATCCGAGATCCGTAGTTCTTGGGTTTGGCAGGATATTACAAGAGATTCATTCAAGACTTTTCCAAGATAGCCTCACCTTTGACTAAATTGACCCGCAAGGATGTGAAATTTGTGTGGGTCTAGGAGCAGGAGTGTGCTTTTGATGAGTTGAAAACAAGATTAACTCAAGCTCCTGTCTTGGCATTACCCGAAGGGGGTGAGGACTTAGTGGTGTATTCGGATGCATCTTATTCGGGGCTAGGTTATGTGTTAATGCAACGTGGAAGGGTATTAGCCTACGCATCCCGATAGTTGAAGACCCACGAAGTCAACTACCCTACACACGATTTGGAGTTAACGGCTGTGGTTTTCGCGTTGAAGATTTGGAGGCACTACTTATATGGTACAAAGTGCATGATTTTCACCGATCACAAGAGCTTAAAGTACTTCTTTGAGTAGAAGGATCTCAACATGAGGCAGAGAAGGTGGTTAGAGCTCATCAAGGATTATGATTGTGAGATCCACTACCATCCGGGCAAGGCCAACGTGGTGGCCGACGCCCTTAGCCGAAAAGAGAGACCCGAACCGATTCGGGTGAAGGCGTATCAATTAGTGATGACCTCGGACGTGATGAATCAAGTGAAAGAATTTCAAGATGAGGCGTTGAAAGAAGATCGCCTCAACTCTGAACGAATGAGAGGTCTAGTCACGGAACTGGGAGAAAACACCCACGAGGTTAGAACCCACTTTAGATGAATGTGGATCCCTCGTTATGGAGATCTGCGAGAGCGAATCATGGATGAAGCTCACAAGACTCGATACTCTATTCATCTCGGTGCCACCAAGATGTATCAAGACATGAAGAAGGACTACTGGTGGCTGGGCATGAAAGGTGACGTGATAGAGTATGTGAGTAAGTGCCTTACTTGCTTGTAAGTGAAGGCAGAGCATCAGAAGCCTTACGGAAGGTCCAACCATTGGACATACCCGAGTGGAAGTGGGAGCACATCACCATGGACTTCAGTACGAAGTAACCTCACACGGCGAGGGGGTACGATGCCATCTGGGTGATTGTTGATCGTCTAACCAAGAGTGCTCATTTCCTACCGATCCATGACACGTATTCATCCAAAAGACTGGTGGATCTGTTCATCAAGGAGATTGTAGCTCATCATGGCGTACCGGTGTCTATTGTGCCGGATCGTGACACCCGATTCACATCGATGTTTTGGAAGAGATTCCATGATACGATGGGGACGAGGCTACATATTAGCTCGGCTTATCATCCTTAGACAGATGGTCAGTATGAGAGGACGATTCAAACGCTTGAAGACATGCTTTGGGCATGTGTGATCGATTTTGGAGGAAGTTGGGATGATCACTTACCGTTAGCGGAATTCTCATATAACAATAGTTATCATGCCAGCATTGGCATTCCACCATACGAGATGCTATATAGTAGAAGGTGTAGGACGACCGTATGTTAGGGAGACATTGGATAGAAGGAGCTAGGAGGTGTCGAGGTGATTGAAGCTACGACTGAGAAGTTAGAAAAGATCAAAGCCTTTATGAAGGCGGCGAAAGATAGACAAAATTCATATGCTGACAAGAGGCGGAGACCGATTGAGTTTAATGTGGGCAATAAAGTCATGTTGAAGGTCTCACCTTGGAAGGGGATCATCCGATTCAGCAAGCAAGGTAAGCTAAGCCCGAGATACATAGGATCTTTCCGAATCGTCGCATGAGTAAGATAGGTGGCCTATCGACTTGAATTGCCAGATGAGTTAAGTGGGATTCATACCACATTCCATGTATCTCATCTGAGGAAGTGCTTAGCTGATGAAGCCATGGTTGTACCACTGGAGGATATCGTAGTAGATGAACGACTCAACTATGTGGAGCAACCAATGGAGATCATTGATCGTAAGGAGAGAAGGTTAAGGAATAAAGTGGTTCCCTTGGTGCGAGTACAGTGGAAACATAGAAGGGGATCTAAGTCTATGTGGGAGACTGAAGAAGAGATGAAGCAGCATTGCCCTCATCTGTTTGAGGAATAACAGGTTTCAGGGATGAAACCTATATAAGGGGGGTGGACTTGTAACACCTGGATTTTTGAAGGAAATGAGGAATAAAAGAGGAAATGCAATTTAACCCAAGTTAAGGGGTTAAATATGTCAAAATTACAAAATTTATAATAATTTTGTACAAAAGTTGGCATGGCCGCCCATGTTGCCTGCACACTTCATCTCATTCGATATTTTAGAGAGAGAAAGAAGAGAAGCTTCGAATTTGAGAAAGAACTTCAAGCAGGATTCGAATTCAAGGTAAGAATTAGTGTTTTTAAGTTGTTCTTGCGTAGATTTAGCCTCGGTTACATGCTTATATGTGTTTGTATGTTTGGTTGTGTGTTTTTGGTGGGGTTTAGGTGTTTGAGCTCATAGTAAACGGGTTTGAAGGAAGTTATACCCAAAGTTGCATAAGGTGAGTTCTAGACCCTGTATTTCTACATGTTTTATAAATTCTTGGGGCTGAAATGTATGTAAACCATTTTTACAAATGTTGTACGAGTAACCGTATGTATCCATGCATGTATTTCTACCATTGTACATTGAGTATTGAGCTATAAAAGTTACTGATTGGTTGAGACAATGCATACAAATAATCATCAACAGCATTAGCTGTAATAGAAAAAGTAAACTGTCCATGGATATTGTCCATTTTGCACCCATGGATTGCTGATACATGAACTCACCGTGTTACTTTCACCCAATGAATTGCTTACCCAGGAAATCATGTCATAGCAGAGAAAGTATCCATACTATCATAAGGAAGGCATCTGTCACCTTCAAACGATATGGGACTTACATCTCTGTTCCTTTATATAGCCCACCGTCCTTGTTGATGTGTGAAAATATATATTATTTTATTAAGAAAACGTTTTTTCACAAATTTGTTTTAAATTTTGAAAATTCCCAACTAAACCTCACACAAACGGCAAGTCTATCGGTCGTGATATAGTAAAGTTTAGGTAAGACCAGATATCGAATCCGAAAGACACGTTTGGCGGCTTCCGTTACTAAACATCCATCGACTTCTAACCTAATTAATTGAATTATTTTAAGTAATTTTTAATAAAAAACAAACAATTTAACTAAAATTAATTAATTTAAACGTGACGATTGGAATAAACGAATTAAGAATTCAAACTTGGAAACTTGAATGCGATCAAATATGTGAAATATCTACCTAGGAGAACCAAAAACACGTGTGAAACACTAGATAGGTTTATTAAAATGTCTAATGGAAGACCACCCATAAATTTTCTACCATAATATCTTTAAGATTGTATTTACTAACCCTATGATAAAGGACAACCCAATCAAATCCAATTAAATATCTTAAAACACTAACACCACGAATGAAAGGCAAAAATACTCTTGTGAAATTTAAACCTAACAAGCAATGGGTAGACGGTTTTAAGCAATATCTATCAAACCTAGGTTTTACATAACGTAGCACATTGGAAAATACTACCTAAGATTATCTCTAATCAAAGTCTAAAATTAAAAACATAAGGTAATTAATTTTTACGTGCAAAACCTAATCTAGATATCACACAATCAATCAAGATTAAACCTAACGAGCATGACAATAACTTTCAAGCACAAAACCATAAATATGATCATATTTAATTAAGGAAAAAATCAAGTTTTAAGATTAATAAACATATATACGAAACCAAAACTAATATTTAGTCAAAACATACTAGTTTTGAACCCAAGCTAGGTAGTATTAAAAAGTTAGCTGCTCATAATGTTGAGAATCATCAAGAACAATAATAAAGATTCAAACTCTAAAAATATAAACGAAAGAAACGACAAAACAAAGAAAAGAATCAAAACCCAAGTGAAACCGAAAAATCTTCACTTTGTGTTATAAGATGTCTTTGTTTAAGCTTACTCCAAAATCACCGATTGATCTCGTACTTCTCTCTTTGAATCTGATCAAATCTTCCTCTAATTGTTGTGCGTATGAATGTTTGAATCTGCTTGCCAACTCTCTTTTTTCTTGTCGCGCGTGTGTCCTAGCACGCTTGCCGTCGTTTATTGAGAATAGGTTTTTTTAATATATAATCAATCTTTAGTTTCGTCCGTTAGAAAAAAGCAATGGGGGCTGCAATCTGCATGCTTGTTTTCCATGGGCTTGCATACGTTTAATGGCCCATTGTTAACAAATATACAACTTAATAAATAGCCCTTACAATTAAATATAAGAACTAATTCAATTAGATAAACAAAACTTGTGATATGTATTTTAATGTTTTGGGTAGAACTCGTCGACTTTATTGACTTCAATTAATCCATGTATTAGTTTTTTTTTTATTATAATTTAAGCACTTAAAATTGAATTTATAATTTCATGTTAATGTATCTATTTTTATTGTTTTCTCATTCGATGTTTTATATTTCAAATTTATAATCATTTAGATTAATCAACTTTAACACTATTTAGTCTTATGTTTATGTCTAATATAAAATAAACCATTTTCGTTTATGATTTCCAAAATCCTTGAAATCTAAAAATAAAACCATAAAAGGTATATGATATGTTATATATTTTATATATAATTCAAGCAACATCAAACGTGCCAATATATTGTTTATTTTTTTTCACTGGTGGGTTGCTCATATTGAAACTCGCGGTTTAGTTTTCACCCGAAGAATTGCTCACCTAGACAATGCATCGTGATATAGAAGGTTTTCACCCTCTTATACGAAATGTTTCGTTCTTCCCCTCAATCAATACGTGACTTACATTCATGTAATACCTTAGGTAAATCTTACATTAGCTGCAGACAAAAGAGATATTAGGTTTATAAGGATTATCTTGCCTCAACTCTCATCCACACATTTTTATGTGCATTGATTGTGGATGAAAGAAGAACTCCATGGTTAAGCGTTTTTGGGTGGAAACAATCTAGGGAGAGGTGACCTCCTTGAAGTTTTCACTCAGACAACCAAAAGTAAATTTGTGAGCTCCTCATGTGGGCAAAACACACAATTGAGGTAATGTGAGAGGCCGTTTATTACAATTCGTATTAGAGCTACTCATGTGCCATTTGGACTGGTGAGAAAAACCTCATCAAGGATGGGGAGTCCCCGGGGTGTTCACATGGACACTTAGGCTAATCCAACATCCATGAATGCGATGATGGGGCAAACCTCATCAATGATGATTTGTCCTAAATAGGGTGTTACGAAAATTTCATATCACCCGTGGACAAAAGAGATAATAGGTTCATAAGGAATGTCCTGCCTTAAATATCATCTGCATGTTTTAGGCGCATTAGGTGGATGATAGGAGAACTTACAGTTAAGTGTGCTTAGGTGAGAGCGATTCAGGGATAGGTGAGCTCTTAGAAAATTTTCACTCAAGAAACAAAAGTAAATCTGTGAGCTTCATTTAGGTAAATCAGACGATATTGGTGATATGCGAGCCAAATGTTACATTGACAATCTTAGCACGTAGCCACTTTTCCTCTTCTCTAGACTTATTTGAAGTGATATACTAAGATTCTATCATGGATATACCTATAATAATTTGCACAGACAAATCCCAAGCTATAAATGAACCTCTAGGGAGAACACATATCCAATTGTTTGATTTAGAATCTTTCGTATTCGATACCCAAATGGCATCATAGTCCTTTGATCACTATTGGATATTGATTATAATATAGCCCATAATTCCTAATACATCTTAAGTACTCAGGAAAACAAATCATACCTTTCCAATATTCAGCACCTAGATTGCTCGTATGTCCTGGGAGCAACACCGTTTTGCTGAGGATTCCTGGGAGCACTGTATCAAGGATTTTGTTATTGAATTCAGTTCCTTGATCTTATATTATGATTTTGGCCTTGTGATCACTTTGATTCTCAATTTTTAGAATGAAGTTTGTTAAGATCTCAGGAGTTTCATCCTTAGTTCTAAGGAAGAAAACCCAAGTGAATCTTGTGAAATCATCTGTGATCACTAAGCAATAAGTGGTCTTTCCTAGACTCATTTCTCCTCTCAGCAACACCGTTTTGCTAAGGAGTCCTGGGAGCACTGTATCAAGGATTTTGTTCTTGAATTCAGTTCCTTGATCTCATATTATGATTTTGACCTTGTGATCACTTTGATTCTCAATTTTTAGAATGAAGTTCGTCAAGATCTCAGGAGTTTCATCCTTAGTTCTAAGGAAGAAAACCCAAGTGGATCTTGTGAAATCATCTGTGATCACTAAGCAATCAGAGGTCCTTCCTAGACTTATTACACTGGTGGGGCCAAAGACATCCATGTGTAATAAGTGTAGGGGAGTAGTGATAGGGTTCTTTTCCTTTGGCTTATGGGACACCAAGTGTTGTTTCCCTTTCAGGCATGTAACACAGTGATCATCACTTGTATACTTCTTCTTTGGCATTCCAGTTATCAAATCATTCTTAATTAATTTGTTCATGTTCTTAAAGTTTACATGACACATTCTTTTATGCCAAAGGAAAGACTCATCACTATCGGCCTTTGATAGAAAGCAAGAAACCTCTCATGATGAGGATGTGTCCTGCAAATCCATCTTGTACATGTTCCCTTTCCGGGGTGCTCTAAGCAAGATATGCTCTTGAGGAATGACCACTCCGGGGTTGAGAACAATGCACTCATGCTCAGTAAAGAGCATGTTATGTCTCTGGTCATAAAATTAGGATACACTCAATAAATTATACCCAAGCTCCTTAATAAAGTTTACTTTCTTAATGCTGAGCTTACTATTTATGACCCTGCCCCTTCCAATAATGTAACCTCCAGCATCTCCTCTAAAAGCAACTGGCCCTCCATCAATTCTTTTAACGTTTTGGAGCAAAGAGCCATTGCCTGTCACGTGCCTGGAACAACCATTATCAATAATCCATACATTCTTCTTGGTCCTTAGCTGTTCCTATACAATAAAGGAGAGTTAGTTACATTTGAAAACCCAAGCCTCAATTGTCTTGGACTCTTTAAAATGAACTGAAAATAATGCAACAGTAATTGATCCTATACTGAGACTTTAGGGATCATTTGATGTTATTAATGAAGAATTCTTAATCATATAGACTTCCTTCATCTTTCATACCATCTTTTAAAGATTAGACTTGACCTTCAAAGCTTCTGAAGTTTTTACCACTTTGGAAGTTTTAGAGACTGACCCTTCAAAAGATCTTGATTTCACTACAACAAGATTCAGTGCCTTGGAAGCATTCCTTTCTTTCGAGACCAAATTTTTTTCTGAAGGCAATTTTTCACTTGTCTTCATTTTCATTTTGGAGCTTCTGAAAGAAACACAGATTTCTTCCTAAGCTTTCTTCTTCCTGTTCCTCTCAGAAGTCTTCTTCTTTGTTATGTTGATAATACTTTTGGGGATGTAGATGCAATCCTTAGCCAGATGATAAGTATTGCCACACATAATATAGTCAATTTGCTTTCTTCTAAGGGTCTTCCTGTGAATGGAAGACTAAGGGTTTGATCACTTTCCCTCTCCATCCTCATCCTTTCAGATGCTGTAGCAGGCTTCCTAGGGTGAAACTTGCCTTTGGAGGCGGATGGTTCATGTTGTATAGCAATGTTACATAGCTGATCAACCTTAATTCCCTCACAAAGATGAATTTGACATGATGAACTCTTGGTACTAGAGTTCAAAGTTGTATCCTCAGTCTTTACCACTTCAAAACCTGTAGAGATGAAAACTTGTTTATGCTTGGAGTTAAAAGTGGCCTTGATCTCTTGAGCTCTCTTTGATCTTCTCTTGGCTGCTCGGATCAAGTTCTTTCTCTTGGACTTTGTCATCCTTGACTTCTTTCTCTCCTCAGGAGAATAGTGACCCTTGTTAGGATTATCTTCTTCACTCTTCCCAGATCTGTCCTTCACTATATCCTCTTCATCCTCTTCATCACTTGGATCTATGGATGGAAGCTCACATTGACTAGTTCCACACCTGGGAGATCTTACAGACAATAAAGTGTGTGGAGGAGCTATCTCACTAGATCCAAGTCCCTGTTTGTTTAGTTAACATACTTTGGAATGCAGGGATGGGGATATCATGTTCTTGAAGGTCTCTTCTTTAAGAACATGTTTTTCTGCCTTGGCTATGCTAAACACTAGCTCAACCTGGCACTCAGTTAACTTGGTAATAAGATCTTTGATTTGAGTCCTGTAGTTGGTGTGCTCATATTTAAGAGTTAAAATAGTTTTCTTTAAGTCTTCTATTTTTAAATTATACTCATTTTCAGCTCTTTTGAAATCAGATTTTAAGATATTTAAGGACTCAAGATCAGATCTCACTTCTAAGTTATAGGACCTATATCTGTTTACTTTAGCAATGCACTCAGGGGTATAAAGATATTCCAATACCTTGTCTTCATCAAGATCTGCCATCAATGCTTGGTTTGAAGACACATCTTCTACCTGAAAGCTCCAATCAAAGCCTCCTTCTTTCACATCAACTGTAGCTTGTTGCTTAGGCTTCTCAATGTGTGGAGCTCCCTCAGTGTAGTTTGGCTTGGGTTGTGCTTGGCCACCATTTGTCCTGGGTGCCTTGCACTCCCTAGCAAAGTGTCCCATTTGGTTACAATTGTAACATTTCACCTTGCTCTTGTCCAGCCCAAACTTTTCCACTGGATTCATTACTAGAAAACTTTCTCCATGTCCTACTGTAGAACTTTTTGGCTCTATGAGTGAGAAGAGACATTTGTTAAACTATCTCCATATACTCTATATCATCCGAATGGGTACAGTCTAAGTCTTTGAAGGTGAAGAGAAAGTTGCCTATGCTTTCATCATGAGACACAAAGGCTTATGATGAGCTTGTCTCTTGGAATGGGCTTCCTTGGATGTAGCTCTCCTTTGGTGTCTCTGGGAAGGTGATGAAAGGACCTTTTGGTGAGTTGTCAGGGTAAGAGAAGAAATGATGCTATGGTTCTCTACAATCCATTTCAACCACATGCAGGGCAAAACTCTGTTGATTGCTAGGGTTGCCAGATGGATTTTGCATGTTCATCTCTATCTAGTAATCACTGAGTATGCCATATGACTCAGTGAGAGTAAGGATCTTAAGATTTTCAGTCCATTTAATGATCACACAATAGTATGTCCATTGTCTAGGAAGAAAGGACATGAACTTTCTCACAATATCCTTGTTCTCTAGTTTCACTCCAACACCCACTAGAGTGTCCACAATCTCAACATACCTGAAGTATTGTTAAGTCACGGTTTCACTTGCTTTAAAGGTGAAACTCTCAAACTACTGCTTCAGAAGGTCTTTCTTGTTTTCTTTAGCTTCAGTAGACCCTTCATACATCAATTTCAGTGCATCCCAGAGCTACTTAGCAGTTTTGCACTTCTTGAAGTCTATGTAGATGGCATTTGGAAGAGTAGTTTGGAGGGCAATCATGGCTTTCTGATCTACATCTATTATTTTTCTATCTTCTTCTAGAGTAGCCAGCCACCTCCTTAGGAATCATGCACCTCTAGCAGTAGCTGAAGAGGTGCATGGAATGTAAGGTCCTGTGGTAACAAAATCTCACATTCTACTGTCTTATAACTTGATGAAGCATTTTATTCTTAAACACCAAGTATTAAAATCATCAGGAGTGATTAGTAGGGACTTTACCATGGTACCAGTTTCCATATTAGACATTGACGCTGCCATTTGAGATGTTAAGTGTTGTGTGAGAACTGAGGAGATTTAAGATGGTGAGATCTTACAATAAAGAGCCTGGAATGCTCTGATACCAATTACAGGATGGGTTAAGGGATGACCAATACAATCTGTCTCACAATGAGGAGAGTGTTAGAACACTTAACAGTTCAAATAGGGAATCGGTTTATGAAAAAGATGCAAAGAACGCAAGTAACAATGAGATAGAACTCAAGAAGAACAATATATGGTTTTCAAGAATGTTGTATATTAATCTCAAGTTCACTTACAAGAGTTACAATGCATGTTATAAGTTACAAAACTCTGAGATACTTTATACTACATCCTATAACCGACTATACTTGGAAAGCCAGTTAGAACATTGAAAAACAATAAAATCAATATAGAGTCAGAAGGTAGATTGACTTTTGACTAGTGACTATGACATGCCATAGCTCACATCCTAATATAATCCAAAAAGGATAAAAATACATAAAGTAGAAAGTTACAGACAAAGACCTCAATGTACAGTTACAAAAGCATGGACCTTTTCACCAACTCATGTAAGCTGGTGAGTATTTAGAGTTGTAGTGGAAAGTTGGTTAGCTTTATACAAAAGTACATCAGAGAAAAGCATGTTCTTCTAAGTCTTCGGAAGAAATCAGTCTTCACTTCATTTGTTTGACATTTGTCACCAAAATAGGTATGTTGACTTTGACATTGATTTGGAATTAGACTTTTGACTTTGATTTTTGTCATATTTGGGCTTGATCTTAATTAACTCTTCATTACTTGGTGGTCCCAAATTTTAGCTTTGTGGGCCTATGTCTTTGTGTTGGGCCTAGAGTTCTATCATTATGATGACCATTAGGCTTGTCATCTACGAGGTCCTGTGCATTGAGCATAATCAATGATTTATTAAAGGGTGAAACAAAAAAAAAATTACACTGAAACCCAACTAATCCTAAGTCCATGGGCTTTGCCTAAAGCCTAGTAAATAAACTTGAATTAGTTTAAAAAATATAATTTATCTGAATTGTAGGGCATATGATAACTCGTTGAACCGTTTTAGAGCGCAAAATATAAAAACCTAAAAATTAGTCGACACACGGTTTGGGAACAGACGGATTAGACGAGACGGGACAAGGGCCCAAAGGCCCTTGTCCTCCCCTTTATTTGGCCGAGACTTGGAAACAAGGGGGGATTCCCCTTGTTTTTTCTCACTTTAGCAAACTTCATCTCCAAGTCATTCTCTAGTGTAAAACCTAGCGACCACTCAAATCTACTTCTTCCTCCTCCATTCCAATAAAAAATTCTTCCCTCTTCGTGCCATCCATCAAATCGGTGATAATCAAGACATTCGAGGTCTCACACTAAGCAAGACTTTGTTCATCTTCGAACCTACGGTAAGCAAAAATCAGTACTTGATGATTTTAACTCTTGTTCTACTCAAAATTTGATGATTTTCATCATCTAAATACAAAATATTCATCTAATATTCTCTTATTATTTTTTTTGGGCATTGAATCATGAAGATCTAGGAGGTACAATTGTTGGATTCTCTAATTGGTAAAAACTCTAATCCTTGGACTTGTATATTCTTCAAATCTATCAAAATTGGGTTGTAATCTTCAATGACCTGATCTTAATCGACATCTTGGACTTACAAAACGTTATGAAGTCATTGAATTTGTTTCTCGAAAGGTTAGACGTGTTGAACAATCGAAACAATGAAATTTCCAATTATCGTTGCCAACCGGGAGACTAAAACTCAACAAACTGTTTGAGACTGAAAACTTAAAGTAAACTGACTGAAAACTTAAAGTAAACTAAGTTTTTAATGGAATTTTTGAACAACTAGAGCCTGGAATAAAAGTTCTCTATATACCCGGATTGATAACGGGCAAATATTGAAGTTTGAGACACAAAGGAACAAGACTAATGAACTGGACAGCTTCCCGTCAGAAAAATAGGTCATCTTATACATGTCCTAACTTAGTCAAAATATGCACAATTGAGGAAAACTATAGGTCTAAAATTAATCCTTATGAGTCCTCTAACTAACACAAGTGGTCTCGTGTCGTTTCGACATCGTTTGGTCCTCCAAACATAGCAAACCAAATTGAGCGTCAAAACTGACGAATATGGGTAGCAGATTAATCTGTATTCTCCGAGTCATAAGGTTTTCATATTTTGTCAAATGGATATGATTCTTTTTCTTTAATTTAACTAAAAGTCTCCTCTTTCAAATGGTACCTTTTACGCAATGATTCGTTATCATTTCGATCTCCAAACAGCTTCTACAAGACTGATGCGCAATCAGTATATGTGCTGTAATAACTTGACAAACTTAAAAGTAAGAGTTGAAACTAAATAATCTAAATAAAGACAAGTCTTGTGTATAAAAGTGGTTAAACGACTTTATAAAATATTAAATTAATAAGAGTGACAATCAAAAACCTTGATGAGTGTTAAGGACTGGGTTAAAAGGATTACGCCCATGTTGGTCATTTTTGTGCTATAGTAATCCTTTTGTGTATTGTACTTTTAGTGCTTGCTCTGTGTATTGTGGGATTTGAACTATATTATTTCAAGGTGAGTTTCATGGCCCCTTTTTAATTATGTTTTCTTGGAGGAAAAGCTTGCTTAAATGTTTTGTTCTACGCCGTGTCATAAACAACTTGTGTGTGGTTTGGGCTATAGGGTCAAGTCTAGAGTCCTTACAAATGTGCTATTTGTACTTGGACTGTATTTGGACTAGAATGTCATGGAGAGGTATTGTTAGTACTACCGGGCTGACACCCCACACTTGTTGTTGGTATGCTAGCTAAGACCAACTTGGCCATGTGCGAGCCCTTGGGTGAATATGATCCGGTTATGGGAATGGGCATGACACTTGACTTGTATGAATTCTACGGCTACTATGTTCTCTTACTCACGCACCCTCATTTTATTGCATGTGTACACGACAATGTTTTGTACTTGAAACCTGTGAACTCACCAACGTATGTTGACTTTTATAGCATGTCTTTTCAGGTAACAACACGTAGGTGGAATGGATATGGATTTATATGAGACCGCTCTCTCGGGAGCATTAGATTATTTTTGGACTTTTATTTGGTCTTGTTTATTTATGGTACTTTTGGATTAATTATGTCTGGATATTTTGATGGTGTGTTTATTGGATCTTGGATTATTTATTATGTTTTGGAATGTTTGGTTTATTGGAACTTTTGGTGAACATATGTCATTTTGGTTATTCATAATGGAGTGATTAATCTTGACACTTGTTCGCATGTGTCGGGCGTTATCATGAACATTTATGGAGAACGCCTTATAGTGATTCTCTTAGACTCCCAATGTGTTATGACAATCCCGTCCGTCACGCCCTCGTATTTCCGCTACCAGCGGGGGTGTGACAGATTGGTATCAGAGCCATTGGTTATAGAGAATTAGGTGGATTACTCAACCTAGACTATAACCTAAGTACCCACATGTAGTATGCATTATAGGATTATATGTGCATCATTAAACATGTGTATGTTATACGTGTTAAGTTCTTGTACATGGCAGATTGTCTTATGTGTTACTAGATATTTTATTTATATAAGAAAAAGTACTTATACCTTTCTTCTAGGTCATGACTTCCGGTGCTCATTCTATCCCCCATTCTATCATCAAGATCTCATCTGACACTGAGCACGAGGAGCAGCCTGCATTCCTGATGGTGCCAGTGAGCCAAGACTTAGCTACTAGTGGATGCAGGCCGGTAAAGAGGTCTATGAGGAGGACCTTTAGGCCATATGGATTTGGAGCACCCAGGAGAGCATTCGCTCGGAGGAGTGTCGTTCCCCGTCCGAACAACGATGCCCCACGTTGAGGAATTACCAGAAGCATACCCGTGACACCACCTGACTCACGAGATCTGTTAGCACTTGAGAGAGCCACATGGGACTTATACTAGGGGCAGCCATGCCTCCACCCACTATTCGAGATGATAGAGACAACACGCCTGCCCCTGCATCCTTGAAAGGCAAGAAGGTGTTTGCATGCCATATGAATAGAGGACTGGTGGTTACGTGCACATGGGATTCCCCTTAGGATTGAGCTACGTGTGTAGGCCGTATCTGGACAAGTTTGTCATAGTATTTATCGATGATATTTTAATCTATTCTAAGATGAAAGTGGATCACGAAGGACATTTGAGAACAATTTTAGACCTGTTGAGGAGAGAGAAGTTGTACACCAAGTTCTCCAAGTGCGAGTTTTGGTTACGGGAAGTGAAGTTCCTTGGGCATGTGGTAAATGAGGAGGGAATTCATGTGGACCCTGGTAAGATTGAGGCTGTTAAAGACTGGCAGACACCCAAAACACCTTCGGAGATCAGATAGTTCTTAGGTACCGAAGATTTATTACGAATTTTTCGAGGATTGCACAACTTCTTACGCAATTGACTCAAAAAGATAAAAAGTTTGTTTGGGGTGTTAATCAAGAGGAGGTGTAACACCCCAACCCGACAAGGCTGACGTGTCACTATCACAGTAATCAAAATCCAAACACAATCCCATTATTAATAACGATTACAAGTTCACATTCCAAAACCGATTAGAAGAGTCGATTACATCAATTTAAATAGATAAATATCAGACGTCTTTATCCAGATTTCTACTCTTCACTCCCCTCCCGGATGACCCTGCATACCTGACGTGCATGAAAACAAAAGCACGCCTGAGCATAACGCTCAGTGAACGGAATAGCAGATAACAAAAATAAACAGACATGATGATAATCAAAGAATATAACAGCATAAGATATATATCAGACTGAACATAACCAGAGCTAATAATCATATCATATAATAACTGAACAGAGGGAACACAGGTAGCGAGCCCGTGAACCAATGTGAAATGGAGTATGGGCAGACATACAAACCATTCACCGGAGTCCTAAATGGAGTGGTGTGTAACCATCCATCAGGAAATATAGGGTTAACCTAGGATCGATCCATACACCTCTAAGGCAATAATAATATAACAAAACGGCCAACATAATTTCAAAGTCCTCTTTAGAGACGCTGTGATCTCAGCTCACCGCCACGGTTGGTGCCACGTTATCGATGCCGCAATAACGCGTCTTGGTCACCCCCAGGATAGGGAGAGCTCGGGTAACAAGTTCAGAAATATAAAGTAGTCTAGCTACTTATAATAGAATCAAAAACACACTATTTACGTATGACAAGAATCAAAACCAGAGATGAACGGAAATCAAATACAAGACAGGAATCAGGAATTCGTACTACAAGTAACAGCAACAGAAGTGAATATTATGATAACAAGGAAACAGAATCCGTACCTTATACACGAATGACAATAATCAGAAACAAGGTCTAGGCTCGGTTAACGCCGCGAGAACCTACGATATTGTAATTCAAGTTATAGTTTGGATTTTCTTATTTCAGATTGGAAAAGTTCCAGTTTTGCCCCTGTCTGTTCGCACTCGTTAAAAATACTAAACAACGTTTAAAAATTCTGAAAATCTCCAGTTTACTAGATTAGTGATTTTTGAATAACTTTAATTTAGAAAAGTTTCTGATTTGGATTACCGAAATATGAGAAAAACGTGGATCTTTACAGCTGCGCAGAACTGCTAGCTGTTACGAAAACGACTGTTTGGAGGTCTAAACGAATGAGTTTTTCGATGTTTTACATATCAACAGATTCGTCTTTCAACGAACTTCATCATGGACATAAGGTTTAACTGATTTGAATCTATTAGGAAAAAGTTATGGCCTCTGTAAGTTGGCTGTAAAATACGAGCCTAAGTCAATTATTTAAAGTTTATTTTTAAACAAAATAAACTATTTATAACGTTTGTTAATAATATATAAGATATTTAGTGACCTTTAAAAATATTTGAAGTTTACAAAATAGTTTGTATATTTATAAAAATATTTTCTGTAATTTATTTAAGGCTAAAAGCCTTTTAAAAAAAACATGGGGGTGCCCGGGTTCGAACCCGGGACCTCATGTTAGGGGCAACAGTAACTTAACCAATGAACCAAGGCATCTGCCGCGATATAATTCAGCTTTTAATTCTTAAAAAAAATCTTAAACAAATTCCCCCAAATCCTTCAAGAACCCTAGAACGAATTCGATCAAATTGAATCCCAAATCGATGTTGTTACCTATGGAATTCATGGGGCTTTTAATCCCCATGATGAAACGAATTCATAGATGTGTTTAATTTACCTAATTCAATTGAATGGATGTTAAACAAGTAAGGAGGCCAATCACGACTAAATGAAATCGGTTCGGCTGCAATTGTTGATGGTAATCAAATTCCTTGCACATGAAGTTTCTAATGAACTCAAGGATGAAAAGCCCTCTGTTTAATTCGAGTTTTGAAGCACTGAAGATGGTATTCGAATAGTTGCAGGTCGCGATGAACAGAGGTGATCGATGGTGGTTGTTTGTTGTTTTTCGAGTGTAATTGAATATGCCAACAGATTAGAAATGCTTATATGACCGTGTATGTGTGATTAGTTTGAATTATTATAAGGTATAGTGCGTTATAAAGTAGTGAAATCGGGCCGAAAGTGAGATGGTGGGTTTGGTATAGATTGCACTCGGATTTTTTCAATTCATTGTGGGCCTCAGGTTCGAACAATCCACGCGAAGGTGTCGGGAACAACTGATTTGGTCAAAATCGAGCGATTTGGCTGCTGTGGGCTCGCCGGAAGTTGGCCGGAGTTCGGCCGGCGAGGGGATCGGAAAAATGGGGGGTGGGGTTGGGTTTTTAAAATTTTTACACAATTGGTCCCTGAGTTTTAAACCTTTGTTATTTTATGTACAAACTTAAGAATTTAAGTTTCCAAAATGGCACAAATGCCCCCTGAACTTTTATTATTATTATTATTACTGTTATTATTATTATTATTATTATTATTATTATTATTATTATTATTATTATTATTATTATTATTATTATTATTATTATGGGTATTATAGGAGGCATTCCTGACCTTAAAGGACAAGTTATGTAACGCCCCAATATTAACACTTCTGGACGGGTCAGAGGGATTTGTGGTGTACTGAGACGCATCGCATCAAGGCTTGGGATGCGTGCTCATGCAAAAGGATAAGCTGATTACGTACGCTTCACGACAACTGAAGAATCACAAGAAAAACTACACTACCTATGATCTCGATTTAGGCGCGATAGTTTTTGCTCTCAAAATATGGAGGCATTCTTTATACGGTTCAAAGTGTGTTGTTTACACAGACCACAACAGTCTTCAACATATTTTCGACCAGAAGGAATTGAACATGAGGCAGAGGTGTTGGATGGAGTTACTCAGTGACTATGATTGCGAAATCTAGTACCACCCGGGAAAAGCTAATGTAGTTGCCGATGTCTTAAGTTGGAAAGAACGAGTTAAACCCATACGTGTTCAGGAAACAAGTATGACGGTTCATCCAAGTATTAAAACTTGTGTCATTTTCGCTAAGATGCAAGCAATAAAGGAATTGAATGAAAAAAAGAAGCACTGGGAGGGTTGGACAAGTAGTTTGTGCAAAAGGATGATGGTGGATTGTACTTCGTCAAGAGAATTTGGGTTCCGTCTTTAGGAAATACACGGGAGATGGTGCTAGACTAGGCTCATAAAACAAGGTATTCGATACATCCCGGTGCGGATAAAATGTATCATGACCTTAGAGTCTTACTTTGGTGGCCTGGAATGAAACAGGATATTATTGTGTATGTGAGTAGATGCTTAACTTGTTCAAAGGTTAAAGCAGAACAACAGAGACCATCAGGTTTATTACAACAGCCTAAAATCCCAAAATGGAAATGGGAGAACATCGCAATGGCTTTCATTACGAAGCTACCGAGGACCAGTAGTGGGCACGATTTGATTTGGGTCGTTGTAAACCAGACGACTAAGTCTGCTCACTTTCTAGCCATTCGGGAGGACTTTAAAATGGAGAAATTATCAAAGATCTATATTAGCGAGATTGTGGCAAGACAAGGAGTACCATTTTCAATCATCTCTGACCGTGACGCATGTTTCACTTCGAGATTCTGGCAGTATCTACAGAAGTCGCTAGGGACGCGCCTTGATATGAGTACGACTTATACCCTCAGACCGATGGTCAGAGCGAGCGTACAATTCAGATGTTGAAGGATATGTTGAGGGCCTGTGCAATTGATTTTGGTGGTAACTGGGACACCTACCTTCCCCTGGTGGAGTTCTCTTATAATAATAGTTATCATACAAGTATTGGGTGTACACCTTTTGAGGCATTATATGGGCGTAAGTGTAGGTCGCCGGTGTGTTGGGCAGAGGTTGGGGAAAGCCAAATGACTGGACTGGAGATCATACATGAGACTACCGACAAGGTGTTTCAGATTAGGGATAGGTCGAAGGCGGCTAAAGATCGTCAGAAAAGCTATGCTGACAATCGAAGGAAGCCATTAGAGTTCACTGTTGGGGATAACGTTCTATTGAAAGTGTCGCCTTGGAAAGGCATTGTTCGTTTTGGAAAAAGAAGCAAATTAGCACCAAGGTACGTTTGTTCGTTCAAGATCATTGAACGAATTGGTCCTGTTGCGTATCGGCTTGAATTACCGCATGAGGTAAACATTATACATGACACATTCCATGTTTCAAATCTCAAGAAGTGCCTTGCTGATGAGACGTTGCATGTGCCATTCGAAGAAATTCAAGTGGATGAAAAACGTCAATTCGTTGAAGAACCGGTGGAGATCATGGACAGAGAGATATAGACACTGAAGTGAAGCAAGATTCCGATTATGAAGGTAAGATGGAACTCAAAGAGAGGTCCTGAGTTTACCTGGGAATGAGAAGGCAGAATGAGGACTAAGTACCCCCACCTATTTGCGGATGGCAGTGCAGTTGATAACTTCAGTTGAATTTTGGAATGAAATTTTCTCAACTAGGGGATACTGTGACAACCGTCGCCAAAATAGGTACATTGACTTTGATATTGATTTGGAATTGGACTTTTGACTTTGATTTTTGTTATATTTGGGCTTGGTCTAAATTAACTGTTCATTACTTGGTGGACCCAAATTTTAGCTTAATGGGCCTATGTCTTTGTGTTGGGCCTAGAGTTCTATCGTTATGATGACCATTGGGCTTGTCATTGTATGAGGTCCTATGCATTGAGCATAATCAAGGATTTATTAAAGGGAGCATAACAAAAAAAAATTTACACTGAAACCCAACTAATCCTAAATCCATGGGCTTTGCCTAAAGCCTAGAAAATAAACTTGAATTAGTTAAAAAAATATAATTTATCTGAATTCTAGGGCATATGATAACTCGTTGGAACTGTTTTAGAGCGCGGAATTTAAAAACATAAAAATTAGTCGACACGTGGTTTGGGACAAGATGTATTAGATGAGATGGGCCAAGGGCCCAAAGGCCCTTGTCCTCCCTTTTATTCGGCCGAGACTTGGCAACAAGGGGGAATCCCCTTTGTTTTTCCTCACTTTAGCAAACTTTATCTCCAAGTCATTCTTTAGTGTCCACCCTAGCCACCACAACTCAAATCTACTTCTTCCTCCTCCATTCCAATAAACAATTCTGCTGTCTTTGTTCCATCCATCAAATCGGTGATAATCAAGACATTCAAGGTCTCATACTAAGCAAGACTCGTTCATCTTCGAACCTACGGTAAGAAAAAATCGTTTCTTGATGATTTTAACTCTTGTTCTACTCAAATTTTGATAATTTTCATAATCTAATTACAAAATATTCATCTAATTTTCTCTTATTATTTTTTTGGGCATTGAATCATGTTAGGACCGTGTACTTACGGAGTACTAACTGATTATTCGTTATACCGGATCAAATAGTGCGTATTCCTATTTGATTGGCGATCCAATCAGGGAAAACATTAACAAGATCAAACCTAACGATTAGAAAACGCTAAGAACGAACTAGGAATGATCTGAAACGTTTTGTGAACTTGGAAGGGACGAACAGGGTGCTCTGGGTCAACTATCATCTGCATGAAGCGAGGGTACATGCAGAAGCTCTCCTTGCCCTTCGCCTCTATGTTCTCCATTAAGTAGGTGAAGATTATCCGCGAGAAGCTGAATGGATGGTTCAACACCAACGCAACATATGCGCTCTGCATCTGCTCCGATAACTCATCAAAGCCTCCTTTCCTTAAAGCAATGCATCTGAGTAGCACGTGGGCTAAGTACTTGAACTGGGGACACAAGTTGCTCTTGTTAAGCATACCTGCGTTGATATCCCCAGCGTACTTTGCCCGTAGAAAACACCCTCGAACTGTCAACGGGTGTAGTCGTGTAGGACAGTCACTGTCATCCCCAAACTCGAGGACTATCCTGAGATCTTCCTCGATGATCTCTATGGCCTGACCGAGGATAGAGCTCCTGATACAGTAGGGCTCCACAGATCTATCTACAGCAGCATTCTCCCAGAATGCCTGCTGTAAGGAGCGATACGGAATGCAGGGAGTAGATATAGCTCTGAAGATCCTTGACCTCCGTAAGAATGAGATGATGCCCGCAAACTCCGCTGCGTTTCTGGAGGTCAGATTCAGATGAGCGCAAATATTGTGCTTTGTGCTTATGATCCAACGACTTGCCATCTGTTACACAATGTAAATAAACGTTAGTGCATGTTGAGGATAGCTAATTTCAGTCAAAGAACTTTAAACTTTGGTTTAATCGTGCGACTGAACAAATGACTGAGTTTCAGTCATACGATTGAACTGTGCAACTGAGATTTAGTCAAACGATTGAGTTCATGCGTACGACTGAGTCATGCGATTGGACTCAGTCGCATGTCTTCTCGTACGTGTATCACAATCGTGCGCCTGAACTCATTTGCATGGTTCAGTCGTACGATTGAGTCATTCGTTCATCTTAGTCGTACGATTGAGCCAATCGTACAGTTCAGTCGTACGATTGAAGTTCATCAGCATGTCCAGTCGTTCATTCGACTGTCTGTCCATTCAAATTCTTGTTTTGAGCAAAACTAAGTGTTAAACATCAAAATTATGCTCATTATACTCAGAACCAACCGATTAAGCCTATTGTAACCTTAATTTGATCAGTAAGTTCAGGTTTTAAGGTCTATTAATCCTATTAAGGTTGTTGGTACTGTTAGGTCATAATTTGTGCCCATTTTGATGATTTGACACAGTTTGTTCGATGATTTCTCTTGTGCAGTACCTGTATGATCGAAAGCAAACATCATAACTATGTAATCGAAGGTTCAGGTGATTTTTGGAAATTTTGGCCGAGGTTCGATTAGGTCGTACGTATAGAGAGGCGATTTGGGTGAATGAGCGACTGAGGCCGATTCGACCTGTATATATACCAGGGCAAATCCCAGTCGGGCGACTGAGCCGAGTCGCATAGGTCAGTCGTCCGATTGAGTCTAGTCGCATGAGTGAGTTATGCGACTGAGTCTCAGTCATACGATTCACCCAATTGTTCAGTTCCAATCGTACGATTGAGGTTCAGTCGAACGACTATGACAGTCGGTCACCTTCAATCGTGTGCTTGGACTCATTCGCATTATCCATTCGTACGATTTGTCTCATTCGTGTGTTCCAATCATACGACTGGACCATATTTATGGTTCAGTCGTGCGACTGGGCCATACTTATCATCTTTTGACCATTTTACCATTACGACCCTTAGTTCCATTTACCAGGAGATAAACATTATGAGTAGGTTGATCATCTCAGACATGACCATTTAAAATAAAACTACATTTGGATCACCTCAGATGTGATCCATTTATCCACCTGATCATCTCAGACATGACCCATTTATCCAACCGATCACCTCAGACGTGATCCATTTATCCACCCGATCACCTCAGACGTGATCCATTTAACCTTTCAGAAACAATTTGTTCAGATAAAACTTTATGCTCATTTGGTGACGTTTACAGAGAACATTATGCACAGTCCGACATTGACACACAATACATGTAACTTGAAAATTTTAAACTACGAACAAAATAAGCATCTTTTTGTGATTTTTGTTAGGGCAGGTTAGTGTAGTCTATTAGCATTGACATCATATCAAGGACAGACTCATATGGAACCAGACAAGCATAAACATCATTACTTGGAACCTTTGATTTGTATTTACCTTTAAACACTTGCATAAATTACATATCATAGTTTTCTCACTCATATAAGACTTCTAAGATGTAACTGGGAATCATGCTTGATATGATACGTAACGTACTTTGATTATCAACTTCAGTCGGTGCATCCACGATGATTGTCAGTATACTTGTCCACTTAAATCCATACACAGACTTTTGACACGCATTGGTGATGAATTAAGTTATATTATTTCAACCAATATTTGTGGATCCCAAGCTTATATGGTAATCAATATTCCTTAGAGGACTTTTGAGCGGTCTATAGGTATTTTGACAAGAAGAGACTATTCTTAGAGCTTTCAAAGAGAAGCCAAGCCTCAGGTCAGTGCCATCGCACAGCAGAGAGGCGGCAAACAACAATGAATTCTAGAATATGTAGGTTATGCTTATCCTCAGGTTAGTGCCATCGCACAGCAGAGAGGCACACAACCTATCTCCTTGTTAGAGCATTTCTTATTTTCTTTTTCACATAACGCACCAACAACGTTTTGTTATCAGCTTGATTGCGCTTGTATTCATTTTTTTCTTTTGCTCTTTTTGTGGTCACACGCACACCTTTGGTGGCGTTTATTTGCTCGTTATCCCTTATTGGAAATAACTGATTGTGTTAACCAGTGATAAGATGGGACCCCACAGTCGGTTGAACCATTTAGTTTAGATTGAGTTCACCAATGACGTCTACTCGTCTATTGTGTTGAATCTACCAACACATCGTATAGTGAACTAGCACCTACCTAGATCAACTTTCTCCGTGTAATTACAATACCAACCAAGCGTACTATCATTTTCCCAATATGTTAGACCTAGACTTCTCTGATTTGTAATTTTCTATGATTTAATTAACCTTGCAAAACATAAAATCCTTTTGGTGTTCCAAGTAACGCGACACCTGTGTACTATCACTTTCCATTTCATTGAGTCACATTTCCAGTATTTCTGTCTTTGCCTTTTCAGCTTAAGTAACCTCCCCCCCTTTTTTTTGTAAGTAATTAGTTAATGAACATAACCTAATCTCCCCCTAAAATACTAAAATAGAAAATCTTTTTGTGTTTTTGGATTTTTAATCGACAAGGAAATTAAATGAAATAAAACTAGAAAATTAAGAAATAAAAAAAAATAAACATGTGTCGGACTACGCGTCTGTGTCTTCTGAGATAACATCACTTTTCTTTTTAACACCGTTGACCTCTAACAGATATAAAAATCTGAGTTTATCAAAGGCTTTTGTATAGAGGTCAGCGCGTTGAAAATCTGTATTAATTTTTATCACATCGATTAAATTCTTTTCAAAACAGTCACGTATAAAGTGATATTTGATGCCGATGTGTTTGGTCTTGGGATGTTGGACCGGATTTTTAGTTACTGCAATTGCAGCAGAATTATCAACAAATATAGGAGTAGAAGAGAAAAGCAAACCGTAGTCCCGCATTTGCTGTTGTATCCATATGATTTGAGAACAGCAGCTGGCGGCGGCAACATATTCGGCTTCACAGGTAGATAGAGCAACTGATGTCTGCTTCTTACACTGCCAAGTCACCAATCTCCTCCCGAAAAATTGACATCCTGCTGACGTAGACTTGTAATTCATTTTGCAGCCTCCATAATCCGAATCACTATACGCCGTTAGCTCGAAGTCATCATCATGAGGATACCACAACCCCAGTGTTGGAGTACCCTTCAAATAACGGAAAATCCTTATCACCCCAATCAAATGATTCACTTTTGGCTTCGCTTGATATCTGGAACATAAACATGTGGCATACATGATATCTAGACGCGAGGCAATGAGGTACATAAGAGATCTGATCATCCCACGATACATAGTGGCATCCACCAAATCCCTATTCTCATCAGGAGCCACATCATGATTTGCGGCAAGAGGGGTACCGGCAACAATGATATTTTCCATATCAAACCGACTCAGAATGTCTCCGACATACTTAGTTTGATGCAAGAAAATACCGGTTGAGGTTTGATCCACCTGTAATCCTAGGAAGAACTTCATTTCTCCCATGGTACTCATCTCAAACTCTGCCTTCATCACAGATTCGAATTCTTTGCACAACTCTTCGTTTCTGGAACCGAAGATGATGTCATCCACATAGATCTGCACCATAAGCAAATCACCATCCTTTTCTTTAATGAACAACGTACAGTCAATCACACCCCTGCGAAAGCCATGTTTTAACAGATGGGTGGAGAGCTTTTCATACCAAGCTCGAGGAGCCTGATGTAGCCCATACAGAGCCTTGTCTAACTTGTAGACTCTGTCCCGATGATAGGTATCCTCGAATCTCTCGGGTTGACTGACGTATACCTCCTCACGGATTTCCCCATGAAGGAATGCACTCTTCACATCCAACTAATAAACTTTGATCTTCATATACGGTGCATAGGCAAGAAATATCCGAATTGCATCTATTCGAGCCACCGGTGCAAACACTTCATTGTAGTCGACTCCCTCGACTTGTCTGAATCCCTGAACAACCAACCATGCCTTGTTTCTGATAATAACACCTTGGTCATCCTTCTTGCACTTTAGTACCCATTTGGTACCAATCACTTTTACTCATTTGGGCCTGTCAACGAGTGTCCATACTCCAAGTTTCTTGAACTGTAGAAGCTCTTCTTGCATCGCGTTGACCCAGGCTTCATCTTTGAGGACGTCACTGATGCACTTAGGCTCGACTTGTGAAACAAAACATAAGAAAGCCCCGTCATTGACATATCCCTTTTCCATGATTGCAGCATAATCAGCCACGTACAGCTGATTTCGTGTCTGCACACCGGATTGAATATCCCCAATGATAGACGAGGGGGGATGATTCACACTGATCCTAGTCACTGGTGTTGTTGGAACAACAACTTCAGAATCCAAGTTTGTGACTACTGGTTCAGTATCCGGATTTCCCAATGCCGGTTCGGCAGCTGACGAGCTAACGTCTTGATTTACATTATGCTCACTGTCTAGTTCAGCTGCCTCTTCATCATCTGATGAATCATCACTCTCATCCTGAGCATGAGCTGAGGAACCTGAAGAACCATCTGCAGGTGTTGTGTTGCTTGAATCTAGATTTGGTGTATTTAGAATATCGTACATCATCTGAGTAGCAAGCACGTCATCCGAATCAAGCTGATGAAAATTAAAGGATTTGAAAAAGCCATCGTAATCGAAGAATGACGATGGGCCTTTTCCAGCAGGGGGGTGGTGTATCTTTACACATCTACGTTCCACCACACTTCAACCTGACCTGTCGAGTTATTATAAACTCGTTTTTCTGGTATGCTGTATCCTAGAAAAATCCCTTGATCCGCTTTTTCATAAACTTGCCTTCCTGAGACTTCTTCAATAGGGTACATGGAGCTCCAAATGGTTCCAGATACTCCAAGTTAGGTTTTCGCTTCTGAAGTAACTCATAGCAAGTCTTGCCATGCCTTTTGACTACTGATACACGGTTAAGTGTGTATCAAGCATTTGCAACTGCTTCATTCCAGAACTGTACTGGAAGCTTAGAATCTGCCAACATTGTCCTTGCAGTCTCGATCAAGCTCTGATTCTTTCGTTCTGCAACTCCGTTCATCTGTGGCGTGTATGCTGAGGTGAACTGATGAACAATTCCCTTCTCCTTGCAGAAAGCATCCATCCACTGATTCTTGAACTCTGTGCCATTGTCTGAACGAATCTTCCTAACCTTCAGGTTGTAGAGCGACTCTAGGGTCGTGACTAGCACCTTGAATGATTCAAACGTTTCTGACTTAGCTTTCAGAAACATCACCCAAGTAAAGCGTGAGTAGTCATCTGTGTCTACAAATCAGTACCAGTCTCCTGCTATACTCTTCATGCTAACAGGACCAAATAGATCCATGTGCAGTAGCTCGAGGGGCATATCTATAGAATTGACATGCTTGGTCTTATGAGATTTCCTGGTCTGCTTTCCCTTCTTGCATGAGACACAAAAATTACGAAGTTTGAAGTTCTTGACAGTAACTCCATCAACTAAGTTGTTATGAATCAGATGATTTATTTTCCTGTGATTAATGTGTCCCATTCTTCTGTGCCATGAGATGGATTCCTTCTCTGCTACTTTGGATAAGAAACACTGAACTGTAGACTCAGAGGAAAAAGCATTAGACATATCCAATACATATAAGTCATTGTACCTGGATGCTGACATTAAGACCTGCTCCTCTGGAATTTCCATCTCTTTCTTCAGTATGTAACACTTGCGATTGTCAAACATCACTTTGAAGCCCTTGTCACATATCTGAGACACTGAAAGTATATTGTTTTCTAATTGTTGTACAAAATTGACTTTATCGAATCTTACCTTTGCATTACCTACTTCTCCTTGAGCGGTAATGTATCCTCCTTTGTTACCAGCAAAGGAAACGTGTCCCCCTTTAATTTGTTTGATATTGAAAAGGAGAGACTTGTTTCCTGTCATGTGCCTGGAAGCTCCGCTATCTACAATCCATGTATTGGTAGTAGCATTGTAGCGGACAACCTGCACATAATTGAAAACAATTAGTTAAGGAGGGGGATCCAAGCCTTAACTGGCTTGGGTTTCCTAGAGGCATCACATATTATGAACTCTACCCACTGTCCTTTATCAGTTGGTGGGACCTCAACCTTCAGTTTGTCACTGCTATCAGACACATCAGACATTTTAGCTTTCCACATACCATCTTTATGAAAAGATTGTTTGTGATAGACAGTGGATTGATTAACAGTTTCAACCTTTATGTTAGTTTCCAAAACTGGTTTCACCTCAGGCATCACAGACTTGCCAATGACTTGTCTGTGTTGAATGTGGTGTTGAGGAGATGTGTAAGACCTAGCAGTGTGTTAGACCTAACAGGGTTCTTAGATCTCTATTTTGGGAACTGAGTAACTTCTTTGTCCAGTTCAACTTTAACCCTAGGTGTCTGATAGCGGGGACAACTAGAAGATATGTGACCCCGTTTACCACAAGCATAACAGGATCTCCTCTCAAAGGGACTAGAAAATCTCTTGTGGGGTGGGGAGTAGACCTTAGGTATGTGCTCTTTGGTCTCGGTCTTTTGATGTTCACCTTCCTTGACAAACTTAACTTGTTTAACATTATGATTTATTTGTCTTTGAAGATGAGTGTTGTCTTTCTTAACTGGTTTATTTTGAGTGGGTTTGGAAATCTTGGATTGTGTGTTAGTAGACTTAGAACCCAACCCAAAAGATGCTTGAACATTCTCTTCCACCCTTTGTTCATTTCCAGTTATGCCTGAAGTTGAGGGTTTCTGATCAGCACCTGAAGAAACAGTCTTAACTACTGTGTCAGGGTCACTGACCAGAGGTGTTGTCACCACATGATCTTTAATTGGATTATTATTGATTGGACGTTGTTTGGTGTTTAAAAGAGTCTCATGTGGTGGGGGCACAACTTTATAACCCAAACCCTCCCCGTTGTTGCGTTCCTTAACCAATTTTTTCAAAATATGCGAGGACCTCGCAAGACTATGAAGTTTTTGTTTTAAAGACTCATTTTCAACTAGTAAAACTGATTTATCCTTTTTAGTTTCTTCAATGGTCTTTAAACAGAATTTAATATCATTCTCTTGGTTGAAGGCAACAACTTCAGTCTCTTTTAATTGTTTCTTTAAAGCCTCAACTTTTTCTTTGTAACTGCTTTCATTTTGTTTTAAAACTTTGTTAGCCTCTGTGCATAATTTTAAGTCCTTTACTAAGTTATCATTGTGATCTAATAACCTAGCAAATTTTAAGTCAATGCTTTCCCTAAATTTTTCACATTCAACACATGCATGTTTAGCAAACAGATCATCTTTTGATTCTACCTGTGCAGATGTGGATGTTCTGGCCATAAAAGCATTTTGAGACTGTGGTTGTGCTTCAGATTCAGCATTCAGCTCAT
Organism: Flaveria linearis; assembly: GCA_024085815.1. Classification (NCBI taxonomy): domain Eukaryota; kingdom Viridiplantae; phylum Streptophyta; class Magnoliopsida; order Asterales; family Asteraceae; genus Flaveria; species Flaveria linearis. The sequence continues at coordinate 30,532,090 of CM044011.1, forward strand.
TCTCAACGATTTGGTTAACAACAGCTAAAGTCTCTTCCATTTCAGCAGTATCAATCTCAGCTGAGCTCTCCCCCTCACTTGCTGAGTCTTCATTCAAATCTTCAACTGATGCTATGTTGGCTTCACTGTCAGATAAGAATCGGAAGGACCAATCCTGTCCTTCATCACCTTGAGCAACCATAGCTTTGGAGTCACTGCTTGTTGGAACTGTCTTTTTCTCCTTATCTTGTTTGTTAAAAGATGAGAATGGATTCTTGTTGCCAGTCTTCTTTGGTTTTACACATTCCCTCTTGAAGTGGCCTTTTTCTCCACAGTTGAAGCAAGTGAGTTTGGACTTGTCAAAACCAAATGTAGTATCTTTGGTAGCCACTATTTTTGTCCCGTCTTTTTCACAAACTTCTTAGCTCGTCGCACAGCACTTGCTAGAGCCCACATTATGTCCATACGTTCTAACTCGTTCTCATCCACCTGCTCGTAGTCTTCATCAGCCAGGTGGCAGTTTCCAATCTTCCCGGCCACTAAACCATCATAGGAATGAACTACCGCAGCAAGTAGATCCATGTGTTCCTTTGCAACCTCTACAGTTACTTTTCCTAAATTTTCAGTCATTAACTTTGTTGATTGGGTAACTATAGGACTTTGTAGAACCCCAGATGCACCATGTGACTCACTAGCAGATGATGAGCCTTGATCAGCTGATGGTGATGCATTTGACACAAAAGCAGTTTGCAGAGGAGCACTGGAGGCTTTGGAAGTAGAAGTAGAAGTAGAAGTAGGAGTAACATTGTAGAGTGATGGATCTTGAGTGTAAGCTCCTTTCTTCGTTCTATACTTATGTCGGACCTCTTCCTCTCTCAGTTTCAGAATGAAGTGATTAATATCCAAAGTCTCCAAAACTGAGTTGTAGCGTAAAGTGGAAATAAAGGAATCCCACTTCTCTGGTAGACCCTCAGCCAAGCTTGTAACTTTATCTTCTTTAGACGTCTTAACCCCATGAGTGTGAAGTTCACTCATCAGATGGTAGAAGCGATCAATGATCTCATCCAAGCTTTCATTCCCAATAGACAAGAAGTTGTAAAACTCTTTCTTCAACGCTTTAGCCTTCAGTGACTTAAGTGTTAAATTGCTATCGTATCTCTTCTCAAGAGCGTCCCATAACTTTTTGCTCTGTTTGTGCTCTGAGTATTGATGAAAGATGTCTTTGGGAATCGACTGTGTCAACATTGCATAAACCTTTTTTTCAGCATTATAGGCAACCTTTTGTGCATCACTTAGTCTACTTAAAGTCAACGGTATTCAATCAGCATCAACGGGCATGTTATATCCAGTCTCAATCGAGTTCCACAAATTGGTATACACACCATTTAGATGAATTTCAAATCTTTGTTTCCACTGAGGAAATTCATCAATAGACAGTAGCTTAGGTGGTTTATTGTGGTTTCCAATTTCATTTTCCAGTAACAGAAGGTTCTGAATCCTAGAGTCCTTTCCGGCTGAGAAGGCAAAATTTTCAGAGTCCATTTTGTCTTAGTTTAAACTTGAAAAGTGAACTGTTTGGGCGACTGGAGTGTACGACTGAGAGGCGACTAACACAAACAGTGTGCGATTGGACTCAGTTGTACGACTGGACAGGCGATTGTGACACTTGAGCGACTGGACAGACCGACTGAATCAACTGGGCGATTGAACAAGCGACTGAGTTCAATCGTACGATTGAACTGGGCGACTGGACTTCAGTCGTACGATTGAGATAATCGTGCGACTGAGACTGCTGTAATCAAGGTTTTTCACACACTTTGACCTAAAACGCAAGTTTTTACACCCTTGACGGCTGAAACTCGAAAAAGATTGAATTTTCAGAACATGCACACGTAAAAACTTGATTTTTGAGCAGAAAGAACGGATCTTTTCGCTAAAAACGTAAACTTTTTCACGAAAAACGATTGAATCCACGAAGAATCAAGAGCCAAGGCTCTAATACCACTTGTTAGGACCGTGTACTTACGGAGTACTAACTGATTCTTCGTTATACCGGATCAAATAGTGCGGAATCCTATTTGATTGGCGATCCAATCAGGGAAAATGTTAACAAGATCAAACCTAATGATTAGAAAACGCTAAGAACAAACTAGGAATGATCTGAAACGTTTTATGAACTTGGAAGGGACGAATAGGGCGCTCTGGGTCGACTAGGGTTGCAAATATTCGAAGTGTTCTATTTTTCCATGAATTAAGTGGTATTTATAGGTTACAGCTCTCATTCGTACGACTGATCCAAGCGACTGGCTCAGTCGTACGACTGAGTCATACGATTGGTTCATTCGGACTACTAAGTCAGTCTTATGACTTAATCGTACGATTGACTCAATCACCTGGTTCAGTCGTGCGATTGGCCCATTCGCATAGTCCAGTCGTACTACTGAATCAGGATACTTAGTTAAACACATTCTTGAACCTTTAATGGTTCAGAACTATGTCTAACAACTGTAAACCTATATAACATTGTCATATATTCGTGTAACAATAAATAATATAAATAGATATAACATTAAACAACCAACAACCATATATAGAAGAGATTCTCATTATATTGATTAAACATTACATATGTGTTACAAGAAGAAGTTCTATTACATTTAAGCTCACTAGACTAGAACTGGGGACATGTGTACCAACAAATCATGAAGATCTAGGAGTTATGATTGTTGGATTCTCTAATTGGTAAAAACCCTAATCCTTGGACTTGTATATTCTTCAAATCTATCAAACTTGGGTTGTAATCTTGAATGACCTGCTCTTAATCGACATCTTGGACTTATAAAATGTTTTGATTTCATTGAATTTGTTTCTCGAAAGGTTAGACGTGTTGAACAATTAGAACAATAAAATTACCAATTACCGTTACAAACCAGGAGACTAAAACTCAACAAACTGTTTGAGACTGAAAACTTAAAGTAAACTAAGTGTTTAATGAAATTTTTGGACAACTAGAACCTGAAATAAAAGTTCTCTATATACTCAGATTGATAACGGGTAAATATTGAAGTTTGAGACACAAAGGAACAAGACTAATGAACTTGACAGCTTGTTGTCATAAAAATAGGTCATCTTATACATGTCATAACGTAGTAAAAATAGGCCCAATTGAGGCAAAATCTGGGTCTAAAGTTAATCCTTATGAGTCCTCTAACTAACCCAAGTGATCTCGTGTCGTTTCAACATCGTTTGGTCCTCCAAACTTAGCAAACCAAACTGAAGGTCAAAACTGACGAATCTGGCCAGCAGATTAGTTCTTCGAGTCATAACCTTCTCATATTTTGTCAAATGGAGATGATTCTTTTTTTTAAATTTAACTAAAAGTCTCGTCTTTCAAATGGTACCTTTTACGTAATGATTCGTTATCATTTCGATCTCCAAACAGCTTATACAAGACTGATGTGCAATCAGATATATGTGCTATAATATCTTGACAAACTTAAAAGTAAGAGTTGAAACTAAATAATCTAAATAAAGACAAGTATTGCGTCTAAAAGTGGTTAAACAAGTTTATAAAAGATTAAATTAATAAGAGTGACAATGAAAAACCTTGATGAGCGTTAAGGGATGGGTTAAAAGGATTACGTCCATGTTGGTCATTTTTGTGCTATAGTAATCCTTTTGTGTATTGTATATTTAGTGCTTGCTCTGCGTATTGTGGGATTTGAACTATATCATTTCAAGGTGAGTTTGACGGCCACTTTTTACTTATGTTTTCTTGGGGGAAAAGCTTGCTCAAATGTTTTGTTCTACGCCATGTCATAAACAACTTATGTGTGGTTTGGGCCATAGGGTCGAGTCTAGAGTTTTTACAAATATGCTATCTGTACTTGGACTGTATTTGGACTAGACTGTCATGGAGAGGTATTATTAGTACTAACGGGCTGACACCCCACCCTTGTTGTTGGTATGCTAGCTAAGACCAACTTGGCCATGTGTGAGCCCTTGGGTGAATATAATCCGGTTATGGGCATGTGCATGACACTTGACTTGTATGAATTCTATGGATACTATGTTCTCTTACTCATGCACCCTCATTTTATTACATGTATACACGGAAATGTTTTGTACTTTAAACCTATGAACTCACCAACGTATGTTGACTTTTATGAGCATGGCTTTTCAGTTAACAATGCGTAGGTGGAATTAATGTGGACTTAGATGAGACCGCTCTCTCAGGAGCATTAGACTATTTTGGGACTTTTATTTGGTCTTGTTTATTTTTGGTACTTTTGGATTAATTATGTCTGGATGTTTTGATGGTGTGCTTGTTGGATCTTGGATTATTTATTATGTTTTGGAATGTTTGGTTTGTTAGAACTTTTGGTGAACATATTTCATTTTGGTTATTCGTAATAGAGTGATTGATCATGACACTTGTTCACATGTGTCGGGCGTCATCATGACCTATTTATGGAGAACGCCTTATAGTGATTCTCTTAGACCCCCAATGTGTTATGACGATCCCGTCTGTTGCGCCTTCGTGTTTCCATTACCAGCGGGGGTGTGACAATTTGGTTTAGCAAGACTTTGTCTTTGAAGCTACGGAAGACTTCATCTTTGGTTTCAGAAGATTTGGTCTTTGGCTTCGGAAGACTTTATACTTAGAATATTTCTTGTGTAGAGTATAAAGCTTCCGGAGCAACTTTGGCTTTGAAAGATTTTATACTTAGAATAATTCTTATTCTAAGTATAAAACTTCCGGAGCATCTTCTACTTGGTACTGAGTGCTTGCATGCAGGAAGTCTTTGGTTGCTTTGGTTGCATCAATATTTATATGAATCTTACAATACATGTATGTTTAATGCATATTTTCTATAAAAATAACATGCGTAGGTTGATGGTTTTTATAAGAATCCACCAAAATCTTTTTATGATATCTTTAGCATCCTATATAAGATCCTACAAGATCACTTAAGCTATAAAATCCATCTAATAATATCCATAATCCTTTCATTTGTCTTACTCTAAGATATCAAATCCATATCTTGGAATAAACAAGATTTTATTCCCTCCATATCTTTCCACCAAATATCTTTTCTCTCTTTTCATAACCAGGTTACATCAATTAAACTCCACCAATTCCTCCTATCTTTTTCAGAAATAATCCTATATCTCTCCTATAAGTTTTACCAATTTTCTGACTCAAATCCATGATGGTTTCAACCACCACATCAGCTTAAAGGCAAGACAATGCAGAACAGGGACTGCAGTGCTATCTTGACTTTATCTCTTATCTTAAGATACCAAACGAGCGCAGCTTCTGATTATTCTTTTTCCTTACATTCTCTTAACTCAATAAATTTAAATTTGGATGAAAACATAGAAGCATTTGGGTTCCGGAAGTGTTCTGGAATCTGCCTGGAAAAAGACCTAACTATCGGTACAAAACTCCCCCTTTCACTTCTCATCAAATCACTATATCATTTCCTTGAACATTCATTTGAACACCTATTTGACCATGTATATTCCAGATCTATTTGATGCACTAATCAACCATGAGGAGGGAGCATCTCAACATCCACAAGGCCACCATAAGTTAATGTAAGATCACATACACTATATACACCATAAACTTTCATAAACTCTTCCATTCTACTCCTCCACGAACTTGTTCTAACCCTTCATTTTTAAGTTTTAACAGCTTCTTATAAGCATTTTCAAGTCCCTAAAGCAGCGTTAAAACCCACTCACGTATCCATCACGTTAAGATAACTCAACACAACCTGAAAATACACAAAATATCATATGTAATCACTTCTATTACACAACCAGACACTCCCCAACAGCGTATGAATCTTTGAATCATCATATTTTTCAGTAACTAAAAAGTATACAAACTTTCATCTAGACCCGTCGGTAACAAACACGTATTAAAAAAGTGTATGAATGAGTTTCAAAATCGTAATCTAAATGTTTTTGGTGGTTAATCATGACTAATATAATTTAAATATAAAATTTCATGCCTTATAGATATGTACCTTGCATCTTACAAAAAGTTTAAAAGCTTAAAAGTATATAATTTGAGAAAATACAAAAATAGAGTTGGGGATATAAATTAATGAAAATTTGGGGTTATTTAGATACTATTTATCTTATAGGTTTGATTAGGTAGGGAAAAGCCTAACTAAAGTACTTAATATATCAAAACCGAGACTTAATGAACATTTAACGGGACTAACCGGATAATATAACGAAACATATAAAATTTCAGAAAAAATAAATTTACAGTAGTCTTATAATGTGACGAAATTTATAAGTTAGGTTTCATAATTTTTAGAGCTTATTTTCTTAATAAACAAAAATACAAAATTTAATCTTGCTAAAATAGTAAAAATTTATAAAAATGGGCTTAGGAGAAATATTACTAAAAACTCCAGAACCTAAGAATTATAATAAGTAAGTTAAAGAGATATATGACTTAAAGTTGATCAAGGACAACCAAAACCCAAAAGAAAGCCCGTTAAAACCCGAACAATTAGCGTTAAACTCCAAAATCAACAAAAACTACTTTAAGACCCAAAATTTCCAATACTAATGGTCTAGTAACAATAAAAATAAGTTAAAAAATAAATATTTTAATCATAGAGTTTTCTAGAGAATTTTACAAATTTACCATTAATATAAAATAGTTACCATCATATTATTTAGAAAAATCGTAAAATATATAAAATCACTAAAATAAAGAAATTTGATGTTTTTATAGTAGATTATAACTCATAGAACTAAAGCACAAATTAAATTTAATAAAAATGGATTTAAACATACATTACGAATGTGCTCAAAACGCGATCCGATGCATGTTTAAAAACATAATAATCAACTCATCGACTCTATAATCATAACCTTAACACTCTAGAGGCCAAATACTACCCAAATTAATTTTTAATCAAAATTTGGACACTATTTGAACCACTCATCAATTTCAAGTAAGAAATATCTAATTTTATCTCCATAAAATGCCTAACCCGAAAATAAATTCTTAAAACCACTAAGGAAGACCAAGTGACAAAAATATTAACTTATTCCAGTACGCTAATCCACTAAAAATAATAAATCCATCATAAGTAACTAAAGTGCAAAATCCAAACTTTAGGGTTAAAAATATAAATTTAACAAAGTTAACGGACCAAACTTGCCAACCATTGCTACCTTACTATTATGGAACCGTATCACACTTATAAGAACAATTAATATGAACTTATAAGATATTGACATAAGCTTAAGCAAAACGCAAGATATGAACTCAAAAACTCAAAGACCTAAACAAGATTACACATGTGTAATGAAAATCATCAAGCCAAGTAAGAAAAATCTAAAACTTGAGGGTTGATCTTATTTGATAACTTAATGGGGTACTAATGCACATGAAACAAACTAAAGAACTCTTCCGGTCTGTAGCATCCCAGATTTCCAGCTTTTATCCCGAGAACAACACATAGATGAGTCTCATGAGCCGTATTTTTACTTTAAAACATTTGGAGTGAATACTTGTTGGTTATTATTTTATGGTATAATACTACCTGCTATTTTCCATGGACAGAGCTCAATCATTAACTCCATTAGAAGCAGCGTGATTTGTGGATAGTACTATTTGGGTCATTTATGCAGGGAAACTCCCCCCATTGAGATTCAATAATTATTGTGTCACAAATTAGTGTAATTTAACCATGCATAGCAGGGAACATTTACTCCCAACAATCTAGTGGCTTAGAACCCGAGGGGGGGGGGGAGTAAGTCCAGATCAGGCTTGATTTTGATACATTCTGTCATGCACCAATATTCATGTCTTATTTATAAATATCTAGGTATGATTATGAATTTTATTATATGCAAGCTTGAGCTTACCAACTTTATGTTGACACATTTTGAGTATGTATTTTAGGTATGTGTGTGATTATAAGGGGGAGTATTGTTTACACTCCTAAGCATGAGATATACAACTTTAGAAACATGACTGATCTCCCTTTGAAGGCTCACTTTAGAAGAACTATACAAGAACCTAGACGAGCCACACAAGAAAATATTTTTTAGGAATATACAATAATGACCCTATGTCCTTTGTCTATAACTTAATTATACATATGTCAAGTTGTAATAGAATGTACTTAAGTTAATATGCTTGTGTAAACCAATGGCTCATTTTTATCACATACATGGTTTCCGTTGTGTTTATTTATATTCTGTCGTCACACCGGCCCCTTTTGTTAGGGTGTGACATTTTTATAAATCAATAGTGAAACACACATAAAGTATGGAGCCCTAAAACTTGATATGGGCATGGATGCTCTCATAATAGTATTTGGTAAGGAAAAATGTGGATTTTTATAAAGGTGTTGGTTATGGAGTGATTCAAGTGGTTATTGGCTGACTCGAACAAAAGCATCATCAAAATTATGAATTGCACAACTTGAGCTTAAAGTACACATGGGGAGACATGAGCACAAGAAAAAAGATAACAAATTAACACTCTTTTCATGGAGGTGACAGTAATGAAGAACAAACTTGATAATTTCTAGTTCATCTTATAGCAGTTACTCATCTCCGCCTTCTGTAAATAAAAAATACCAACATAAGTAAGTGACTAATAGAAATTTATTAGGTTTGAGGCAAATGATATTATAATTGAACTTGTTATTTAACGTTACATTCTATAGTTAGATTTTGTGGATGATTATTCTGAATCTAAGCACGGTACTAATGCTACCACATTTCACGGTCACTGTTGATTTATTGTTTTGAATTGTAGGTAAATTTACAAAAGTCACCCTTTAAGCTAACACATTAGTTAAAGTAGTACAAACAAAGGTCAATCATGCTACTCCTCAAGTCAATCTTGAATATAATATTGTAAGCATTTGACAATTAAGTCTTTTTATATTTTTTATATGACCGCTAATTTTCCATAACCTAGTTAATTGAATTTTCTTTTTGGAAATAATGAAAATAATAAAATCAAATGTTCGAGCAATGCTTGAGAATTCATTTCTTAAAGTACTCAGTATTCTTTAAAATTTGACCAGCCGCGTGACAGGTGTATAATTCACTTGTCAAAGAAAAGTCAAATTGTCCATACGGTTCCACTACAAGATGATTGTTATAGAGTTTTTGTTAATAATGCTATAGAGGGTGCTATATTTTTACTAAGTCACCCGAGGGGCGGCTAAAATAGTTAGAAAAGCAATAAATAGTTTTGTTGTTTGGCCAAAACATCTTCTCAAACCTAACAACGAGGTTTGTCTTTTAATTAATATCTAATTAATTACTAGGTATTCATATTGGTTTTCATGTTTGATTGATCCTGCAGATACCAAATCCACCATTCAATCATACACATATTGCTAAGAAGCAATAGAAATCTTTACAAGGTTACAAGGCGTCCAAAACTAGCAACACACAAGGAGCAAGAAGAATAGAACAATATAGAAATAGTTACGACGGTAAAATAACTTTTGATTAGGTTGAAATATGTATGGATTTGGGTATCATATTGTTAATGTCATTAATTTGGTATTTTAATTTTTTCATGTTTATTGTTGTTTATAATTAATTTATAAACAACATTAATAGGATAGATAATTGCCTCAAATTTGGGAGGAATCTTTCTTTAACAACAGCAAGTGTGGTTACTAAGTAAGTGGGCTGGCTACTAAGTAAGTGGGCTACTAAGTAAGTGTTAGTTGTCCCAACAACTTGGTCCAGTGGTTAAGAGCCTGTTCTTCTAAAGTGAAGGTGGTGGGTTCGAATACCACTTATTTAAATTGGAGGGATGTAACATCCCAAAAGTCGAAAAACGGTAATTATATAAATAATGGGTAATTAGTGATAAAAATGGAAGTATTGGATATGAAATCTATTCAAGAGATTAGTGGGTTTAAGGCCCATAAGAACCCTATATAAGCATCTTTTCAGCCCTGATCTCCTCCTTTTTTTTCAACATAATCATCCAAATATTCTAGAGAGAGAGAGGAGAGAAAGATCAAGAGATCAAAGGGTTGTTGGTGTTGTGGCTTGGAATCGAAATCCGGTCATTTCTGAAGGTTAATCAGCAAGGAAAAGGCTAGAATCAAGGTAAGAAACATCCCGAAACCATCTTGTTTGATTCTGCAAAGTTCTGAGTTTTAGGGTTTTAGAAAGAAATCTTAAAAAGATCCAATTTTTACGTATAAAATGGTGTAAAAAGCTTAGATCTAGGCTTAGAAATGATAAAGCAAAGATTTGGACGTAAAAAGTATGAATTTTGAATGAGAAATGATGATTTTGGTGAGATCCGAGCTGGATTTCCCGCTCAGCGAAACTAAGCCTTCGGCCAGCGAAATTGACTCTTCAACCAGGGAAACTGTAGTTTCGCTTTAGCGAAACTGTAGTTTCGCTTTAGCGAAACTGTAGTTTCGCTTTAGCGAAACTCTAGTTTCGCTTTAGCGAAACTGTAGTTTCGCTTTAGCCAAAATGTAGTTTCGCTTGAGCGAAAATGTAGTTTCGCTTGAGCGAAAATGCTGTGTTCGAGAAAACTATTAAGACTTAGCGAATCTAGGAAATTCTAACAAAAGTTGGGCGCTCATGGCAGTGAATCTGTCCAGCAAAACTGGCAAAAGAGCTGCCCAATGAAATTGGCAACGATACTGCCAGCGAAACTGTCAGCGAAATTGTGAAGAAAATGACGTTTTTGTGTATCAACTTCCGTGCAGCTCGTGTATTCAGACTATAGCTTAAGTAACTTAGAATTAAAGCTATTTTGCTAAATACATACATTTATGATGACAGTATTTAAGACCTTTTATCAGCCCGGCCCTAGACAGGGGCGTTGCCCCTTGGACCCCACTAGGGGCTGCCGCCCCTAAACCCTGCTATCAGGGGCTGCCGCCCCCGAACCCCTGCTGTCTCGTGGAGGGTCGATTATCTGGTTTATCTCTCATGGTTGATGAAATGTGAATGCTTAGACTAAGCGTTTGCTTCTTATTATGTGTTAAGTGTATGTGAAAACTTAAGATATAAGTGAAACTTAAAGAACTGTTATTGGGTGCATAACGTGTACCTTGATAAAGTAAAGCCTTGCAAGTAATTGATAAAGGAGGGTTGCATCTGTTGTGCCCTCATGATGATAAAGTAAAGGCTCGAACAGGCAGGTCAGTAAGGCCTGGATTGGCATGACAATAATGGCCTGTTTGGGTACGACAGTAAGGCCTGAATTGGCGCGTCGGTAAAGTCATGTGTTTATCATTGGCACCGATAGTAACTGGGAATTGACGGATAAGGAAGAGTAATAATTAATAAGTAATGGGAAAGCATTGATAAAGCGATAATACGTGTGTATCAAGGTTCTGATAGATGATGATTACTTTCAAATGTTAAAGCTAATCCTTCTTACAAAAGTTATTTAACAAAGTAAACCTAGAATTCACTCAACGAAGCTGACTTTTTATGCATATTAGTTGACAGGTGAGCGTTAGGGCTTATAGGATGGGAGCATGGATCTAAAGCTTCTTGGCATCTAAAGACTGGCATCCCTGACGAAGAAGAATATTAAGAGGATTTTTAAAGAGTATTTGATGTTTAAAGACAATGTTTATATTTTAATTTAACTATGTTGTAATGAATTGCAATTACTATACTTTTCCGCTGCAATATATATATATATATATATATATATATATATACACACACACACACACATACATACATCTAAACGAATGTTTTAAATCTATGTTTTTGCTGTGAATGACCAACTGTGAGGTTTCCTGGGATCGGGACCTTACAAGTTGGTATCAGAGCCAAAGTTTAAGAGATTTAGGAAAACTATTTTATAAACCTAAACTTAAATAGACAATGGGATCAAGTGCCAAGGATGCCAGTGCAATAAGCTTCATGCCAAGAGGTAACAAAAATATGTTGTAAGTATTATTCTGATGGGTAGTGCCTTCTTATTTAAGTTAGAATCGAGGATAGGGTATGATAATATTATCTGTGGTGCCTATCTGAATTTATGTGACCTATACGTGCATAGAATAGGGATAGTAGGTTCGAGTGTTGGTGTGGTTCAGGATAGGATAGTTTAGGACATGAGAAGTTCAGTAAGTAGTTAATCACAACTAGCCACTGTTATTAAAAGTTTACAAAACTTTTCATGATCTGAACTTGCCTTGAAAGGCCATATTAATATTCTGAATCTTATAGGAAGTAGAAAGAATGTCACCAAAGAAAGCAGTTCCAGCTATGGTCACCCGGAGAAGCACTAAGGGAAGGCCCCCTACTAAGGCAAAAGAAACAGCAAGCAAAGCTGCAAAACTGACAAAAAGGTCAACCAGAAAGCCAGTTGAGAAGCCGGTTAAGAAGGAGGTTGGGTTAGAAACGGAAACTGAGGGGCCTACCGTGGACCAAGCAAAGCTGAAGGAAACAGTAAAGGAAGCTATTGCCCAAGAGGTGCACCAGATCCTATCTAGAGTGATGCCCGCTTTGCTCGCGGAGGTTGTGGAGCATGTTAAGGGCGACGGTAAAAAGGATACGACTTCAAAGAAGGTGGATAAAAAGAAAGTGGCCAAGATGGAGGAAATGAGCGATGAGGAAGGTCGTCTGGGTAACAATGACGATTCGGAGGTTGAAGAGGTGGCAAAGGGGTGCAGCTACGGGGCTTTTCAGAGGTGTAAGCCCCCAACATTTGATGGTACCGGTAATGCTGCTATTGCTCAGCGTTGGATCAGAGAAATGGAAGCCGTGCTGAGGATCAGTGAGCGCCGGGAAGACCAAAAGGTGAAGTTTGCTTCCCATTCACTCTTGGATCCAGCACTGTGTTGGTGGGATAATATCGTTGACTCTTACGGGGAGGGGGCTATTAAGAGGATGAAGTGGCCGGAAATGAAGAGGTTGTTGATAAAGGAGTACTGTCCAGAGAGAGCTTGATAAGATTGAACAAGAGTTTGTGAACTTGGAGGCTGGAAACATGGCATATCATGAGTACACCATAAAATTTAATGAAATGACATGTCTGGTGCCTAACCTGGTGACTCCTGAATCTAAGAGGATTAAGAGGTACATACAAGGGTTGCCTCTGGACATTCGTAGGGACATGGTCACTGCCCGGCCAGGTACTTTTAGGTCAGCGGTGGACCTCAGTGGGAGGTTGTACGATCATCGCAGGCCAGTGACAGTGGGTGAAACGAGGAAGGTTGGAACAATAATGGGAAAGGTATGGAAATGGTAACTATCAATCGAGAAACAAGAAAGCAAGGGTGGATGCAAAACAAGTGATTGTGAAGGGGGTTGATGAAGTTAAGGAATGTGGGAAGTGTGGGAGGAGGCATCCCGGAGAGTGCCGAGTGGGTAGCTATGGGTGCTACCGTTGTGGGAAAACTGGTCACATGGCTAGAGAATGCCCGGAAGTGAACAAGTGCTTCAACTGCTATGAGTTGGGGCACCACAGTAGGGATTGCAGGAAAGCTAAGCCGGGGAACTCGGGAACAAGCGGGAATAATGACAAAGGGGATGATGGGAAGCCCAAGGCCTGGGCAGGGGCTCTCACCATGAACAAGAAGGAGGCAAGGAAAGACCCAGACGTGGTGTCAGGAATGTTACTTGTCAATGATTTTTGTGCCTCCATATTATTTGATAGTGGTGCCAGTAAGAGTTTTGTATCTGCATCCTTCTGTGCTACCCTAGATATCCAAACTAGGGAAATAGATAATGCTTTTGAAGTAGAAACGACCGATGCTAAATCCATTAGAATAGTCAGGGTGTTAGAGGATTGCCACATTAAACTAGGAGGTCATTACTTTCCCGCATAATTGTTTGCCATGACCTTAGGATGTTTCGATGTCGTACTAGGAATGGATTGGCTAGCTGCCTAGGATGCTAACATAATATGCTAACAAAAGATAATCCGATTAACGGCTCCTGATGGTAGTCCAGTTACGATCTATGGTGATAACGTTTGCAAGGTTCCACGGATGATTTCCATGATTAAGGCGGATAAATGTATGAGGCGAGGGTGTGGGGCTTATCTAGCATATGTCAAAGATGTTAAAGATAAAGCGAAAGAGTTGTTGGATGTACCAGTTGTGCGGGACTTTCCTGATGTATTCCCGGAGGATCTACCAGGGGTACCACCGGATAGGGAGATAGAGTTTCAGATTGATTTACTGCCAGGAGTCCAGCCCATTGCCAAAGCACCCTACCGCCTAGCCCCGTCCGAGATGAAGGAGCTCATGTCATAACTGTAAGAACTTCTTGACAAAGGATTCATTAGGCCCAGTATTTCTCCATGGGGTGATCCAGTGTTGTTTGTGAAGAAGAAGGATGGCAACATGAGGATGTGTATAGATTACAGGGAATTGAATAAGCTGACCGTGAAGAATCGATACCCTTTACCTAGAATAGACGATCTATTTGACCAGTTGCAAGGGGCAAGCTGGTTCTCGTGAATAGATCTCAGATCCGGATATCATCAACTGAAGGTAAGGGAGCAAGATATCCCAAAGACGGCTTTCTGAACGCGCTATGGACACTATGAGTTTCTGGTTATGTCTTTCGGGCTAACTAATGCTCCTACGGCATTTATGGACTTAATGAATCACGTGTGTCACCCGATGTTGGACAGATCAGTAATAGTCTTCATTGATGATATCTTGATATACTCAAAGAAGGAAGGAGACCACGCTTGTCATATCAAGGAGGTGTTAGAAACATTACGAAAGGAGAAACTGTATGCGAAGTTCTCTAAATGTGCATTCTGGCTACGGGAGGTGCATTTTTTAGGGCACGTTATAAATTCCAAGGAAGTTATGGTTGATCCAGCAAAAGTTGAAGCAGTTACGCAATGGAATTCCCCAAGGACGCCATCCGAAATCCGTAGTTTCTTGGGATTGGCTGGCTATTATAGAAGGTTCATCAAGGATTTCTCAAAGATAGCTTCCCCATTAACAAGGTTAACGAGGAAGAACGTGGTGTTCGACTAGGGAAAAGAACAGGAAGATGTGTTTCAGGAATTGAAGGATAGACTAACGAAAGTTCCTGTACTAACCCTACCAGAGGGAGATGAAGACCTAACGGTATACTCCAATGCCTCTTACTATGGGTTAGGCTGTGTGTTAATGCAAAGAGGAAAGGTTATAGCTTACGCATCCAGACAGCTAAAGGACACCGAGGTTAATTACCCGGTTCACGATTTGGAACTTGCCGCAGTAGTGTTCGCATTGAAGATATGGAGACATTATTTGTATGGAACTAAGTGCACAATATTTACCGACCATAAAAGTCTGAAATATTTCTTTGAGCAGAAAGACCTAAATATGATACAGAGGAGGTGGTTAGAGCTGATAAAGGATTACGACTGTGAAATCCATTATCACCCGGCTAAGGCAAATGTGGTGGCCGATGCCCTGAGCCAAAGGAAGGATATGAACCAATTTGGGTGAAGGCGTGCCAACTAGTAGTGACCCCATATGTTATGAGGTTGATAAGCGAAGCTCAAATAGACGCTTTAAAAGAGCAACAAATCAAGAAAGAAAGGATGGTGGGAAAAGTAGATGAATTGGTAGAGAACACCTTGGGTGTTAAGACCTTCCACGGTAGGATATGGGTCCCAAGGCATGGCGACTTGCGAGAAAAGATTATGGATGAAGCGCACAAGACCCGATACTCAATACACCCAGGAGCAACTAAGATGTATTATGATTTAAAGAAGGATTACTGATGGCCTGGGTTGAAGAGAGATGTAGTTGCGTATGTGAACAAGTGCTTGACGTGTTTGCAAGTAAAGGCCGAACATCAGAGGCCCTATGGGCATGTTCAGCCGTTAGAAGTACCAGAATGGAAGTCGGAACATGTTACCATGGACTTTATCACCAAATTACCACGCACGACAAAAGGCCACGATGCGATATGGGTGATAGTTGATAGACTGACCAAGAGTGCACATTTCCTGCCAATCAAGGAAGCAATTAGTTCAGAAAAGCTTGCTGAACTGTTTATCCGGGAAATTGCGGCGCGGCATGGTATGCCCGTATCGATTGTTTCAGATAGAGATACGCGGTTCACCTTAAAGTTTTGGAAAAAGTTCAATGCAGAAATGGGAATGAGGTTGCATATTAGTATCGCATACCACCCGCATACCGATAGGCAATCGGAAAGTACAATCCAGACACTGGAAGATATGCTTCGGGCATGCGTCATCAAATTTGGCGGTAACTGGGATGATCATTTGCCACTAGTAGAGTTCTCTTATAACAACAGCTACCATGCCAGTATTAAGATGCCCCCATATGAGTTATTGTATGATCGACAGTGCAGAACTCCTATTTGTTAGGGTGATGTCGGTCAGAAAGAGCTAGGGAGTTTGGAGGTGGTGGAAGCCACTACGGAGAAATTGGAAACAATCAGAGCATGCATGAAGGCTGCAAAGGACAGACAAAATTCATATGCCGATAAGAGAAGGAGACCAATAGAGTTCAGAGTTGGGGATAAAGTAATGTTGAAGGTTTCGCCATGGAAAGGGATTATTCGATTTAGAAAGAGGGGGAAGTTAAGTCCAAGATTTATCAGGCCATTCAAAATAGTGGCTCGGGTTGGGAGTGTAGCTTATAAGTTGGACCTTCCCAACGAGTTGAGTGGGATTCATTCAACCTTTCATGTATCACATTTAAGGAAATGTTTAGCACCTGATGAGGCAGTTATGCCTCTAGGCGATATCGAAGTGGACGAGAAGCTGAATTATGTAGAGCAACCAGTGGCCATATTGGACTGGAAGGAGAAACAATTGAGAAACAAAGTAGTCAAGCAAGTTAAAGTTCAGTGGAAACATCGAAAGGGATCGGAAGCCACATGGGAGTCAGAAAGGGAAATGAGACAACACTACCCTCACCTTTTTAGTGATTTATAGGTTTCGAGGATGAAACCTTAATAAGAGGGGGAGACTTGTAACATCCCAAAAGTAGAAAAATGGTAATTATATAAATAATGGATAATTAGTGATAAAAATAGAGGTATCGGATATGAAATCCATGGGCTCAAGAGATTAGTGGGTTTAAGGCCCATAAGGACCCTATATAAGCTTCTTTAACAGCCCTAATCTCCTCCTTTTTTTCAACATAATCATCCAAATATTCTAGAGAGAGAGAGAGAGGAGAGAAAGATCAAGAGATCAAAGGGTTGTTGGTGTTGTGGCTTGGAATCGAAATCCGGTCATTTCTGAAGGTTAATCAGCAAGGAAAAGGCTAGAATCAAGGTAAGAAACATCCCGAAACCATCTCGTTTGATTCTGCAAAGTTTTGAGTTTTAGGGTTTTAGAAAGAAATCTTAAAAAGATCCAATTTTTACGTATAAAATGGTGTAAAAGCTTAGATATAGGCTTAGAAATGATAAAGCAAAGATTTGGACGTAAAAAGTATGAATTTTGAATGAGAAATGATGATTTTGGTGAGATCCGAGCTGGGTTTCGCGCTCAGCGAAACTAAGCCTTCGGCCAGTGAAATTGACTCTTCAACCAGCAAAACTGTAGTTTCGCTTTAGCGAAACTGTAGTTTCGCTTGAGCGAAAATGCTGTGTTCGGGAAAACCATTAAGACTTAGCGAATCTAGGAAATTCCAACGAAAGTTGGGCGCTCATGGCAGCGAATCTGTCCAGCGAAACTGGCAGAAGTGCTGCCCAGCGAAACTGCCAGCGAAACTGTCAGCGAAATTGTGAAGAAAATGACGTTTTTGTGTATCAACTTCCGTGCAGCTTGTGTATTCGGACTATAGCATAAGTAACATAGAATTGAAGCTATTTTGCTAAGTTCAGGTGAGTTCTAGACCCCTCCTTTACCCGTTTTTAATGTTTTGGGGTGATATGCATACTAAAATACATACTTTTATGATGACGGTTTTTAAGACCTTTTATCAGCCCGGCCCCAGCCAGGGGCGTTGCCCCTTGGACCCCACTAGGGGCTGCCGCCCCTAGAACCCCGCTATCAGGGGCTGCCGCCTCCCGAACCCCCGTTATCCCGTGGAGGGTTGATTATCTGGTTTATCTCTCATGGTTGATGAAATGTGAATGCTTAGACTAAGAGTTTGCTTCTTATTATGTGTTAAGTGTATGTGAAAACTAAAGATATAAGTGAAACTTAAAGAACTGTTATTGGGCTTATAACATGTACCTTGATAAAGTAAAGCCTTACAAGCAATTGATAAAGGAGGGTTGCATCTGTTATGCCCTCACGATGATAAAGTAAAGGCTTGAACAGGCAGGTCTGTAAGGCCTGGATTGGCATGACAATAATGGCCTGTTTGAGTACGACAGTAAGGCCTGAATTGGCGTGTCGGTAAAGTCCTGTGTTTATCATAGGCACCGATAGTAACTGGGAATTGACGGATAAGGAAGAGTAATAATTAATAAGTAATGGCAAAGCATTGATAAAGCGATAATCCGTGTGTATCAAGGTTCTGATAGACGATGAATACTTTCAAATGTTAAAGCTAATCCTTCTTACAAAAGTTATTTAACAAAGTAAACCTAGAATTCACTCAGCGAAGCTGACTTTTTATGCATATTAGTTGACAGGTGAGCGTTAGGGCTTATGGGATGGGAGCATAGATCTAAAGCTTCTTGGCGTCTAAAGACTGGCATCACTGACAAAGAAGAATATTAAGAAGATTTTTAAAGAGTATTTGATGTTTAAAGACAATGTTTATATTTTAATTTAACTATGTTGTAATGAATTGCGATTACTATACTTTTCCACTGCAATATATATATATATATATATACACACACACACACACACACACATCTAAACGAATGTTTTAAATCTATGTTTTTGCTGTGAATGACCAACTGTGAGGTTTTCTGGGATCGGGGCCTTACAAGGGACATCTGGGTGAGGGGACGAATCTGGGTTTTATCCCGAGTTCGAACTTGACAGGGGGCGAAGGTTTACCCATTTCACGGGGTTCCTACGCATCAGGGGGTTGGGTCTTGTGGGCGGTCGAGTAGTTGACCTTGGACATAGTCCCGAAAGGATAGGTTACACCCAAAATCTTAGCCGTTCAAAAAAAAGTAAGTTTTAGTTAATATGAAAAGACATCATTAATCATTATACACATATATACAAACATGTGTAGCTAGTCACTTACACATTTACACGTGTAGGTAAGTTATGTGTAGGTAAACACCCTAATTTCTTGTAGAGTCGTGTATGCTACGACAATAAGAAGTTTTCAGCAACAGCCTACCGTATGCCACACTTACCGTATGGTACGATGGTCTAGGTTTTCTCCGATCGTTTTGCTACATAGTTTGGTTATTTTGATACGGTCGTTTTGCTACATAGTTTGGTTATTTTAATAAGTATATGATGTTAATAAAAAATTAAGAATTATGATAAAAGTACAATAAGAAAATCTCATTTAGCACTAGACATGTACTGTTGTTTGTGATGATGAAAAATATAGGTAAAGTTCGTGAGGTTAATGGTTAAATTGATCAAGTGTTGGCTGGTCAAAATCTATGTTATTAAAAAGTTAATATATGGTTAACAAAGAGTTCTTGAAGTTTGTATTAAGCATTGATATTGAGTTGGTTTTGACCCATATAAAAGAAAATTATAAATGAGACATATTTTATGATGTGTAACATAAAATAAACTAGCGGGAAATAGCTCGCGCTTCGTGGCGGGTGTCAACCGACACTAACCAACACTTTTTTGGCACACTTAAATAACGATTATACATTAAATTCATAGGCTCGGAGAGGACAGTTCGTTGTGGCTGCAAACTGTGTGGTCGCCACACCAAAACAATGAACACCACGTCTTTGTTACATCGTCATCGCCTATCCATATGTGCCAAATAAAATAGCTAGATCGTATTAAAACAATTCCTAAACAGGTAGGTGAATTACGCTTTAGCTCAACTACCATCGAACCAACATCAAAGGAACACCATCCGGGTCAAAGGCATTTCTGAGTGTAAGCATGTCTGGATATCTACTACAAGCACAATAAAGCAGTTCTAATAGGACTACAGATAAAAGATATGGCCACCATCAACATTATCAGCCTAAAATCAGACTTTAGATCAGAGACATTCATAAGAAAACCCCAACTAACAAAAAAAGGAACAAAAACACACAAAAGCAACAAAACAATTTTGACAGGTCCTTAAATAAGACCATCCTCATCATCATTGACTTGAAATCCGGGTCATAATCATCATTAACGGTCTCAGATGAACATACATCCATCATCATCGATCAAATTTTCCGCTTAAGAAAATGGTCTCAGACAAATCCACATTTATCATCACTGAACTAAGATACGCAAAAAGAAAACAGTCTCGGATGAACATAGGTTCATTGTCATCGGCCCGAATAACCTGAGAGCATAGCCCTAAAGGAGGATAACAGAGATCTCACCAAAGGCTACCACCGGTAACATCAAACACTGGCATCCTCATATTGGAGGCGAGGACAAGGCGGCAAAGCTGGATTGGCCACTACCACCATGCAAAATAGAGACCACCTTTTTTAGAAACCAAAGGTTAGACGAAAACCAGCAGCATCAACCACCATCAGCATCATCACCAAACAAAATTTGCAATTTAGATCTGTACTAGAAAAGTAACCACATATAACAGATCTGATCGGACACGCCACCATATGTCGTCATCGGAAATACATCCGGTCTCCGTCACTCTCTCTCTCTCTCTCTCTACAAAGAAAACCTTCTTGTGTAGCTATAAAGACATGTGGGAGGGGCTAAAATACTAACCCCAAAAACATGTGTGGCTAAATAAAAAAGTAAACAAAGATAATTGTTGATAATTGTTGATTCAGTTGCTTTATAAATATATAGGGGAATTGATCATTTTGTAAAAAAAAACGTTAACATTAAACGAGTGTGTTACAACTCTTGGAAAATAAACAGTGACATGGAATATATAATCAAAAATCATAAAGTTTTTTGTGTAAAACGTTTTTCTTCACAATGTGAGCTTTTATAAAACTCTTAAGAATAGTTTTAGTGTAATGCTTAAACGATTTATGTAATGTGTTTTCATTAACTTTCATTGTTGATTTTCAAGGGTTAGTGGAAATAAATAAAAAATGCAAAGTCATGGACCCAAAAGAAAAAAAAACTTTTTGGATACAAATGACAAAACAATCGAATTACAGAAAAATGAAAACTAACTCATAAATACTTCTTTAATTCTAGATGTAATAAAGTCATTAAAAATACATAGGATGTATGTTTAGGTTATCACAAATCTCTAAATATCCGGCCTACTTTGAAGTTCTAAGTTAGTGATGAAGAAGAATCATGTGTCTTTTCTTATCTTTTTCGGATTATATATGAACGTTATTGCTGAACCCCATAAAGAATTCTGTAGAGATGGCTTTGGTAATGTTATTTTCCTTTTATTTTGTTCTCTTCTTTGGTATGTTATAAGTGGTAAAAACATGGCATATCCAATTACTTGTATATATATTTTTTATTTACAAGTTTTTTTTTTATTTTAATCGTCGACAGTTGGTGATGTTCGCTACACATCTTATGTGTTTGATTTTGATCCAAACCCTTGTGAATCACGTTCATGTGGTGATGATTGCTTAGATCACATGTACAGAGGACAAGTAGGGTATTCAGGTTGTTTTGGCAGCCTTTGCATTTATTGTATTTCTTAAGCGAAATGTAACGCAACTAAGTTTAATGTAGTTTCTGATGAAACATCATAATTACATCTACATGAAAATAATGATCTGAGCGTGAAGTTGATTATTATTCATTTCTTCAAGAAAATTAGCAAAATAACACTTTGTTTTAGAGTGTGGGATATATCACGCTCTTGTTAGTCAAATCAAGAGTGACAACAAAGATTCGTCCTCAGATGTATCATTTGGCACCCGATTTGTAAATTTGGAAATTACATTACATAATTACAAAACAAAATATTTCTTATAATTTAAATACCAAACACATATATTATATTTACTACTAACTAGTGGATGAAACCCGCATGATGCGGCGGGTGTATAAATATTTTTAGTACTTTGTCTTTAGCTAACTCTGTCTTATTGTGCTAACTCTCATTTTTTTTATTTAATTAATGTAGGATATTAAATATATCTATATATTACTATAGGGATAAGCAAATTTGTAAATAACAAATTGTTTATGTATAATCACTTATACCAAATGTAAGAAAATTGTTTTTAAGTATCTTAAAAATGGATTAAAACTACAATATTATCCTAAAAGTTGTATTATATAGAAGTACTAGTAAGAAACTCGCGCAATGCGGCGGCTGGCGTTTAAGATTTGTAAGACTTGGTTTTCATAACTTGAACATGAGTGGTTTGACAGATTGGTTTAGATAAATTTACTCAACTCATCTTCCTTCAAACTATAACTGATCTTTCTTTATTTACATGATCTGTAAGAAAATAATAAAATAAAAATAAAAATCCAAAAATGCACAAAAAATACACACTGATATGAATGATAAAACGGCTATTGCACATAGCATTTAACATTATAACATAATTTCAAAAAAAAATCAATAATATTGGTTAAACATAATGTATTAGTCATAAAGAGTTTAATAATCAGAAAACATAACAACTATACTAAAATGGGTCATATGAGATAATACCTGTTAAATTATGTCAAGATGAAAAGGTAATCATATTTTTACCCTCTTGGCAATCAATTTTGTTGAGGTTTAGATTTACATTCTGACAATGATTATGTGACTCTAATATACCACATAATCAAAGTCAGATAAACCAGTTTTGGTATGTGTTTGAACTTGAAATAATCGGTAAATTAGATGCTTGAATGCTTAGAAAATTCTAACTATCTAGAGAATTAATAGACTAGATAGCCAAAATGAACATATTTGTGAAAAAAGGTCATGAGAATTGTTGGAGTCAATGTCCCTCGAGTTAGGTTAAAATAAAAGGTAAGCATGTAAATTTATTTTGATAATCAGTTTTGTTGCTCATGGAGTCATGGTATGAGAGTAATTATTTGACCCGTAATATTCATATAATCAAAAGCATAATATGTTTATCAAACATTAAATGCATATCATTATAACTTCAAGTGATAATAGTTGCCAATTTCATAACTTAAAGTGTTTAGATAAACCACACGAAACAATTTCAAAAGGTTTCAAATAAAAACCCAAACATCAAATTCTTATCATAATAAGTGATCGAATGCAGGTTATTCCTAACCAAAAATGCTATAAAATTCTTGACTACACGCATAAAGACAATTGGATTAGCATTAGTGGAATTAAATTCTTACTCAAATTAGCTACTTAAAGAAATATTTACCAAAATAAAGAAATACTTTGATATATATCATCTTGCTAGCTATGAGAATATGTCTTATCACTTATGTTGATATATCTGCCCTTTATCACTTACATGCAAGCTGCATTATATCACATAAAAGGTACATTATTGTCAAATACAAATAATAACACTTGATTCATTCACATGCTTTATCATCAACTTCTACTTTAAAAACCAAAGAGTTAAGTTGTCAAAGACAGTTAAACCGCTACAATACCTTAGTTTCCACTCCTTTAAAATCCTATAAAGCTGAAATTTAATGGGCCAGGAAGATGCATATGTTCAACCTCTAAAAGAATCAACAAAATCAACTTACTCTACATGTTCTTATAAGAAAAAAAGTAGAATTTGGTTGAAGCATTTCATCGATCAGTTTGTCTACACCTTCAAATTATTATGTTCTGAACAATAGAACAAAAAAGATTTGCCCTAGATGATTAAGGTTGTAACATTAAACTCAGAACTATCAAAGATTCCCCAAAAATAATGATTCAGTTTTAACAATTACCTGAAGTGAGACCCGTTTTATTTCATCCAGAGATTCGATCCAAATATTCTATTTCAAAGTGGTTGCTAGGTAGTCTGTATATAAGAACTCTATTTAAGACCAACAACAGAAACCATATTATCATATCAAACTTACATTTTTAGGCCTTTTAAACCGCAAATAAACTCGCTCATCTTCTTATCTAATTTCACACTTTTCACATTCGATTGAATGAACGACAAATGCCTATAGAATTTAATAGTAATCGTTCTAAAATCACATCAAAAAACGAATATACAAACAAAATATATGAGGTTGCATGTTCAAGAAAATCACAAATGAAAAAACACCCAACGAAACTAAAGCATAACTTGAAGAGGGTGAGGAACAAATCGAACTTGATAAAACCAAAGCAAATAGCCAGCAGTCGTGATGAGGGAGCTGCTAAGTTCCAGATTGCAAGACCATCCATGTTAATTAGTCAAATAGTCGTGACGATGGAGATACCCGAAAGAGTCGGGAATACCATCACCACCACCGGATCCCTTCAAAATGTGTGGGTGGGGTGTTTTGAATTTTGAAAACCAAAAGCAACTCTGGTAGGTGATGGAGATCGCACCTGGCCCCGATTTTCAAAAAAAAGCTGACATATCAGTAATCAAAGAACAAAATATTTAACTAAACAGATTTGGAAACATATTATAACATATTTATGTTTATAATTACATAACGGTAATAGTAGAGCAAGAGATAAAATTAAATTGATTTAGTAACTTGCTTTGGTGATGGTAGGTTGAAAACATCAATGCCTCTATTTCTTCCAACAGATGTCCTTGCAACTTCAAGAACTTAGTATGACTAAAATAAAGATAAGATAAATTTGATAATTACAAATAACATGTGAGTCTAATAGTAAATTTCACCTTAACAGTGAAAAAACAATAGCTCCAAGAAGAACAATGCCTCGCAGCTTTGTCCACCGTGTCTTTGTTGCCGCCGAAGAACATGGGTTCTCCCAGACACACCCCTTTCTCTCAGCATCTCCTCTCTATCGTAGTGTAACTTCACCCCCGACATTATTCAGAGAAAACCAGAACCGCCATCATCATCAGGATATCAAGATTAAACAACCAGATCTGGGTTACAAAATATGAAATAAAGAACACCTCTAAAATTATAAAAAACAAAGAGAACTGGGTTTCAAGGAGGAAACAAACTCACAACTCAAAAACTTATCGTTGTTCTTGGAAGAAAGAAACTTTAGCAGGTTTATATGTTCACTCAAGATGATAACCTTCAATTGACAAACCCGTTACCAAGACAAATCACAACCCATGGGTGGAAACCATCATCAAGAGCAATAATCATGAAACCGAGCCAAATCACAAACCGTGAACATGGAGGAGTCACTACCGGAGTACCGCCCTTGAATGGTCATTGTGAAACCTTGCCGGAGAGAGTGACCGACTCTCACTCTCTTCTCTTTAACAAACTTTTTCTCTGATTTCTCTCTATTTCGTATGCGTATGCGTGTGTGTTTTGAGTGTGCAGGTGTGTTTTTGAATTTTGAATCCCCTTCCATCTTCTTAATTCTTTAAGGTTGTATATAAAGCTTTAAGAGTTGTACAACTCTTAATTTTAAGAGATTTATATGAAATGACCTTATTGTCCTTTCCAAATGCATATAAATATAGTATAGATAAATATAGATAGATTAAGATAACCTTAAATATAATAGTGATACTTTAAATTTAATTAGAAAATGATGATGTACAAGTATTTAAAGCTTAAAAGGGCTATAATAGGAATAAATCTTATGATATTACATATTAAAGCTTACAACTCTTCATATGTCATCTTAAAAATGATGTAAAATTACAATGTAGCTATCATTTCTCTATTATATAGTATTATAGATAAATGAACATTTTTTACAAACACTTATCCTTTTCTAAAGCATGTATTTTTTATTATCTTCGTCTGAATACTAGATCCGGATTCCTCTATCACGCGGGTTAATGGATCCTGTTGACCTACTAATTTATAAACTTTCCTAAATAATATTAATTAATATAGTCTTTTAAATTAACAATTTAAATAAATGATTAGAATCAAATCTAATTATCATTTATTTAATTTTTATATACAACATATCATAATCATTAATTTATCAACTTTCCTAAAAAACCTAATAGAAAGAATTGTCAACTATGTATGGTAGTGATATTAATTAAACATTTTAGATTAAAAATTCAAATAACGATTACAATTAAATTTTTAATTATATAATTGAAAATTTTATTGGATAAATTTAATAAAAGTTGATAATCTTATTGGATATATATTATATTAGACAAATAATGTACTTAATAAAAGTTAAGGAAAAAATTTAAATAAGAAAACATTTTGTTGGATCATCATTATAGATAGTCCTTTTAAATATTTTTATAAACCTTTCGTTAGCTTTCTTAAATAATTCTATAATATTAATAAATGAATGGAATGAATAGTGGATTTTCATTCCTTTAAATTTGGCCACAAGGGTTTTGATGTTTGCATATTACCCCATTGCCCTCATTTTCTTTATAAAGGCCTGGAAAGAGGGTTTGAGGGTTTAACCCTCCCATTTGATTCGAGCGAGAGAGAGAGAGGGCGACGGCTGTGGCTTCCGCCCACCGCCGACAGCCCACCGTCGACCGCCAAGTACGAGGGGTCTATGTCGTCAGTGGCGTCTCCGGTGGAGCCGTGTATCGCTGCTACTATGGATGGCCGTTCGTATCTAAATCGGCCCAGATCTACCGCCTTCGACGCCGCCGGTGGTCGGACGACCGCCTTTGGTGGCGTCAACACCTCCCTCAGGTCTCTTTTGGTGTTGATGGCGTTGGTTCGACAACGGTTGTTGCCTTCTTCTCTCCTTGTCTCTCCAAAACCTGCTTAGGGTTTTCAGAACTCTGTTTTGTTGTTTTTGTTGTTCATTGTCGGTGTTGATGATTTGGTCTCCTTGCAGCGTGGAACTTCGGTCATCATCGCCGGGAGCTGCTGAATCTGAAACTCTGGTCTCGACCGGTTTGTCCTTTATTTGGGTAAGTTAAGGTCGCTTGGTCGGTGATGACGAGGGGTCCCTCATCTGAGACTTGCTATTCTTTGGTAGTGGAACATACATAGGTCGATGATTGTGATATCTCTTATGAAACTGACTATGAGTTTGGTTGTTGTTGGAAAATACGCAGGGGTCCCTCATCTAAGACTTGCTATTCTTTGGTTGGTGAAAAGTCGATGATGATGTCGGTTTTTGCATCTGAGACTTCGTTGGTTTTCATGCGGTTGGGCTGCTTTTTTGAAAGATTCATGTCGATGACGATGACCTGGCTCGTCTGAGACCGAGCTTGAGCTCTTGTCACTTGATAGTCTGTTCTAAGTTTGTATTTGATTAATGGTTTTACTGGCCAGTGGAACATACATACGTCGATGATTATGGCATCTTTTATGAAACTGACTATGAGTTTGGTTGTTGTTGGAAAATACACATATCGATCTCATCTGAAACTGAGCTTGAGCTCATTTCAGTCGATGGTTTGTTCTAACAGCCAACTTTGGTCACAATGACGATGACATTTTGGTCTTCTGGGATAGGGCATGTGTTCATATGAGATGATAATTCTGTTGGGTATATTGTTTGGTGCATCATGTGTTCTTTGACATGTTGATATGCTTATTCGGATGACCTATATACAAAAAAACTTGGTCTACAGTTTGTTTTCTTCGGTTTGTTATTTGACTACAAAGGTTTTGATGTGCGCATATTAACCCGCCCTCATTCTTTCTATAATATTAATAAAGGAATGGAATTTGACTGCAAGCGTTTTGATGTTTGCAGCAGAAAAAGAGGGTGACTTGTTTCGCCTCTAATCAGTTACAATTTTTCATGACGGTTTAAAAGTGATGATGATAAATAAGTAGGCGTGACTTCGTTTTTCTGGCGCGGCAAATGACAATTTGTAGCCACAACGAGCCGCACATTCAGAGGCTTATGATCACCACTGTGTGGTAAGAGGCGCAACGCGCCGTTGGTTATATACCTAATTTTTTTAAAACATGAATGATTTTATCCTTTCATATATAATATCTTAGTAGCTTTAAAAAATAATAAATGTTTTTGTTTTTCATATTCTAAATGATATGTATATGTTCTAAAAACATTTTTAAGTAATTTGAAAAACATAAAAATGACAGAAAATATGAATGCATTTTTTAAACATCTTAAATAAATATTTTAGAAACTTTATGTTTTGAACTTTTCTTAAATATGGTTTCTGATTGCAAAAATTTAAAAAAAAATTTAACCATAAAGGTAAGTGCAGGATCGGTTTCGGTCACTCAACAAGTGGTTTTTCTCTCAAACTCACCTTGAACGACACTCAGAAAAAGTCTAACAAGAGTTGATCACAATATAACAAGTAACAAATGATAATGAAAACAGTAAGTAAATTTTCAAGGTACTTTTATATATTGCTTCTCAACTCAAAGGATTACAAGACTCTTACTAGCTCAAGCTCTGGCTCAATCTCTCTCCCTAATGAGTTACAATGAGACATACATATATAATACTACCTACAGCCGGATATACTTTGATACCAGATAGAAACCTTTAACCAAACGTCTATACTTCAAGACTATAGGTTAAGGTATCTTAGACATTTTACCTGAGATTTGGTAGTCAGAACATGTCCCTGACTTACCTTTTGTCACCAACTAAAGTTGGTAACATGTACTATCATAAAAAGGTAAACAGTAGAATAAAGTATGGTCAACAATATGGCTCTTTAGGAAGAAGCCATGTTGTATCAGAGGTCTGCAGCGGATTGTCAGAGACCATGCTTATGTCTACTGGTCATAGCAATGTCTTCCGAAGGTTAAATTTCTTCAGAAGAATAACTTCTTCCGAAGCCACTTATACTTCGGAAGACTTCTTCTTCCGAGGCTTGGAGTCTTCTTTGTCTTTGGAAGTAGAGTTTGTCTTCAGAAGTTGTCTTCAGCTGTTGTCTTCAGACTTTGTCTTCAGCTCTTGTCTTCAGACTTTGTCTTCAGCTCTTGTCTTCAGACTTTGTCTTCGGAAGATGTCTTCAGCTGATGTCTTCAGCTGATGTCTTCAGCTGTTATCTTCAGCTGTTACCTTCAGTTGATGTCTTTAGCTGTTGTCTTCAGCTGTTATCTTCAGCTGATGTCTTCAGACTTTGTCTTCGGAAGAACTCTTCAGACTTCGGAAGTTCTCATACTTAGGTTCGGAATCCTTTGAATGTAGCACCAAAATTGACTATGTGAAGTGGTTTTGGTTGCACCAGCCTTATAGTGACCCAACAAACTCCCCCTAGGCTGATGCTACCTAAACTTCACTCCTCTCTTCTTCTCAAAACTTTTTGCACCAAGGAAAGTAGATATCTATCTGTTTCCTTGTTCTTCCCTGATGTGGTGCTGAGAAGTTTGTATAAATCCTTAGTAGATAGAACATCCACTCTGTTACCTTGGATTATATGTACCCTTTCCTGTGGCCCTCTGAAAAGAGTTAGTTGATGGGAACTATAGTCATATTCTCATCTAACTATAGGTTCCAATTCCGGACCCTCCACTATCTGTAGAAAGGCTGCTCCCTTGGTGGTAGGTCTTTCCTTTTCTTCCTGTCTTCTCAACTTCAACTCTTCTTTGATCTTGGCTTTTGCAGTTAGCTCGGCTAGATGAAGACTGCTGAGATGATTTCTGATGATAGCAGCAGTCTCAGAGTTGGAGGGGTTGGAGACTGGCTTCTCTGCAAGCTCAGCAATGTCAAATCTGCTGAGATGTAATAGAGAAGTGGCATTGAGCCGGTTGATTTCACCATTCTCTCTTTCCACAATAAAGTTGTGAGAAGTTTCATCGAACCTCCACTGGATTATACTTTTCCTAGGCACAGGAGACTGACTAGGAATCCTGTCCTCCTTCCTTGTATCCAGTAGAGTCACCAGTTTTCTTCTAAGTCACTTCTCTTCAGCATTCAGAGAATCAGAGTTGAGACCGAGAAGTCTTGCAGCCTGGCCCAAAGTTCCTCTAGGCAAATCAAGAAATTGATCTAGTGTGAGGGAACTTGAAGAGTCATCAACATAGGTGATGTTGATGAGATCTTCCTCACAGGAGATGTTGCTCAGAGTTGTGCAGTTGTTGAGCCTTGTCTTGATTTCCTTAAAATCTTCAAGAGAGAGATATTGAGAAGGCTGAGGGGATGGTCTGGGTATCAGTTGGGTAGGTTTGGGTTTAGTGGTTCTGGGTTGTGTTTTGGGTTTAAGGATGGGAAGTTTAGGTGGTTGTGGTGATGAAGTAGGTATGGGTAGAGTTGTAGGTTTAGGGGTGAAGGTTTCATCTAAGGGCTCGGTTTTGATGGGAAATGGGATTGGTTCTTCTGGTGTAGGTTGTTGTTGAGTGGTTGGTTGTGGTTCAGTGGTTGGGGTGAAGATCATTCCCTGTCCCCTTCTATACATCTCCTTCCTCTTTCCCATACGGATATCAACCTTTATTTCACTGACTATCCGTCTGTAGAGATCATGAAGCATTTGTGAGTCAATCTTGAGAATGGATTGAGATGACTCAGGCAAGGTAATGATTTGGGAAGTAGAGGACTGGATCGGTGGTTCCTCAAGTGTTTGTCTCTGATCTTTCTCCCCCTTTTTGGTAGCATCATCTTGAGAGCTAGATGAGCTAGAGGAAGAAGTCAATGAGACTTGGATAGGTATATGCCTAACAGACCTCTCCGTCTGTTTCTCAGCTAGTTTAGCTGTGAGATTGTCAATCTTAAGTTACTGAGTGGCTGTCCCGTTCTCTAAGATCCTAACATGAGATTCAAGGTTTGAGACCTTAGAGATCAAGTACTGAATAGTGAGTTGCATACTTCCCTCATCTTCATGTGAAGAATCACGGGGAGATGAGATAACATACCTAGTATGTTCAGTCTCACCACCAGATGTGGCTTCTTGGCACCCTGGATACCTTTGCTCAAAGTCATCTCTTTCAGAGATATCAATGGGCAAAGTTGCCGTAGACTCAGTCTGATTGATGTTACCACTATCCTGAGAGCTCAATGAGAGACTCTGAGTAGTGGCAGCTGAGCCTACATGAGTCCCCTCTATATCAGTGGGAATCACCTCAGTTGTTGGCTTCTGATGGGGGCTAGAGATAAGGGAACTCTCTTGGCTCTGTTGATCTTTGAGAGGGTGTTGAAGATCAACTTCATGGCCATGGAGAGATGTTATCTCTTCATCAGTTTAGAGTAATAGGTCAGTGAAGGATAGAGAGGTTAAACCTACTGACCCGGGACCTAGATCAATGTCTACAGGCATTGAGCCTCTTATGGGGCTGTCCCTTGTTGGCTGCACAGGGGAATGTAAATACTCACCCTGTGGGCTAAAGGCTTGGGTGTCGGGCTCTTGGGTTTGAGACTAAGGAAGCTCAAAACCCAAATTGAGGTCAAAGGAGAATGATGGTGTGACCTCGGACTGAGTGGGAGCCCATGTTTCCACTCTAGTCCTTTTGGATTGAACTGGAGGAGCTTGTTCAATCAGAGTAGATTGAACAAGGGTTCGTTTGGGGCGTCTCTGATATGTGATTTTGATGGGTGGAGAAGGTATTAGGACATTTGTGGTGAGGGTTGCTGGTGTGGGTTCATCACCTGTGGGTCAACAGGGATGTCACCAGGAGCTATGCGCTCAATCATATCTGGAGGTAAAGGAGTATACCTGCCAGTGAAGTTGATGGACACCTTCTTCAAAGTCTTGAAGATGGCAGGCCGCACTTAAGGAACAGTTAGAGCAGCTGCACAGACAAGCTTGCTCTGTTCCAACTCGCAGTTGATGATGTGTTGAATGTATCGGAGATACATAAAAAATGTTTCCCTTCTAAGATTCCCAAGTAGATTGGTAAACACAAACCTTGAGTAATTGAAGCGCAGGCCTCTCACCAACCCGTGAACTA
The DNA here is from genome assembly GCA_024085815.1 of Flaveria linearis. Taxonomy (NCBI): domain Eukaryota; kingdom Viridiplantae; phylum Streptophyta; class Magnoliopsida; order Asterales; family Asteraceae; genus Flaveria; species Flaveria linearis. The sequence goes on from CM044011.1 coordinate 30,563,933, forward strand.
GGCATCCTAGTTCGTATGGGATTTGATCCCATCCCCCAGACTTGTTGGATAGGCAGTGAAGAACGATGTGCAGGAGAAACTTCCAATGATATGAGAAGTTGAATTTGTAGACGGTTGACCTACTCACGTCTCCACGATATCCCATGAGGATGTATGTGCCATCCAAGTCTTCTTTGGGAAACTCAGTAGGAGCTTCATCATCATGAAGATCTAGATGCTCCCTGATGAGTTGTTCACTTATGATCAACTCCTGTCCACAAATGCAGGTTCTTAGGACGCGAACCACATTTAGGATTTTTGCTTGACCGTTTCTCCAAAATTCAGTCATGTGGTTGGAGTAAATGGTGGGGTTAACAGTAAGCGTCGTGTAGTAGGTTGATTCAGAAAGAAAGGTGATGATTTCAGTGAAGTTAGCATCTCTTGACGAATCAAGTAATGCGACCTGGTTGTGCTGAGGGTTTAGCGCCATTGTAAGAGAAAGTAAGCTTGAACTTGGGTGAATTTCAGGATTGACAGTGAAGGAAATGTTTAGGGCAGTAAATCGGTAAAAGAAGATAAAATTGAACAGTCTGGATTATTTAAAGGAGAGGAATTGCGGTAAAGGCGGTAATGGGGTAACTGTTGAGGGTAACTGTGGGCGGTTATGGTGGTTTTCAGCTGTTATGGTGGTTTGCGGTTGTGAAATGACAATGGCGGCAAGGGATAAGTTTAAATAATCTAACCATCATTAGCAAAATCTTTACCTTTTACAAAGTGGGGCCCAAAAAGATATCCGTTACACAGTAAAATCTCTCTTTTCTAGTATAAAACGTTTCCGAAGGTAATTTGTCTTCCGAAGGCAATTCTTTCTTCCAAAATGAAGCATGGCTTCCGAAGGTAAGAATTGTTTTCTGGAATGAAGTCTTATAAGCTTCGGAAGTAGATCTGATGTGAAATCAATCGCTTCTTCCGAGACTAAAAGTTCTTCCGAGAAGAAAATTTCCATGGAGGAATTTGACTTCGGAAGATATTAAAGAATATCTTCTGAGAGTTAATTCCTCTTCGGAAGAGATCTATACTTAGAATATTTCAAAGAGTTCTTTTGTAACAGGGCTTAAATTGTATTGACACGAGACATTACACATTTAAAAAGCTTTCAAAAGAGGTAGTTTAATTAATGTTTATCATCCCAATAGCTGTTATGAGATATTTAAACCTTTGTTCATCAAAAGCTTTGGTGAACAAATCAACATATTGTTCATTTGAGTCAACTTTGATTAACTTGATCAGATTTTTCTCATGAATATCTCTAATGAAATGATACCTGATATCAATGTGCTTTGTCTTGGAGTGCTTTACTGGATTCTTGGTGATGGAGATAGCACTGTTGTTGTCAATATGGATAGGAGTGCTCATGAAGTTGAATCCATAGTCTAACATCTGGTTCTGAATCCACAGCAGCTGAGCACAGCAGCTAGCAGCAGCAATATATTCAGCTTCAGCGGTTGATGTAAATACACAGGATTGTTTCTTGTATTGCCATGAGATGATCCTTCCACCAAGAAATTGACATCCTCCTGATGTGGATTTCTTATCAATATTGCAGCCACCATAGTCACTGTCAGAGTATCCATAGAGATTGAAATCACTATTTCTTGGATACCAAAGACCTAGTTTAGGTGTTCCTTTGAGGTATCTGAGGACTCTCTTTACAGCAGCTAGGTAAGACACCTTTGGAGCAGCCTGATATCTTGCACAAATGCAAGTAGCAAACATGATTCCGGTCTACTAGCAGTAAGGTACATCAGAGAACCAATAATTGCTCTATACTGATGTTGATCAGTATCCTCCCCCTCAAGGTCAGGGCAAAGATTATGGTTTCTAGGTATGGGTGTCTTGGCTGGTGTACAGTTCTTCATCTCAAATTTTTCTAAGATGTCATTGACATACTTGGATTGATTGATGAAGAATCCTTCCTTCAATTGCTTCACCTGAATTCCTAAGAAAAAGTCCATTTTCCCATGGAACTCATCTCAAATTTCTGCTTCATAGTGCTCTCAAAGTCCTTACACATTTGGTCATTTGAAGAACCAAATATGATATCATCAACATAGACTTGAACAAGCAAAATGTCTTCTCCAGTCTTCCTGATGAAGAGAGTCTTATCATTGGTACCTCTGGTGTAGCCATTCTTCAGGAGAAACTGAGACAAAGTCTCATACCACAGCCTAGGTGCTTGGTGCAGCCCATATAGAGCTTTATCCAGTTTGCACACATAGTTGGGGTGCTATGGGTCTTCAAATCCTGGAGGTTGGCATACATAGATTTCCCTATCTATATCCCCATATAGAAAAGCACACTTGACATCAATTTGGTAGACAGTGAAATTCTTGGATGCAGCATAAGCAAGGAAGATCCTAACTGCCTCAAGTCTTGCAACAGGTGCAAAGATATCAGTATAATCAATTCCTTCCTCTTGGGTGTATCATTGAACTACTAATATTGCCTTGTTCTTGATAATCAAGCCTCTATCATCTTTCTTGTTTCTGAAAACTCATTTAGTGCCTATGGGTACTTGACCAGATGGTAGTGGGCATAGATTCCAGACCTTTTGTCTTCTGAATTGAAGCAGCTCCTCCTGCATCGATTCAACCCAACTACTATCTTTCAAGGCATCTTCCACCTTCTTGGGTTCCATCTGAGATAAGAAGCATGAGTACAAGCAGACATTCCCATGATGAGTTTGCCCTCTTGTTCTCACACCTTCAGAGACATTCCCTATGATGTTTTCAGTTGGATGAGTGTTGTGAATCCTAAGACGAGGAATCACTTCCAGTTGCAGAGATAGGTCCAGGTTAGACATATTCTGATCAGGAACTGGATCACTCTGTCCAGCTGCTGTTTCAAAGTCATTTAATGAGGACTGATTGAATGACTGAGAAACATCATCAATGGTTGGCCGTGAAGTAGTATTAACAGTTGCTTGTTCCTTCGGAATACTACTTCTTTCAACCTAGTGTTGTAATGGATCACCTGAAGAGCTTTGGGGTTCATCAGGTGATTCACTTGTTGAAGCTTTACTATTCCTTGAGATAGTTACACTATTAGATCTGTGAATGGTTGAAGCTTGTTGTCTTTAGTTCTTGGAGAATTTGAAAGAGGTCTGGGTAGCTCAAATAGTTGATTAGCATCAGCATCAGCATCAGCTTGAGCACCTGTTCCATCTGAAACATTCTCACAAGATGCTTTAGAATAGTTTGGAAACAATTCTAAGTCAAAGATATAATCAGGTCCATTCCCCCTAACACAAGGAATGTGCTCATTTACAACTATATTGGATGACTCCTCAAATTGTTGATTCTTAATGTTGTATACTCTATAAGCTTTGGAGCTAGAAGAGTATCCAACAAAGATAGCATCATCTGATTTTTCAGCAAACTTTGCTAAGTTGTCTTTTATGTTAAGTATGGTACACCTGCAGCCAAAGGACCTTAGAAAGCCAATGAACGGTGCCCTCTTGTTCCATAACTCATAAGGGGTTTTTCCATGGGGCTTAACTACAAGAACCCAGTTCTGCACATAGCATGCAGTGCTAACTGCCTCTGTCCAGAATGTTAGAGGAAGTTTTGAATCAGCTAACATGGTTCGAGCAGCCTCAATAAGTGTCATGTTCCTCCTCTCAGCAACACCGTTTTGTTGAGGAGTTCTGGGAGCACTATATTGTCTGGCAATCCCTTTTGAGTCACAGAATGAGTCAAGAACAAAGTTCTTAAACTCAGTCCCTTGATCACTTCTAATGATCTTAACCTTGTGATCAATTTGATTTTCTATTTTAAGAATAAAAGATTTTAACGTTTCAGCAGTTTCATCTTTACTTCTTAAAAGAATACCCATGTAAATCTTGTAAAATCATCAACAATCACAAGGCAGTATGATTTCCTTCCAATGCTCATTATACTTGTGGGACCAAAGAGATCCATGTGCAATAAGTGTAATGGAGTAGTGATGGAGTTGACACATTTGGATTTATGAGATGACCTGTGTTGTTTCCCTTTCAGGCATGCAACACAGTTATCTTTGCAGAAAAATTCCTTTTTAGGCAAGCCATGTACCAAGTTATTTTTAGCCAATTTATTCATTGTTTTAAAATTCACATGACACATGCATTTATTCCATAGTGTTGACTCATCACTATCAACTTTGGAAAGAAAGCATGATACTTCACCCATAGGAGAAGCATTGTTCATATCTAGCTTGTACATATCCCCTTTCCTGGGAGATCTAAGAAGCACCAATTCTGGAGGAATTGTCATCCCTGGTTTGAGGATAATGCACTCATGTTCTGTGTAAAGCATTTGATGCTTTTGGTCACAGAATTGAGAAACACTTAACAGATTGTGTTCAAGCTGTTTGACAAAGTGAACTTTGTCAATGTTTAATCTACCATTGGATATACTTCTTTTGCCAGAAATATATCCTCCGGTCTCACCTCCAAATTGGACAGGCCCTCCATCATAGTTCTGGAATTGTTGAAGGAGAGATTTGTTCCCTGTCATGTGCCTGGAGCATCCACTATCTACAATCCAGACATTGTTGTTCTTGTAAAATGGATGTCCCTGCACATAAGATGAGATGGTTAGTTTTGTTTGGAAGCCCAAGCCTTGCTGGTCTTGGGCTCTTCCAAAGATAATGACATAATTAAACCAAAAGATATGCAATGGGGTTCAATAGAGGTCGTTGAAAAAGAAGTTTGGGCTGCAGCATCTTCCTTGATCTTCTAATCCATCCCTTGGTTGATCTTTGAGGATGAGCTTGTTGAAGCTTTTGCAGCATGGTCTTCTTCCGAAGCTTCTTTCTTTTCGGAAGAAGCCTTCACCACCTTTTCTTCCGAAGAAGTCTTCTTCTGGGATGGTTTCAAGGGAGCTTTCTTGTTCTTCCGAACCTTAGAAGCTTTGGCTTCCGAAGCCATTTTCCCTTCTGAAGAAATACTTTCTTCCGAAAGCAACTTGGCTTCTGAGACCAACTTTCCCTTTTTAATCACTTGGACCGTTTGAAATGGTCCAAATGTGAAACCTTCCCTGACTCCTTCTTTTCTAACATTATTTGCATAATGTGTGCTTGTTGGATTGTAGTAACAATCTTTAGCCATGCGGTTGTGCAGACCACACATTATGCATGCAATGTTAGTCTTTTGGGAATTTGAAGATTGTTGTTTCTTGGATTCCTTTTCTTAATCAGCAACTTTCCCTTTCAACTTTTGATCCTTTGGTAGGACAGGAGTGCTGGTACTACACTCCTTTCCTGAATCAGAAGTACCTACCACTTGGAATCCAGCAGAGATGAAGACACCTTTTTGCTTTGGGTTAATCTTTAGCTTGGACTCGGCAACTTTCTTGGCAGTCTTTCTAGCAGCTTTAGCTCTGCTTCTTCTTTCCTCGGTGTTTAGGATTTGATCTTCACAGGTGGAGATGAGTGTATCTTCCTGTTTCTCCCCTGTGATGGCCACTATTTTTGCCTCATCCTTTAATTCCAATGGAGAAGGGTCAGCAGTTGTAACCTCTTGCTCCTCAGTACCACATCTAGGTAGTCTAATAGACTCATAAGAGTGTGGTGGAGCTATTTCATTGGTTCCCAACCCTCCTTTGTTTTGATAAAACATTTTGGAATGGGAGGATGATGCAAGAATAGCTTGGAAGTTTTGCTCAGCAATAGCTTGCTTCCTGGCCTGAGCCTCAGCAGTGACAAGCCGGGCTTGTGCTTCAGACAGCTTGGATATCAGATCTTTGATTTGAGTCTTGTAATTGGTTTGTTCATGTTTTAAAAGAGACACAGTTTTCTCTAACTCCTCAATTTTCTTTTGATAGTCAGATTCAGCTCTTTTAAAGTCAGATTTTAAGATATTTAATGACTCAACATCAGATCTGATTTCCATATTGTAATCCTTATAAATTTTAACCTTAGCAATATAGGCTGGAGTGCAAAGATGTTCATATACCTGAGCATCATCTGTTCCGGCCATGAGTGCTTGAGCGGGAGTCACATCCTGTACCATGAAGCTCCAGTCAACTTCTTAAGCTATTGCAGTTGTTTCAGTTGTCTTCTCTTCATGCTTTGAGGTTGAGGGATCTGTAGAGGCCTGTGGGGTTCCCGGGTTGTTCTTGGGAGCCTTGCATTCCCTAGCAAAGTGACCTAGTTGGTTGCAGTTGTAACACTTTGCTTTGCTCTTGTCAAACCTTAACTTGCTGTTGACAGGGTTTTGAGGGAATTGCCTTCCAGTTCTCTTGAAGAACTTCTTCGCTCTGCAGGTTAAGAGAGCCATCTGTTGGATAATGTCCACATACTCTACATCATCTAGACTGAAGCACTCAAGATCATCAAAGCAATATTGAAAATCACCAGAGTGTCCACTTCCAGAGACAAAGGCATAACTATCCTGAAAGGAGTTGTGTTGAGCCTGTTGAGACCTTGGAGTCTCAGGTAGAGTAATGAAAGGTCCAATATGTGAGTTGTCAGGGTAGCACAACAACTGATGTTGTGGTTCTGTGATTTCCCTTTCAACCACATGAAGGGCTGAACTCAGTTGGTTATTGGAGTTACCAGAGGAGTTCTGCATGTTTATCTCCATTTGGAATGCACTTAGGATACCATACAACTCTGTGAGAGAAAGAGTTTTAAGGTCCGAAGTTCTCTTGATTACAACACAGTAGTGTGTCCATAGTTTAGGAAGGGAAGACATGAACTTCCTAACTATGTCTCTGTTCTCAAGAGTTACTCCAATATCCACCAAAGTATCCACTATCTTAACATACCTGAAATATTATTGAGTGAAGGTCTCACCAGCCTTGAAAGTAAAGTTTTCAAACTGCTGCTTTAAGAAATCTTTCTTGTTCTCTTTAGTTTCTTTGGATCCTTCATACATGAGCTTCAGTGCATCCCATAGATCTTTAGCTGTCTTGCACTTCTTGAAGCATCTGTAGATGGAGTTTGGAAAAGCAGTTTGAAGAGAAGTCATAGCCCTTTGATCAAGCTCTATTCTTTTCCTATCTTCTTCTGAGTAATCATCCACATCTTTTGGAATGATACGATTACCAGTAGCAGAAGTAGAGCTTGGTATGAAAGGACCATTAACAATGGAGTCCCACATCCTTAAGTCTTGACACTTGATGAAGCCTTCCATTCTTGTGCACCATGTGTCAAAGTCTTCAGGGATGATCAGTGGGGACTTGGCCATGGTACCGGTTTCCATATAAGCTTTAGTGAGAGCGGCCATTTGAGTGAGTGGGTTATAGGGAGAAGTGAAAAACAAGTTGATTTGGATGGTAATATCTCACAATCAAGAGCCTAGTAGCTCTGATACCAATTGCAGGATCGGTTTCGGTCACTCAACAAGTGGTTTTTCTCTCAAACTCACCTTGAACAACACTCAGAAAGAGTCTAACAAGAGTTGATCACAATATAACAAGTAACAAATGATAATGAACACAGTAAGTAAATTTTTAAGGTACTTTTATATATTGCTTCTCAACTCAAAGGATTACAAGACTCTTACTAGCTCAAGCTCTGGCTCAATCTCTCTCCCTAATGAGTTACAATGAGAATACATATATAATACTACCTACAACCGGATATACTTTGATACCAGCTGGAAACCTTTAACCAAATGTCTATACTACAAGACTATAGGTTAAGGTATCTCAGACATTTTACCTGAGATTTGGTAGTCAGGACATGTCCCTGACTTACCTTTTGTCACCAACTAAAGTTGGTAACATGTACTATCATAAAAAGGTAAACAGTAGAATAAAGTATGGTCAACAACATGGCTCTTTAGGAAGAAGTCATGCTGTATCAGAGGTCTGCAGCAGATTGTCAGAGACCATGCTTATATCTACTGGTCATAGCAATGTCTTCCAAAGGTTAAATTTCTTCGGAAGAATAACTTCTTCCGAAGCCACTTGTACTTCGGAAGACTGCTTCTTCCGAGGCTTGGAGTCTTCTTTGTCTTTGGAAGTAGAGTTTGTCTTCAGAAGTTGTCTTCAGCTGTTATCTTCAGATTTTGTCTTCAGCTCTTGTCTTCAGACTTTGTCTTCAGCTCTTGTCTTCAGACTTTGTCTTCGGAAGAACTCTTCAGACTACGGAAGTTCTCATACTTAGCTTCGGAATCCTTTGAATGTAGCATCAAAATTGACTATGTGAAGTGGTTTTGGTTGCACCAGCCTTATAGTGACCCAACAGTAAGTTAAGGTATGACGTAAATTATATAAGCGTGAATAAGACTATAAATGAACCAACACGAAGGGTACCGGTCGTGAACGGTTTGAAGATAAGTTTCTTTATGTTCGCGTGTTTATAAATGGACATATGTGAAAATAAATTCATTTCGATTATATTTTCGTGAAGAAATTCAATTCTAAATGAATGAATATGCAAAATGTTTTGTTCGTGTTGGGTCAGTTCGGTTCGTTCACAGCATAAGTGCGAACAATATAATTTAAAGATTTTTTAGAACTGTAAAAAGTACTATTAATGATGTATATTTGTTTGTGAAATTGAATCTATACTAATAAAGCAAACTAAATTTTATTACATGTCATCTTCTTATTACATGTCACATGTCACTAGGATAAAAATATAACCATTTAATGATCATATTAAATGTTAAAAATCTTTTATATTTTCTTTCCAAATTATAAAACATAATTTTATAAAAAATATAATTTCTTTAAAAATAAATAAACATACTTTTTCATATAGATATCTTTTTAAATGACATTTAAAAAATCAGATTTGAAAAATTGGAATTTTAAAAATCATTTTAACAAAAGTTTTTGTAAAAAAACCAAAGTTTAAAAAAATATTGTTATTACATTTTTACTTAAGATAGTTAGTTATACGTAATTCGAATCATATTTATCTGAAAATTAAAATATAATCTATTAATATTAATTACTAACTATTAATTTAATTTTTAATTAAATCCATGTAAAACACGAGTTTCTAAACTAGTTCGTAATATGTCATAAAACGTTTTTAGATATTGAATTCGAATTTTTAACTAAAATCATTTTTTCTTATTAAAATTTTGAAATAATTGAAATGTTTTTCAATATACATAAAACATTTAAAAAGTTAAAAATAGAATTTTATAAAAATTAATTTAAATAAAGAGTTTAAGAGTTAGAAATGATAGATTATGATTAATCTAGAATAATTGATCTTAACCAATCAACAACTTAGATTTAGTTTAATAGTCTTTTTAAGACTTAATCACATGAGTGGTCCCTTTGGTTAAGCCTGATTTTACTTTTGTTCCTTAACTCTTTAAATTAAAAGGTTGGTCCAAAACTTTACACAAACGTAACCAAGATGGTCCCTGAAGCGGATGTCTGTTAACTTTGACTATTATTATTTTTAAATAAGTAAAATACCATTGGTCTCTTTTAACCTCCACCTTACCGCCGACGATCTACCGTTTCCCCATCACTAGCGACTAATCTCCCCCCCCTATGGGCCCACACTCACCTTCTTCTTCCCCACTCATCTCCCTCGGCACCACTGCACCACCTCTAGTCCCCCTTCCCCGCCCAACCCATCTGGCAACACCTGTCCATTAAAAGCACCATAAGGTCAACGGTTATGGTCCACTGGTTTAACGCCAACACCCGTCCATTAAAGCACCATGGGAGAGAAGAGACAAGATTATAGTGGCCATTGTTTGTGTTCTAGTAGTGGTAAACGGGCGGTGAACACGTGGTGGCGGTGGTTGTTGTATATTGCCGGTGGTTGTGAAAAGGTGGTAGCGATGGTTGGTTGTGTATTGCCGGTGGTGAATAGGTGGTGGTGGCGGTTGGTTGTATATTGCTGACGGCCACGTTGGTGATGGGTTTGACATTTCAAATACAGGGGGTGGAGGACGGTGGTTGAAGGCGGTACCAATACTAGTGGTTAAAGGTTGAAGGTGGTACAGGTAAGTGGTGGTTGAAGGTGGTGGTGGTTGAAGGTGGTGGGTTTGATGGTTGTAGGAGGTCTGAATGGTGAAGAAGAAAGAGTGAAGGATATTTATGACATTTCACACACACTTAACAAAAATAATTAACGTCCATCCACTTCAGGGACTAAGTATGTTACGTTTGTGCCAACTATTAGATCAACCTTGTAATTCAAAGAGTTAGGGACCTAAAGTAAAATCAGGGCTAACCAAAGGGGCCACCCGTGTAATTAAATTTATTTTCAATTTCTCTTGTTTTACATTTTAACATTTCCTATATATATACAAAGAAAGTGGGCCTCACATGTCTTTTATTTTTATTTTGATGTACTTTTAGTTCCAAGGCAAAAAAAAGTCATGTGATACCCACTTAACCTCAAAGGCTAACGGAAATCCACTCCGAAAACAAGGGTGTTATGATTTGGTAAACAATTAGACTAGAGATGTAATTTTTCAATGATTAAGACTAATTTTTCAATATAAGGATACCATTAGGACTAACCATGTTATTAGCCCTAGTTTTTAACACATGTGTAGTTGTTTTTTCTACCACATCACTCTCGAAATAAAATATATAATTTTATCACTTAATTTATCTACACATTTATTTACATATATTGTGTGTTGCTAAAATATAGTTAATTACACACATATATTAGGTTTGAACATATGTATAGGTATTTATTTTATCACATCATTTTGAAAAAAATAAATAATATTTTATTGCTTAATTTATCTACATATATTTTAATATATTATTTGTTAGTAAAACATAGTTAATTACCCCATCTATATTGGTTATTCACATGTGTAGATAATTTAATAACACATAATGAAAATTAGCCATATGTGTGGATAGTTTAATATTTAATTAATCATCAATTTTGGGAGGAAACATTCTCACTAGCGCTAAGGTAGTGTTTGGTTTTTTAGAAAAGGTCTGCGCAGGCTCTTCGGTCTGCGCCGCGCAGACCACGCGCAGACGTTACCGTTTGTGGACTGTGTGTTTTTTCGAATACGTTTCATTAAAAAACGTCTGCGCGAGCTCTTCTTGGGGCAGATTTGACCCGGCCACTTTTAAAATCTTCTAAGGTCTGTAGAGGGTTAAACACCACCACTCACCACAACCTATTGTCCACCACTACCGCCATCCACGAACACCATCCACCATCACCACCGTCCACCGTCCACTACAACCACCATCTTCCACCTCCACCACCACCCACCGTCCACCACCACCACCCACCAGCCACCGTCCACCACCACCACCCACCGTCCACCACCACCACCCACCGTCCACCACCACCACCCACCGTCCACCACCACCACCCACCGTCCACCACCACCACCCACCGTCCACCACCACCACCCACCGTCCACCACCAACACCCACCGTCCACCACCAACACCCATCGTCCACCACCACCCCCATCCACTACCGGCCATCGTCCACCACCACCCCCATCCACTACCGGCCATCGTCCACCGCCACCCCATCCACTACCGGCCATCGTCCACCACCACCGTCCACTACCATCCACAGTCCACCACCACCACTGTCCACCACTACCCACTGTCTACCATCACCACCACTGTCCACCACCATCCAGCACCGCTTATATGAGTAGTTTACAGACATCAAAAACCAAACAGTTTTCTTCTTGTAGACTGCAAAGGTTTGGTTCACCTTTTCTTCTACAGATGTCTGCAGATGTGGTCCGTAGATTGTAGACATTTTACCTCTAAAAATAAATTGCACCTAAGTGTGACTACTGCGTAAATGTTACTCATTATATAAGATGTCTATCTACCATTATCCACACGTATACAAGTATCTAGTTACTCACACATTTACAAGTGTAGGTAAGTAACATGTGAGTAAACACCCAAATTTATTACAGAGTCGTGTAGTCTATGACGACGGGGTGTTTCGAGGATCGGCCTACCATATGCCACCCTCAAAGTATGGTACGACGATCCAGGTTTTCTTGGATAGTTTTGCAACATAGGTTGTTTATTTTGAATAAGTATATGATGTTAATTAGAAATTACAATTAATGTAACATTATGATAAGAAATTCTCATTTGGCACTAGCAAATGCTGTTTGTAATGACGAAAAATACAGGTAAAGTTTGTGAGGTCGATGGTTAAAATGATCCAACCGTTGGCCGGTCAACGTCTAGGTTAGTAAAAAGTTAACATTTGGTTAATAAAGAGTTCTTGAAGGTGTCGATCTTAAGTACTGATTTTGAGTTGAAGTTGGTCCAAGAAAATTATAAATGAGATCTATTGTAGAACTAGTTATTTTACATGTCTCGCGTTGCCGCACCATCGTACACGACGTGATAACGTATAGATTACAATAAACCTTACTTGTTTTCAAATTAAATTTACGTCAATACGTAGAGTGATTCGAATTTAAACCATTAATGAAAACAAATTATATTTGATCTGACTTTTTTCAAACAAAATTTATGCTGAAACGTAGACTTACAATCATCCGACTTGTTTTCAAATTTAATTTATGTCGAAATGTAGAGTAAATGAAAAAGTATTATATTTGTGCTGACTCGTTTCCAAACAAAACTTACGTACGTCGAAATGTATACCAACTCTAAAGGTACATAATAATAAACGTGAAAACATTTTATATTTGACCCAACTAATCTCTGAACAAAATTATGTTAAAACGTATACGTATGTCGGAATGTAGAAAGTGGAAAAATTGTATATATAATTAAGCACGTAAACATTTTATATTTGACCTGTCATTTTTTATTACGTCCAAACGTAGATGGTCTCGAATTTATATTGTGCTGGGGTAAACCCGAAATATTAGAAACTTGAGGAAGTAAAAGTGACATTTTTTAAAATATCTAAAAAAGTTGGGGGTAAAATGTCAAAATCTAAAGTTGGGGGGAGTAAAGGCCGGTGAAAAATCCCACCTACCTTTACTTTTAAGATATACTTAATATGTAACTATAAAATAATGAAAAGTCATAAAGTTAATTGTGACAACCCGAATTTTTTTTTTCGGTTAATACTATCGTGAATTAATCCATTTAGTAATATTAATAATAATAATAATAATAATAATAATAATAATAAAAATAATGAAAACGATAATAATAATAATAATATTATTAATAAAAAATAATTTATAAAAATTATTAAACTTAATTTAATAAGTCCAGGGGGTAGTTTTGTAAATGTTGAAACTTGTTTTAAAAGGTTAAAACATGAAATGATAAGTTTTAAAAGTACAGGGACCATTCTGTAAATTATTTAAAAACCAACCCCCCTCCCCGTCGACCCTTCCTCCCCTCCTGCCACTATTCCGGCCAAACTCCGGCGAACCCCAAACACCAACTAAACGCGATTTTTAATCCAATTGAATGCTCCCGACAGTTTCTCGTGCAAGAACCGAACCTGGACCCCCTTTCGAATTGAAAAATCGTAGTGCGATTACCACCCAACCCGACCAACCCACTTCGGCCCTTTTCCCGGCCACTATCGAATGCACTAACATTTAACTAATCGAAGTAATCGTATATATAAGATCACATAACAATTCCCAATCGAATGCACCATTCAATTACATCTGAAAACATACAAACACATCAATTCGATCATTATCTCCATCGCGACCTGCAACTTAGTCGAGCATCACCTTCGGGTCAATTTCATTAGAAAATAATAGAGGGCTTTTGTTTATCATCATCTTCATAAGCTATCTGCAAAGTTAATTCAAATTCCATATACGTTTATCCATCGTTTGATTCAAGGCAAAGCCGCGACTGTTCTTCGTAGTGTTCATCATCAATTTAACTTCTAATCAGGTAATTAAACACGCCTATATGTTCGGTTTATCATGGGGATTAAAAGCCCTAACCTTAATCTGGTTATTAACATCGAATTGATCTTCAATTGAATCGGTTTCATTCTAGGGTTCTTGGGAAATTGGGATTGGTTTAAAGGTGTGTTTAAAAGAATTGGAAACAGATTCCTATCGCGGCCTTGTGCCTTGGTTCACTGGTTCGGTGTGTGTGTATGCAGGGAGAGGACCCGGGTTCGACCCCGGGCAGCCTCGTTTTATTTGTTTTATTTTTTTAAGCTTTTTAAAATACTTTAAAAATATGGAAAAATTCCTAAAAATTATAAAAATAAATTTTATAAGTTTCCCTTATTTTAAATCTTACAAAACAGTTTCCTGTAAATTTATTTTATTTAAAAACTTTAATAAAATTTTATAAAATATTATTTAAAAGTATTAAAAATACTTATCTTTGTAAAATAAATTCTAAATCGTGTATAACTATGCAATAATCATAGAAATTATACATAAATTATTTATAAATATTATAAATAGTTATTTCTATAAAACAAACATTATATTTAAATATAGATTAATATATTTTATAAATTCACAAATTATTTACAAATGAAATTGTGGGTTATTTCTTGTAAAATATATTAATACCTTATTATTAATCAAAATACTATAAATGTGATTATCCTTATTTGTAAATATTCTTGGATAATTATAAATTATATAATTAAAGTATTTAATTCTAAAAATATTTGAATACATATATGAAACCCTTTTAGTGAAATCAAAATGTAAATAATTATTTGGTAAAACTTAATGCTTATTGATAATTATTTATTAATACAAATCTATTAAAATATTGTAACATATATATACATCTAATTGTGTGTGTGCCACGTGTTAAATCGAATCGACCCAAACCTTACCAAATATATTCGCATTATATTAAAGACTCCATTACAAACAATAATAGGTATTGAACGTGTTTGATCGTGCATTGCCTTATTCTTTGAAGTTCTCGTTCATATCATTATATCAATTCAAGGTGAGTTTACAGCCCCACTTTTACTTTATACTATTTTCGGGGGAGAGAAACATGCTGTTTTCATAAACGTTACATTATATTGGATTGTTGTGATACTGCATATACATGATACTATGTTCGTATACTTTGCCCTTCGGTCCGTTACTACGCAAGTAGAAACATGGAAACAATTTCATTCGGTCCGTTACTACGCAAGTAGAAACGTGGAAACAATTTCATTCGGTCCGTTACTACGCAAGTAGAAACGTGGAAACAATTTCATTTTCATTGATCAGTATTATTGTAATATCACCTGTTTACTAGTGTGATACCACTTAAGTCCTCACTCTCGAACCGTTAATGTATGTAGTATAGCGAGGCAATTTTGAGTAGATCTACTGGGTTTGACAAACCCCACCCGGGCTAGTCGCGCTAGCACAACGTTCGTCAAACGGGTGTTTAATTGACCTAAGTTCTGTTGCTGTGACCTGGTATTCACAGCCGAGGCGTTCAGTTTCGATTGTCAGCTTCGGTTCGAACTTCATACACTGAGTAACTGGTTTAGTAGACTAGCTACCTACTGATATTACTTTGTTTACTGTATCGGTTTACTTTATGTTCTGTTTATCGAAACCTGTGAACTCACCAACCTTGTGTTGACACTTTAGCATGTTTCTTTCAGGTTCACAAGACGCGCACGATTAGGAGCATTCACTCATGCATTTATTATCTCACGTGGCTTATTTAATATTTTTCAGTAACTTTCATTTATTCGGTTTGCGCGTGTTGCGCCATTTAAACAATTAAGATTTACTATGCTTCAGCAACTTCTGTTATGTTACTTTAAAAACTTGGTCTTTGGTAATATTAAACTTCAAAAATGAATTATGTTTTACAATTAACGTATCGTTTGGTGTAACTAGTGGCTGAGATCCTGGAAGTCACACGCCTAACGGTAATACTCCGTTTGTAGAAATTTGAGGGTGTGACAGATTGGTATCAGAGCCATTGGTTATAGCGAACTAAATTGACATTGCATCTCATTTGCATTGCATTTAGACTATAGCCGTTGCCTTAGTTACACGCATATAGACACGTTTAGTTTTGTTAGCTGGTTTTGTTTGCATGCCTTACTGGTTTTTATCTGCTTGAGAACTGTTTGCTTTGGTGTCTTCCTGTAAGTGTTCGTCTACAGGGAGGGTGACTCCGAGTTGCGATGAGTCACGGGAAGGATTACTTACGAGTAACCGGAAAACTTTTTAACATATCCCTGTGAGCATATGGCTACCGGGATGGTGACTCCGAGTTGCTGTGAGTCACGGGAGAGTTTGTGTGCATTTGACATCGCCTAAATGTTCTTCGTGATTTGTGTGACACATAGACACCTGTATTCTGGATTTCCTGGCAAAAGGCCCTCGGGCTAAGGCAAGCATATCGCATATATCTCATTGCGAGACCTGGTATGCTTACCTGGGGATTTCTGGGATGAGTGATAAACTATGGTCAATACACAGGTCTCTAAGGCAAATGGGTCAAATTACCTTGGCGTGTCAATGATACCCAAAACTTTATAGATCCTTTCGTATACTTTGATTAAACAACCCCGATATAATACATACATACTTGGTACTTCTATCATTGATAACCACTGTACTTGACAAGATATGTTAACCTGATAGGAGGAACCGGGGTGATCATGCAAAGCAAATTACCATTACGGGTGCACACGTAATTGTAATTTGTCGTGCATGCTAAGTCCGGTGAATTTGGTCGGGTGGTAACATTATAGTCAGTATAAGTCATCATTCTATAACTTGAGCAAGAAAGCCTCGGTTCCCATAGAACATAGCCACTGATGTGGAAACTATTTATCAGTTCTACTTGTAAGAATGCTCACCCTTACCTTGAATCTGGACGAAATACAAACCATGACATTTGTGTTAATCCCACGTGATTCGGACTGATTCTCTAGCTTGTCTATTTCTTTAAATCCTTGAATTTCTCTTCCTATTCATTTCAAGGCAAAAGGTCTATTTTCATACGACTGATAGCTTTTGATATTTGGTAATGTAAAGAATGTCTGGAAGAGGACGTGGACGTGGAAGAGGTAACATCTCACTGACGCCTGCAGAATTGGCAGCAATAATCAATCATAGTATTACCGCAGCGTTGGCAAACCAAGCCCCTCCACAGCAGAATCCTATTGGACAACCGACTTGCACCTACAAGTCCTTTATGGACTGCAAACCTAACCCGTTCAATGGAACTGAGGGAGCGGTAGGACTGCTCCGTTGGTTCGAAAAGCTAGA
Organism: Flaveria linearis; assembly: GCA_024085815.1. Lineage (NCBI taxonomy): Eukaryota > Viridiplantae > Streptophyta > Magnoliopsida > Asterales > Asteraceae > Flaveria > Flaveria linearis. Next base: position 30,581,063 of record CM044011.1, read on the forward strand.
ATCGGTGTTCGAAATCTGCAACTGCCCTGCTGGGAATAGAGTAAAATATGCTGCTGGCACACTAGATGGTGCTGCTCTAAGCTGGTGGAACACACAAGTTCAGATGCTGGGCGTTGAAGCTGCAAACGCCACAACATGGGTAGAATTCAAGAATCTGCTGAAAGAGGAGTACTGCTCACGGGATGAAATACAAAAACTGGAAACCGAATTTTGGAACCTGAAGATGGTAGGTTCTGAAATTGAAGCTTACACAACTCGTTCTCACGAGTTGGATACTCTGTGCCCTACTATGATTAACCCGGCTTACAAATGGGTTGAAAGATACATCGATGGACTGGTACCTGAAATCCAGAGCATGGTCACCACTGCTAGACCAGCTACCATTCAGGAAGCTGTTCAACTGACCCACAAGTTGACTGATCAGGCTGTCGCACAAGGTAAACTACCTCCACGTGGTTTTACCTCTGCCACTACTGACGGCCATAACAAAAGAAAGTGGGAGTCAGGCTCACATAACAAGCAGAACACTTCCCACCAGCATCGGAAGTTCGACAACCAAATTTCTACATCTTCACAGCATGGTAGTGGCTACAATGGAACATTACCTAAGTGTGAAGAATGCAAGTACCACCATATTGGGTCGTGTAACAAGAACAACTGTGAGAGATGTGGCAAGTTTGGTCATTCTGCTAAGAATTGTCGTGTGAATTTATCAGACAAGCAACCAGCTCAACGGGGGGAACAAAGAGGCTGCTATGAGTGTGGTCAGACTGGGCACATCAAAAGGTATTGCCCAAAACTACAGAAGAACAATGGAAATGGCAACAGGAACGGAAATGGGAATGACAACGGTGGTGCCAAAGGCAGAGTGTTTATCATAGGCTCAGGTAAACCCTTAATGACCCTACTACAGTATCCGGTAGACTCCTTGTAGATAGTCACTATGTCTTCTCTTTTTATTTTGATGCCAATTAGAAGTAGGTATCCAACAGGTTAGGAATAGTACCTACTGACTTGAACCCCGAACATGCCATAGAAATAGCTCTCACGAAACCTTACGGTTTGTTCAGAAACTCCCGAAGACCCTATCTTGCCTATGTCCTAGATAACTAATCAGCTTACTCACTGACCAGCTTGCTTGCTAGTAGATTCGTTAACGCGTGTGTTCTAATTTTCGGGACGAAAATTTCTTCAACAAGGGGATAATGTGACAACCCGAATTTTTTTTTTTCGGTTAATACTATCGTGAATTAATCCATTTAGTAAGATTAATAATAATAATAATAATAATAATAATAATAATAATAATAATAATAATAATAATAATAATAATAATAAAAATAATGAAAACAATAATAATAATAATATTATTATTAATAAAAAATAATTTATAAAAATTATTAAACTTAATTTAATAAGTCCAGGGGGTAGTTTTGTAAATGTTGAAACTTGTTTTAAAAGGTTAAAACATGAAATGATAAGTTTTAAAAGTACAGGGACCATTCTGTAAATTATTTAAAAACCAACCCCCCTCCCCGTCGACCCTTCCTCCCCTCCGGCCACTATTCCGGCCAAACTCCGGCGAACCCCAAACACCAACTAAACGCGATTTTTAATCCAATTGAATGCTCCCGACAGTTTCTCGTGCAAGAACCGAACCTGGACCCCCTTTCGAATTGAAAAATCGTAGTGCCATTACCACCCAACCCGACCAACCCACTTCGGCCCTTTTCCCGGCCACTATCGAATGCACTAACATTTAACTAATCGAAGTAATCGTATATATAAGATCACATAACAATTCCCAATCGAATGCACCATTCAATTACATCTGAAAACATACAAACACATCAATTCGATCCTTATCTCCATCGCGACCTGCAACTTAGTCGAGCATCACCTTCGGGTCAATTTCATTAGAAAATAATAGAGGGCTTTTGTTTATCATCATCTTCATAAGCTATCTGCAAAGTTAATTCGAATTCCATATACGTTTATCCATCGTTTGATTCAAGGCAAAGCCGCGACAGTTCTTCGTAGTGTTCATCATCAATTTAACTTCTAATCAGGTAATTAAACACGCCTATATGTTCGGTTTATCATGGGGATTAAAAGCCCTAACCTTAATCTGGTTATTAACATCGAATTGATCTTCAATTGAATCGGTTTCATTCTAGGGTTCTTGGGAAATTGGGATTGGTTTAAAGGTGTGTTTAAAAGAATTGGAAACAGATTCCTATCGCGGCCTTGTGCCTTGGTTCACTGGTTCGGTGTGTGTGTATGCAGGGAGAGGACCCGGGTTCGACCCCGGGCAGCCTCGTTTTATTTGTTTTATTTTTTTTAAGCTTTTTAAAATACTTTAAAAATATGGAAAAATTCCTAAAAATTATAAAAATAAATTTTATAAGTTTCCCTTATTTTAAATCTTACAAAACAGTTTCCTGTAAATTTATTTTATTTAAAAACTTTAATAAAATTTTATAAAATATTATTTAAAAGTATTAAAAATACTTATCTTTGTAAAATAAATTCTAAATCATGTATAACTATGCAATAATCATAGAAATTATACATAAATTATTTATAAATATTATAAATAGTTATTTCTATAAAACAAACATTATATTTAAATATAGATTAATATATTTTATAAATTCACAAATTATTTACAAATGAAATTGTGGGTTATTTCTTGTAAAATATATTAATACCTTATTATTAATCAAAATACTATAAATGTGATTATCCTTATTTGTAAATATTCTTGGATAATTATAAATTATATAATTAAACTATTTAATTCTAAAAATATTTGAATACATATATGAAACCCTTTTAGTGAAATCAAAATGTAAATAATTATTTGGTAAAACTTAATGCTTATTGATAATTATTTATTAATACAAATCTATAAAAATATTGTAACATATATATACATCTAATTGTGTGTGTGCCACGTGTTAAATCGAATCGACCCAAACCTTACCAAATATATTCGCATTATATTAAAGACTCCATTACAAACAATAATAGGTATTGAACGTGTTTGATCGTGCATTGCCTTATTCTTTGAAGTTTTCGTTCATATCATTATATCAATTCAAGGTGAGTTTACAGCCCCACTTTTACTTTATACTATTTTCGGGGGAGAGAAACATGCTGTTTTCATAAACGTTACATTATATTGGATTGTTGTGATACTGCGTATACATGATACTATGTTCGTATACTTTGCCCTTCGGTCCGTTAATACGCAAGTAGAAACATGGAAACAATTTCATTCGGTCCGTTACTACGCAAGTAGAAACGTGGAAACAATTTCATTCGGTCCGTTACTACGCAAGTAGAAACGTGGAAACAATTTCATTTTCATTGATCAGTATTATTGTAATATCACCTGTTTACTAGTGTGATACCACTTAAGTCCTCACTCTCGAACCGTTAATGTATGTAGTATAGCGAGGCAATTTTGAGTAGATCTACTGGGTTTGACAAACCCCACCCGGGCTAGTCGCGCTAGCACAACGTTCGTCAAACGGGTGTTTAATTGACCTAAGTTCTGTTGCTGTGACCTGGTATTCACAGCCGAGGCGTTCAGTTTCGATTGTCAGCTTCGGTTCGAACTTCATACACTGAGTAACTGGTTTAGTAGACTAGCTACCTACTGATATTACTTTGTTTACTGTATCGGTTTACTTTATGTTCTGTTTATCAAAACCTGTGAACTCACCAACCTTGTGTTGACACTTTAGCATGTTTCTTTCAGGTTCACAAGACGCGCACGATTAGGAGCATTCACTCATGCATTTATTATCTCATGTGGCTTATTTAATATTTTTCAGTAACTTTCATTTATTCGGTTTGCGCGTGTTGCGCCATTTAAACAATTAAGATTTACTATGCTTCCGCAACTTCTGTTATGTTACTTTAAAAACTTGGTATTTGGTAATATTAAACTTCAAAAATGAATTATGTTTTACAATTAACGTGTCGTTTGGTGTAACTAGTGGCTGAGATCCTGGAAGTCACACGCCTAACGGTAATACTCCGTTTGTGGAAATTTGAGGGTGTGGCATTAATAATAAGTTTTTTCTCTTCACAATGTGCGTTTTTATAGTAGAGCCAATAAGGAACCTTTTTTAACGTGTAATTGTTAATTGTTATTTTGTCTTTAAGTTTTGTTTGTATTATTAATTTTATTTAAAAAAATCCACTTTTGTGTATTTAACTTTATAAAAAATTATTATTTTCATTCATTTTTATCAGTTAATGTTGTTAACTTATGGATATTTAAGTCATCATTTAAATCATTTAATTAAAGTTTCTATTTAAATCTAAAAACTTATAAAGCGCAGAGCATATAATAAAAGATAGCTTTTAACTGCGTTAACAAAAATGGATAAAAGTGATAATTTTATAAAGAAGTCAGGGAAAAAAAAAACCTTTTTGAATGAAAACATCAAAATATACCAAAACTAAGTGCAGAAAATGACAATTAACTCATAAGTACTACTTTAATTCTAAATGTCATAAAGTCATTATAAATACAAAGCATATATGTTTGAAGGTTATCACAAATCTCTAACTTTCCGGTTTACTTTGAAGTTCTAGTAGTGGTGAAGATGAATATTGTGTCTTTTATTATCTTTTCCATGTTATTTATAAACGCTATCGCCGACCCTCAAAAGGAATTTTGCCGATATGGCTTTGGTAATGTTATTTTCTTTCATTTTAATTTATCATTGACATATAAAAACTGACCAATTTACTTTTTTTTTTAGTAACGATCTTTTATTATTTGTCATTGACAGTTGGTGATGTTCACTACACATCTTATGTGTTTAGTTTGGATCCAAACCCTTGCAATACACGTTCATGTGGTGATGTGTGCTTAGATAACATGCCTCATAGAGGACAAGTAGGGTATGCGGGTTGTTGTGGCAACCTTTGTATTTGTTGTATTTCTTAAGCAAAATGTAATGCAACTAAGTTAATTTAATGAGGTTTTTGACACAAAATTATAATTACATCTACATGAAAATAACGATCATATCATGAACTTAATTATTATTCGTTTATTTAAGGACAGATATCACTTTCTCTTAGGCGTTGGATATAACAGTCTTGTTAAATCAAGAGTGACAACGAAGATGTGTTCTCAGATGTATCATTTTACAACCGATTTGTATTTTTGAAAATTAAATAATTACAAAACAAATTTTCTTTTAATTTAAATACCAAACACATCTATTCTATTCTATTACTATTAATAAATGTAGATTTTTAGGAACACTTGTCCTTTTCTAGAGCATGTATTTTTTATTTTTTACAAGTAAATATTTGATGTGTATATTCCTCTATCATGCGGGTCAATGGATCTTGTTTGACCCACTAATTTCTAAACTTTCCTATATAACCTAATAAAAATTGTCAACTACATATGAAAATGATATTAATTAAATCTTTTAAATTAAAAATTCTTACCATCAAATTTAATTATCAATTATTAAATTTTCATATGTAAATATCATTAATTTATCAACTTTCTTAAATCTATACTTATTAACAAAACAATACATTTAGTGTCATGTGTCCTTTTTTTATACCTCTATTTCTTTGGTTTCTCGGCTAAAAAGGCATCTATCTTTATTCTTAGTTATAGTTCGTTTAAATAAAATTAACAATTTTTATAATTACAAATGGACTTTTTCTTCCTTTAATATTGTATATAGAAAATTTTATTTGCCAAAATAGGTATTTAAAAATATGTTTCTTTTTATCACTATAATCCTATTCGTTAAATTTATTTTATTTTAAAGTAATATTATTTAAAAAGAGTTAAGTACAAAAGTTAATAAAATTATAAAACCATTTGGTTCATATATCGTAATTAAAAACAGAAAGGTTTTCTAAAACTTATTTTTTTAATTAACTCAAACTTAATTTTAAATCGTCTTTCATATAAAAAAGTCAAATTTTTTCACTATAATTTTGTTTCAATCACACAAAAGTAGGCACATTTGTCTTTCTATTCTTTTTACAAATATATACTTTTTAAAAATATTTTTAAGTAGCTTAAAAGATTTAATAAGAAAAACTAATTTAAACAAAAAATGTATTCTTTAAAAATGTTTTAAATAAACATCATGACAAAATAAAAAAAGTTAGTGGTTTATTTTTTTTATTTTACGAACTATAAATGTAATCCTCAATTATCAAGGGTATGCATGTTGCTAACAGACTCTCAACAACAATTAGGGGAGAAACGAGTCACGCAGTCTCGTGAGCCACTCGAGAATAACTCAAAAACTCCGACTAAGCTGAGCTTAAACAAGCTCAAACTCATTTTACAACTCATTTAAAAAATGATTTTGAGCCCGAGATTCATATGTCGAGATCGACCCATCTCGTAAAATGAAACTAGCGTTGTATGTACATGATGTTTATTTTATCTTTTATGTATCTACTTATATAAATAATTATTACTATATATAAATTTACGTTTAAAACGGTTATATAATATATATCATTATTTTAAAAAAATGCATAAACCATTTAATTTCATAAAAAGATCTTTCCTATATAAGAACACGTATTCTATAAAGAGACGTTAAAAATACTAATGAAAATGTATTAATATTTTTGTATGAGAAGACAATATTGAAAAGATTTTAAGAAAACATTCATAAAAAGAACTATAAAATATTTTTTAAAATCATGATAGATGCTAAATTAGATTTTATTTTATTAAAACTTTGACCTTTTAACTTTACTTAAATAACATTATTAAAAACAGAAATACTTTTATCCAATCATATTATGAATAAAAAAATTAACATTCCACTAAAAAGCTATTTCGGTAAATATTTTTAAACATACTCATTTTGTTAAATTATTTTTCTACTAAACCTACTTTGAAAAAACTTATTACAAAAAGGCATTTGTAATGGTTTTAAAATAAAACATTAAAATATATTGCAAGTTATAGTTGATAGTTTTTACCACCCAAAAACAAGTTGACTATATCCTTACCAAACAGATAATATAATACATTTTTATAGGTTGTATTACACTAAAATTGTGAATTGAAACATGTTAGGGGTTGTTTGGCAGGCTCTTAATCAGCCTTTTAATGGTTCAGATGCTGAATGGTTCAGCACTTAATGGTTCAGACTGTTTGTTTCACGAGCACATGTCTGAATGGTTAAGACATTTGTCTCTGAATGGTTAAGCATTATACAAATGCTGAATGGTTAAGAGGTCTAATGCTAAATAGTTAAGATCTTTTATCTGAATTGGTCAGATATTTGCCTTTGAATAGTTAAGTGATATACCAGCTCTTAATGGTTCAGACCTCTTAATGGTTCAACACTTAATGGTTCAGACCTCTTATTGGTTCAGCACTTAATCATTCAAATACTACCAAACAGCCCCTTAGATTTTTGCTTATTCAAACAAGCAATTAAAGGTTTCCTAATTCACTCGTCCTATATATGCAAATGAGAAGAAACCCCATACGTGTCTTCTATTCCGAAATAACTTTAGATATTTAATCAAATCAAGGGTCTCAAATAATCAATTCAGGATTTCGATTCCCCAAATCATGATATTGATTTTCAAATGAAAAGATGAAGCATTTAATATTATTTTCAATTTACAAGATATCATGGTTTCGATTTACCCCAAATCACGTTATGTTTTAAGTTCAACTCGTCGATCATTTTACGCCTTCATTGATCTATTTAATATCATTCACATCCCAAGTTTTAATCACAACAACTCTTCTATAAAGTCCCAACTCAATGCTCATATATACAAATTCAAATAAACGATTACCATTAGATATATATCACAACAACTCTTCTATAAGTTACGAACCTTTTTAATAAAAAGTATTTTTTAATGATTGAACCCGTTTTACGTGGGTCTTTAATCTAATAACCTAATAAAAAGAATCGTCAACTATGTATGAAAGTATTTAAGTATAATATTATAAATTAAAAATTCAAATAAACGATTACCGTCAATTTAATTATCAGTTATATAATTGAATTAAATAAATAGTTTCATACACCCATCCATAAATACACCAAACATTCTTTATATATGGACTAGATTTAGTAACTCAGGTATAATAAAGTGTTGAATAAATAAAAAAATATTAAACTAAATGAAAATTTATTAATTGTAAAATAATATTATAATATAAGATATGATTAAATTACTTATAAGTAATGATTAAAAGTAATAAAGCAATAATGTTAACTTTCTAAACTTTTGCTTTAAAACCTTTTTTTTTCAAAAAGAAAATTAAAGATTTTGTTTCAAATCAAATCATTTTAAAAATTGACATTATAAAAAATTTCTTTATTATAACTCTTTAATTTACTTAATTTTGGTTTATAAAACTTTACTATTTAATAAGATCAATTTTAGAATATTTCATATTTTAAAATTTTTTTGATGTAGTAGAAAATTTTCTTTCTTTATAAAAAATTTTCTTTAGGATAACATTAATAAAATGACCTCTCTCTTGATATATAAAAATGTATTTTCAATATAAACAAATTTAAATAATACTATTAATAATTGATATAATATATTAATAGAAAAAAGAAATGCTAGAATTTTGTTGAAAAGAAATATAATTCTCTCGTGTACTCTCTGATTAGTTTTTTTTATTAAATTAGAAAGATTGATTATTAATTATAAACTAAAATCCAACTTTCACAAACTTTTATACTTCAAGGTTTTTATTGTTTTAACCTTAGTGGAGTGGTTAAAGTGTTAACTTGATGTACTAAGTGATTCAGGTTCAAATCTCACCCATCTCATTTAACTTTTGTGGCATCCAGGTGAGGGCTTGGCTCTGGGTTTCATCCCAGGTTCGATTCTAATGGGGGGCGAAAGTTTATGGATTCAATCCGGTTTGCAACTGACGGCTAGGTCCAGAGTAACCAGTCCGGAAGATCGTGAGGTTAGGAGTTCTCTTCTATTAAAAAACCTTAATGTTTCTACGACTACGACTCAAATGATTCAATGTATTGTTCTGAACAACGGGTCCCACTTTTAATTTCATCAAGTTTGCATCTTTTATGTGTTAGTGTATCTCTAATACTCGGTCAACAATTTTGGAAATTTACAGAACAATCCGACGAACTTTTTTGACAAGTACAAATGACTTATGCGATTATGCGGAACCTTTTTTTCCTTCCCATCAGATTATTACTTTGACTTTCGTAATCAGTTTACAATGACATTGTTTCTTTTTCATTTTATCAATTACCAAATTTCATTCCATTACCTTGCAATTTCACTCAAATCACGTTTTCCTTTTCAATTTAGTAATTAAGAGTGAAATGACTTTTTTAGGCCCTAGTTTTATTCCGTTTTTATCAGTTTAGTACTCGTGTTTCATTTTTCGTTGATTCAGTACTCGTGTTTCAGAAAAATTGTCGACACAACCATTCTGTCTAAATCCCTGGATAACGTTCATTACCACCATGGGCAAAGTCGTCATTTCCCTTAGTAAATTGTTATTTTCGTCCCTGATCTTATAACATTTTTGTTATTAAATGCTTGTGATCAGATGTTAGAATGACACATGTCAAGCACATAATATTTTTTAGTCTTTTAAATTAAATATGTTTCTTACTATAGCCTTATCCTAAACATAATCATATCTATTTTACCTATTTTTATTTTTTTACTTAATATAACAATATACATTTAAATTAACTTTTGCTTTTATGTTTTTTTCTTTTACTTGAACTAAATCTCACATATTATATACAAATACTCTTATATTGAAATGTTGCGATTTTGTTTTTTTGTTTTTGGATATGTCAGTGTTTTATCTTGTTGTTAATGTTAGTATTGTTGTAAATAAACTTTTTATTTTGTAATTAATTTTAGTGTAAATAAAGTTTCTTATTCTATAATATGCATTTTACCCTCGACATCACAAGGGTGTGGACTTGCTAGTTAATAACAAAAACGAAAATTATTCATAATATCTAATCAATCTTTTTTTGCCACCTCCTCCTCCTAGATTATTTTGAATAAACTTAATAATCATGCATGGAGAATCGCCTTAGTCTTTCTTCATTGTCAATTTTTTTTGCCCTTGATAAGGGTTTTGATAAATTATTTGAGAGAATAAAGGGGAAAACAACAAAGGTACAAACCGAAAGAATAAAAAAAGAAAAAGAAGCCACTGGCCACATACGTGGATGCGTGGCAAAAGCATGTAAGAAGAAAAACAAAACAAACCGATGCAAAATACGTATGAAATCATTCTCGAAAACGAGTTAAGCAATAGGGAAATTAAAACCCTATCAACAAACAAGACAAACAACTTACAAAAAAGCTTAACTATAAATTATGCGGCCATTAACAAAAACAAGTAACGTGTCATATTTTTGATAGTTTTAAAATCAAATAGAGATAATAATCATACTTAAAGTATCATTAGTGGTGTGGAAGAAGAAAGGATCATATTGAAGAAAAAGTAAGATGATCATTGATAACGAGTACTTAAATGACAAAAGTGTTATAATACCAGGTACATAAATAGCAATTTACTTTTATAATACCAGGTACATAAATAGCAATTTACTAAGTGCAGTAAGGACTTTATCCCTAGTGGTAAGAAATGTTATATAAGGATTTGAGCGTGTTGATACATTATGTTCCTAGTTTATGTACTTAAACGTAAAAGTCTTTCATTTTTTACACATATGTAATGCAAGTGCTTAATGAAATATGATATGCGTTTTGATGTTTATTTGTCTTTGATTATATCATATTTGTGACAACCCGAGTTTTTCGGTTAATACTATTTGAAACTAACTTTCTCCACTTATCGTAAATTAATCAATTTTACTATTATCTAAGAATAATAATAATAATAATAATAATAATAATAATAATAATAATAATAATAATAATAATAATAATAATAATAATAATAATAAAGTTAGGGGGTGTTCTTGTCATTTATTAAACTGTAAAAGAAAGTTTATAACATAAAATGATACACTCTAAAACCCCAGGGACCAAATGTGTAATTTTTAAAAAAAACCCAACCCCTCCGCCCGTATTCCCGATCACCCTCCGGCCACCCCTCCGGCGTCTCTCCGGCGAACCCAAACGACCAAATCAAATCGATTTCAGTCCAATCAAGCACCCCCAACACACTCATGTGGGAAATTCGAGCCTGAGACCCACCGGAATTTAATAATTTGAGTGCGATTACCACCAAACCCGACCACCCCCATTTTCGGCCAAACAACCGGGCCACGATCACCACTAACACCAATAATCGCTTAATTAATTGACTATAAATGAACCTTCATCTGCCTCTGATCGATTGCACCATTCACATTCAATTAAAACACACACAGACACCACGTTTGATCACCATCACCATCCGCGACTTGTTCTTCGTGGGTTCATCATCAAATCGACACCTTTCTGGTAATTAAACACACCCACATGCTCGTTTTTACATGGGGATCAAAAGCCCCATGGTTTTAATCGCTAACAGATTTGAGTGGTGATCAATTTGGATCGAGTTCGATCTAGGGTTCATAGTGGATTTGGGGGAAATGGGTTAAACAAGCATAAAAGGAATTGGGACCGGGGTTATGTCACGGCTAAGGCCTTTGGTTCACTGGTTCCATGATTCCATCTCAACCTTGAGGTCCTGGGTTCGACCCCAGGCCACCTCATTATTTTTTTAAAAAGCCTTTTTAAGCATTTAAAATTTTAGAAAAATTCCTAAAAATTATAAAAATCATTTTTGTAAACTTTGTTTATTTTTAAATTCATCAAATAATTTTCTGCAATTTTTCTTTAAATTTTAATATTTATAAAACATTATAAAAAAGGTTATTTTTGGATATTTTCGTGTAAAATGGACTTTAAATTTATGGTTTAAATTAATAAATTATTATTGATCCAAATGTTAATTTTAGTTATAATTTAATCCTGTTATTTAAAATAACTATAGAAATTATTTACACTTTACATTTAAGTTTACCCGTTCTTATAAATACTTCAATCACATGAAATTATTTAAATGAAATAATATTTTTCATGGAATTACAATATAAGAGATTCTATTATTAAAATTTTATTTATATATTAAAAACCCCAAATTCATATTGAAACCCTAGTTCGCATTTAATCATTAAAACTTAATATTAACCTAAATCTTAGAATATATATACATGCTTAGGTACCTCATGAAGGAGTTCATTGGAACATCAATTATTATCATATTCAATCATCGTATATACATACTTATACGCCAAGTGAGTTTACAGCCCCACTTTTACATTATACTCTTTTTGGGGGAGAGAAACATGCTGTTTTCATAAACGTTACATTACATTGGGTTTTTGTGATACTGCATATACTTGATACTATGTTTGTATACTTTGCCCTTCGGACCGTTAATACGCAAGTAGCGAGGTGATTGTTAGTAGATCTACTTGGATTGACATACCCCGCCCGGGCTAGTCGCGCTAGCTGGTCAAACGGGTGAACGGTTATCCTGTTTTACAGTGTTGTGGTGGGGAATCCACAGCCGGGCCTACTTTATTATTTGATTACATGTCAGCTCGGTCGTGACTTCATACACATAGTGATCATTATGGACTAGCTACCCATTATATGCTTTGAATACAAAATCCGGGAATTTCATTACTGATACTTACTGTTTTCTGATAAACCTGTGAACTCACCAGTCTTGTACTGACTTTTGCATGTTTTCTCTCAGGACATTGATGTGGCACGTTTAGGAGCACAGCATCCACTGCATGTCATTCCGCGTTCATCCCAAACTGTTTTCAAGATTTAATTTCATGTACTTTACATAAATTGGATTGGACGCGTGTTTGCGTGTTCCAAAACTATTGTTAAATGTTTTCTTGTTTTCGCTTTCGCAATACTTAAATATATTTGGTTTGTTTCATTAAAAATTAAGCAACTTATATGATTTGTAATTATCGAGTCGTTTGGTGTAACTGATGCTTATCTGAGATCCTGGTTATGTCACACGCCTGACGGTAAAACCCCGTTCGTGGAAATTGAGGGTGTGACAGATTGGTATCAGAGCATTAGTTATAGCGAACTAAAATGAACTTTGCATCTCATTTGCATTGCATTTTAGACTATAGCTGGATTTGCATTAGTTACATACACATAGATTATTAAACTATGCTTACTTAATTTGGTTGCCTGAGAACTTTTGCTTTAACATATCCTTGTGAGCTTACGACTACAGGGATGGTGACTCCGAGTTGCTGTGAGTCACGGGAAGGGTTACTTATGAATTTCCTGAACTTTTGGTTACCTGAAAACTTTTGCTTTAACATATCCCTGTGACACATAGACACATGTATTCTGGATTTCCTGGCAAAAGGCCTTCGGGCTAAGGCAAGCATATCGTATAAATCTCATTGTGAGACCAGTTATGCTTACCTGGGGATTTCTGGGATGAGTGATAAACTATGGTCAATACACAGGTCTCTAAGGCAAATGGGTCAAATTACCTTGGCGTGTCAACGATTCCTAACTTTACTGATCCTTTCGTATACTTTGATTGCTCGACCCCGATATAATACATACATATTTGGTACTCCTATCGTTAATGACCACTGTACTTGACAAGATATGTTAGCCTGATAGGAGGAACCGTGGATGATCATGCAAAGCAAATTACCATTACGGGTGCACACGTAATTGTAATTTGTCGTGCATGCTAAGCCTGGTGAATTTGGTCGGGTGGTAACGTTGTAGTCAGTATAAGTCATCATTTCTACACATTGAGCAAGAAAGTCTCGGTTTTCATAGAACATAGCTACTGATGTAGAAACTATCCTTCAAATTCTACTTGTATGAATGCTCACTCTTATCTTGAATTCGGATGAAATTGAAACCATGACGTGTGTCTTAATCCCTCGGATTCGAACTGATCCTCTAGTTTGTCTGTTACTTTAAATTCTTGGACTTCTTTTCCTTATCATTCCAAGACAAATGGGTTATTTTCATGCGACTGATAGCTTTGAATTCTGATATCTGGTTGGATATTTACTTATTTATGTATGTGGTAATTTAAAGAATGTCTGGTAGAGGACGTGGACGCGGGAGAGGTAGCATCTTCATGACGCCTGCAGAATTGGCGGCGATAATCAATCAGAGTATTACCACAGCGTTGTCAAGCCAACACCCTCCACAACGGAACCCCATTGGACAACCAGCTTGTACCTACAAGTCCTTTATGGACTGCGAACCTAATCCATTCAATGGAATTGAGGGAGCAGTGGGACTACTCCGTTGGTTTGAAAAGCTGGAATCGTTGTTTGAAATCTGTGACTGCCCTGCCGAGAATAAGGTGAAATATGCTGCTGGTACCATGGATGGTGCTGCACTGAGCTGGTGGAATACACAAGTCCAGATGTTAGGTGTTGAAGCTGCAAATGCCATGACTTGGGAAGGATTCAAGGGGTTGCTGAAAGAGGAATACTGTTCCAGAGATGAAGTGCAGAAACTAGAAACTGAATTCTGGAATTTAAAAATGGTGGGTTCTGAGGTTGAAGCCTACACGACTCGTTCCCACGAGTTGGCTACCTTATGTCCCACTATGGTCAACCCGGCTTACAAACGGGTTGAAAGGTACATCGATGGGCTAGTACCGGAAATACAGAGCATGGTCACCACTGCTAGACAGCTACCATTCAGGAAGTTGTCCAACTGGCTCATAAGCTGACCGACCAGGCTGTCACCCAGGGTAAACTGCCCCCGCGTGGTGTTGCATCTGGTTCCAATGATAACAAGAGAAGATGGGAACCATCTGCCAACGGGAAGCAGTCCTCATCCTCTACTCACCAACCCTAACACAAGAAGTTCAAACCGTCCTAATCTTCTCATGACATGGGGAACTCGAGTGGCTATCATGGAAATCTTCCGAAGTGCAACAAATGTAACTTTCATCATACTGGGCAGTGCACGAGGAACACTTGTGAGAGGTGTGGAAAGTTTGGGCATACTGCCAAGGATTGCAGGGTAAACCTCTCAGGAAAAACACCTCAGCAGCACCAACACTATAATCGTACTGGGTGTTATGAATGCGGTCAACCCGGTCACTTTAAAAGGGAATGTCCGAAGCTAAAATGGAATGGAAATAGTGGTGCTGCTGATAAGCCTAAAGACAACAACAATAGTGGTGGCAGTGGCAGAGGCAGAGTCTTCATCATGGGTTCAGGTGAGGCTCGAAACGACCCTACTATAGTATTTGGTAGATTCTCTATTAACGGATGTTATGCCTCTGTTTTATTTGACTCCGGTGCTGATAAAAGTTATGTATCCATAGAATTTAGCAAAGTACTAGGAATGGTACCTACTAACCTGACTTCTGAGTACACCATAGAAATAGCTGATGGTAGGACGATAACAGCAACCCAAGTGTTTAGAAACTGTAAGCTAGGCTTATCTGGACACACTTTCTGCATAGACCTTATTCCTGTCACACTTGGTAGCTTCGATGTAGTGGTCGGGATGGATTGGTTATCCAAGAACAGTGCTGAGATCATTTGCAAGGAGAAGCTGATCAAGTTACCTATTTCGGACGATGAAATTCTTACAGTGGAAGGTGAAAAGGTGGGTGCGGTGGTCGGCATCATGTCATATTTGAAGGCTCAGAAATGTCTCAGGAAAGGACACCTTGCCTTATTGGCACTTGTTACTGAAACGAAGACGGATGAAAGGCGAATCGAAGATATTCCCGTTGTGAGAGACTTCCCTGAAGTATTTCCCGAAGACCTACCTGGCCTTCCTCCACACAGACAGGTGGAATTCCAGATTGAATTAGCACCTGGAGCAGCTCCGATCGCTCGGGCACCGTACCGTCTGGCACCGAACGAACTACAAGAGCTGTCTAAGCAATTGCAAGAATTGTTAGACAAGGGATTCATACGTCCCAGCTCTTCACCTTGGGGAGCTCCAGTGCTTTTCGTTATAAAGAAAGATGGAACCTTCAGGATGTGTGCTGACTACCGCGAACTGAACAAGGTGACAATCAAGAATAGGTATCCACTTCCACGTATTGATGACTTGTTCAACCAATTGCAAGGATCTAGCTACTACTCCAAGATTGACTTGAGATCAGGTTATCATCAGTTGAGGGTTCGAGAGGAAGACATCTCCAAGACTGCGTTCCGGACTCGCTATGGGCACTACGAGTTCACTGTAATGTCTTTTGGGCTGACCAATGCCCCAGCAGTTTTCATGGACCTCATGAACCGTGTCTGCAAACCTTATTTGGATAAGTTTGTCATTGTCTTCATTGATGACATACTGATCTACTCCCGTAATAAGGAGGATCATGAGGAACAATTGAGGACCATACTGGAATTGCTGAGGAATGAACAGCTTTACACAAAATTCTCAAAATGCGACTTCTGGAGGCGTGAAGTGCAATTCCTTGGGCATGTGAATGAAAAGGGTATACATGTTGATCCTTCAAAGATTAAAGCAATCAAGGATTGGCCGGCACCAAAGACGCCTACAGAGGTGCGACAATTCCTTGGTTTGGCAGGCTATTACCGGAGGTTTATTGAAGGATTTTTGAAATTGGCGCAACCTCTAACTGCCCTAACTCATAAGGGAACAATTTACAAGTGGGGTAGCAAAGAGGAAACTGCGTTTCAGGCGCTTAAAGACAAACTCTATAGCGCACCAATCCTAGCCTTACTAGAAGGAACTGATGACTTTATTGTTTACTGTGATGCATCCATCCAGGGTTTGGGGTGTGTATTGATGCAACGTGACAAAGTCATAGCTTATGCATCTAGACAGCTCAAGGTGCATGAGAAGAACTACACAATGCATGATCTGGAACTGGGAGCTGTACTGTTTGCCTTGAAGATCTGGAGGCACTACCTATATGGAACCAAGTGCACGATCTATACAGATCATAAGAGCCTCCAGCACATATATGACCAGAAAGAACTGAATATGCGGCAACGATGGTGGTTAGAATTACTCAATGATTATGACTGTGCGATCAAGTACCATCCGGGTAAGGCTAATGTGGTAGCCGATGCCCTTAGTCGTAAGGAAACCCTAAAGCCTCGTCGGGTGTGCGCATTGCAAATGACTATCCACTCCGACCTACCAGTGCAAATAAAAGCTGCTCAATCTGAGGCCTTGAAGATGGAGAATCTGAAAGTAGAATCCATGCGAGGCATGGAGAAACAGTTGGAAGTTAAAGCTGATGGAATCCGTTACTTTATGAAACGGATCTGGGTACCACAGTACGGGAATTTGCGAGAGCTGATAATGGATGAAGCTCATAAATCACGTTACTCGATCCATCCAGGTTCAGACAAGATGTATCAGGACATGAAGGAATTTTACTGGTGGCCGAAAATGAAAGCGGAGATAGCCACATACGTAAGCAGATGCCTAACTTGTTCCAAGGTTAAGGTGGAATACAAGAAACCATCCGGTTTACTTCAACAACCGGAAATTCCAGTGTGGGAATGGGAGCAGATCTCAATGGACTTCATCATGAAGTTACCTAGGACTCCCAGCGGATGCGATACCATTTGGGTTATAGTAGATCGCTTTACGAAATCCGCACACTTTTTGGCAATCCGAGAGACTGATCGAATGGAGAAGCTGACACGTATCTATTTAAGGGAAATAGTCTCTCGGCATGGCGTGCCGATATCTATCATTTCTGATCGTGACGCTCGGTTCACTTCTCACTTCTGGCAATCATTACAACGATCATTAGGAACGCGGCTGGATATGAGTACCGCGTATCACCCGCAGACCGATGGTCAAAGTGAGCGTACAATCCAGACACTGGAAGACATGTTGCGTGCCTGTGTGGTTGATTTTGGCAGTAGCTGGGAAACTCATTTACCATTGGTTGAGTTCTCCTATAATAACAGTTATCACACCTTGATCAAGGCAGCTCCATTTGAGGCACTGTATGGACGTAAGTGCCGATCTCCTATCTGTTGGGCAGAAGTAGGAGAAAGCCAACTTACAGGACCTGAACTTGTGCACGAAACGACTGAGAAGATCGTGCAAATTCGTAACCGTATGGCAGCAGCACGTGATCGACAAAAGAGTTACGCCGACAAGCGTTGTAAGCCATTGGAGTTTCAGATTGGTGATAAAGTACTGTTGAAAGTCTCACCCTGGAAGGGTGTAATACGCTTTGGAAAATGAGGGAAACTAAACCCTAGATACGTGGGGTCGTTTGAGATTGTCAAACGGGTTGGCCCGGTGGCTTATCAACTGAACTTACCTGACGAACTCAGTGGAATACACAATGTGTTTCACGTGTCAAATCTAAGAAAGTGTCTTGCTGATGAATCACTTGTTGTTCCATTAGAAGAACTGGAAATCGATGAACAACTACGTTTCTTCGAGGAACCAGTGGAAGTCATGGATCGAGAGGTCAAGACACTCAAACATAGTCGCATCCCTATTGTCAAAGTCCGATGGAACTCAAAGCGTGGACCAGAGTTCACCTGGGAACGCGAAGATCAGATGAAGAAGAAGTACCCACAACTGTTCAACGATCAGACCTCTATTTCTTAAGAAACCGTCAGAAAACCTAGCGCGTCTATGTTCTGGATAACTGACCAGTGGCTCATCACTCGTTTGTTAACCCTAGTGTTCTAATTTTCAGGACGGAAATTCCTTCAACAAGGGGATAATGTGACAACCCGAGTTTTTCGGTTAATACTAACTAACTTTCTCCGCTTATCGTAAATTAATCCATTTTACTATTATTTAAGAATAATAATAATAATAATAATAATAATAATAATAATAATAATAATAACGTTAGGGGGTGTTCTTGTCATTTATTAAACTGTAAAAGAAAGTTTATAACATAAAATGATACTCTCTAAAACCCCAGGGACCAAATGTGTAATTTTTAAAAAAACCCAACCCCACCGCCCGTATTCCCGATCACCCTCCGGCCACCCCTCCAGCGTCTCTCCGGCGAACCCAAACGACCAAGTCAAATCGATTTCAGTCCAATCAAGCACCCCCGACACACTCATGTGGGAAATTCGAGCCCGAGACCCACCGAAATTTAATAATTTGAGTGCGACTACCACCAAACCCGACCACCCCCATTTTCGGCCAAAAAACCGGGCCACGATCACCACTAACACCAATAATCGCTTAATTAATTGACTATAAATGAACCTTCATCTGCCTCTGATCGATTGCACCATTCACATTCAATTAAAACACACACAGACACCACGTTTGATCACCATCACCATCCGCGACCTGTTCTTCGTGGGTTCATCATCAAATCGACACATTTCTGGTAATTAAACAAACCCACATGCTCGTTTTTACATGGGGATCAAAAGCCACATGGTTTTAATCGCTAACAGATTCGAGTGGTGATCAATTTGGATCGAGTTCGATCTAGGGTTCATAGTGGATTTGGGGGAAATGGGTTAAACAAGCATAAAAGGAATTGGGACCGGGGTTATGTCACGGCTAAGGCCTTTGGTTCACTGGTTCCATGATTCCATCTCAACCTTGAGGTCCCGGGTTCGACCCCGGGCCACCTCATTATTTTTTTAAAAAGCCTTTTTAAGCATTTAAAATTTCAGAAAAATTCCTAAGAAATATAAAAATTATTTTTGTAAACTTTGTTTATTTTTAAAATCATCAAATAATTTTCTGCAATTTTTTTTTAAATTTTAATATTTATAAAACATTATAAAAAAGGTTATTTTTGGATATTTTCGTGTAAAATGGACTTTAAATTTATGGTTTAAATTAATTAATTATTATTGGTCCAAATGTTAATTTTAATTATAGTTTAATCCTGTTATTTAAAATAACTATAGAAATTATTTACACTTTACATTTAAGTTTACCCGTTCTTATAAATACTTCAATCACATGAAATTATTTAAATGAAATAATATTTTTCATGGAATTACAATATAAGATATTCTATTATTAAAATTTTATTTATATATTAAAAACCCCAAATTCATATTGAAACCCTAGTTCGCGTTTAATCGTTAATCCTTAATATTAACCTAAATCTTAGAATATATATACATGCTTAGGTACCTCGTGAAGGAGTTTATTGGAACATCAATTATTATCCTATTCAATCATCGTATATACATACTTATATGCCAAGTGAGTTTACAGCCCCACTTTTACATTATACTCTTTTTGGGGGCGAGAAACATGTTGTTTTCATAAACGTTACATTACATTGGGTTTTTGTGATACTGCATATACTTGATACTATGTTTGTATACTTTGCCCTTCGGACCGTTAATACGCAAGTAGCGAGGTGATTGTTAGTAGATCTACTTGGATTGACATACCCCGCCCGGGCTAGTCGCGCTAGCTGGTCAAACGGGTGAACGGTTATCCTGTTTTACAGTGTTGTGGTGGGGAATCCACAGCCGGGCCTACTTTATTATTTGATTACATGCCAGCTCGGTCGTGACTTCATACACATAGTGATCATTATGGACTAGCTACCCATTATATGCTTTGAATACAAAATCCAGGAATTTCATTACTGATACTTACTGTTTTCTGATAAACCTGTGAACTCACCAGTCTTGTACTGACTTTTGCATGTTTTCTTTCAGGACATTGATGTGGCACGTTTAGGAGCAGAGCATCCACTGCATGTCATTCCGCGTTCATCCCAAACTGTTTCAAGATTTAATTTCATGTACTTTACATAAATTGGATTGGACGCGTGTTTGCGTGTTCCAAAACTATTGTTAAATGTTTTCCTGTTTTCGCTTCCGCAATACTTAAATATATTTGGTTTGTTTCATTAAAAATTAAGCAACTTATATGATTTGTAATTATCGAGTCGTTTGGTGTAACTGATGCTTATCTGAGATCCTGGTTATGTCACACGCCTGACGGTAAAACCCCGTTCGAGGAAATTGAGGGTGTGATAATATTCTTATTGTATTCAATATTATTCAGATGTATGAACATTATATATATAGGTTTGAGGTTGTTGTACATAGTTCTAAGTCAATAATGATTTAGAAATGTGTTCAATTTAGCCAGGTGGTTATTCATGCTAATGGACCATACTTATGGACCATACGCATGATTTAACCATTCTTATGGACCAGTTGCACGACTGAACCAGGAGACTGGATCAGTCATATGAATGAGACATAAGATTGACTCAGTCGCATGACTAAACCTTCAGTCATGCGTATGAGTCAAGCGCATGAGTCAGTCGCACGACGAAACCTTCGTCCATCCAACTTCATAGTTTATTCCTGATCGATTCCAACTCGTTCTTAACGTTTGTTTAATCGCTAAATCGATCAGGTTGTCGTTCTCACTGATTGGATCGCTAATAAAATAGAATTCCGCGCTATTTGATCTGGTTTCACGCAGAATCAGTTAGTACTCCGTACGAAAATGGTCCTAATAAGTGGTACCAAAGCCTTGGCTCGTGATTTTGCGTGGATTCGATTAGTTTTGGTGTTAAAATTAACGTTTTTAATCAAAAGATTCACCTTTTTGCTTCAAAACGTGTTTTTGACAAGTGCATGAGTTAAAGTTTTGACTTTTCATCATACGGCAGATTAGGGTTCCTGAAAAATTCATATTTTGTGTTGGAGTGTTCAAAATTCGACTTTTTTCAAACACAGCAGCCTCAGTCGCACGATTGGATCAATCGTACGACTGAATCCCATTCGCATATACCAATCGTATGACTGGATTCAGTCGCATCGTTCATTCGCACGGTTAAGCTATTCAAGTCGGTTGATCTCAATCGTCCTCTTCATTCGCACGACTGAATCCAATCGCACGATTGAATTCATTCGCATCCTTCAATCGTACGATTAACCCAGTCTCCTTGCTCAATCACATGATTGAATCCGTCTTGTCTTAAGTTTGTCAAGTTTTAAGCCATGGAAGACCAGTTTGCTGCGCTCACTGCCGGAAAAGACTCGCGTATCCAGAATCTTCTTCTGGAAAATGAGATAGGGAATCACAACAAACCGCCAAAGTTGTTGACGTTGGATGAGTACCCACAGTGGAAGTAGTGGTTTGAGATATACTTGAATGGTGTTGACCCTAATCTATGGACATCTATAGAGACTGGCTATACTGTACCAGACAGTGCAAATGGGGTGAAGTTGACTCTGGGGGGTATGAACGAAATTCAGAAGGTTCTACATAACGCTGAAAAGAAAGCGTATGCACTGTTGACTCAGTCGATACCTAAGGATATATTCCATCAATTCTCAGAGAACAAGCAGTCGAAGAAGTTATGGGAGGCTTTAGAAAAGAGATATGATGGTAATGTAATCTTGAAGGCGCTAAAGGCTAAAGCTCTCAAAAAGGAATTTAATAATTTCTCACCAATAGGAAATGAAAGCTTAGATGACATCATTGATTGATTTTATCATTTGATGAGTGAACTGCATACTCATGGTGTCACTACATCTATGGAAGACAAAGTTTCAAGTTTTGCTGATGATCTGCCAAACAAATAGGATCCATTTGTGTCTAATCTGAGACGGAATGACACTCTTTCAACTTTAGACATAAATGATTTCATCTTGAAGTTAAGGGAGGAGGAACTACGACTGAAATATAAGTCTAACAAAGGATCCTACGCTCAGAATCCTTCACTGTACAATTCCGTTCCTACTTCAGCTTCATCAGGTGCACCGCTACAAACGACGTTTGTGTCTAATTCATCTGCTCCTTCCTCAAGCAGTTCCTCGGGAACCGAAGCGTCAGGTTCATCTGGAACCCAATACATTGTTCTTGATTCCAACCCAACTAAGCTGAAGACTGATAATCTCGGAAATGTTACTGTGGAAGTTGTCAAAGAGCACATGGATCTTCTAACTGCAGTGATTCATTCTTATGATGGGTTAGTCGCTGGGAAGATTGGAAATTGTCATCTCACTGACGAAGACTACGAGCAGGTAGATGAGACTAAGTTGGAGCGTATAGATATAATATGGGCTTTGGCTAGCGTAGTTAGGAGAGCCAAAAAGTTTTTTAAGAAGACGGGGCAGAACTTGGTTGCCATTAAAGACACTACGTTTGGGTTTGATAAAACCAAGGTCACATGCTTCAACTGTGGAGAAAAGGGGCACTTCAAACGTGAATGCGTAAAGCTGAAGAATACTGGAAATGGCAACCATTTTCCTTCGATCAACCGTCAAGACAAAGAGAAGATTGGGGCATCATCAAGTAAAGAGTCAAAAGCTATGGTCGCTCAGGGCGATGAAGGACAAGACTGGTCCTTCCGATTTGTATCTAAGGGAGAATCAAATGTAGTATTAGTTGATGATGGATGATGGATCTGCGAGTGAGGGAGACATCATAGCTGAGCATGCACGTTCGGAGATTGAAGAAGCTATGGATGTTGTAGATCATCTTGTTGAAGAAGAATTAAGTGCTGCAAACTCAGAATATCCGGTTATTGAAGAGTCTGAATCTGTATTAATGGCTGACTTGTCTAGTTCCGCACATGTATACTCTAAAGACGAATTGTTTGATAAACATGCTTGAGATGAATGTGATAAATTTAGAGAAAGCATTGACTTAAAATTTGCTAGGTTATTAGAACACAATGATAATCTGGTAGATGATCTAAAACTCTGCACTGAAGCAAACCGTGTTTTAAAACAAAATGAGTGCAGTTTTTTAAAAAAAGATAGAACTGCTAGGGAAACAACTAAGGGAAACCGAGGTTGTTGCCCTAAATCAATCAAATGACATTAAGTTCTATTTAACTACTTTAGAGGAAACTAAAAAGGAAAAAGCAGTGTTGCAAGTCGAAGTTGAATCTTTAAATCAAAAACTATATAGTTTAGCAAGTTCCTCTCATATAGTTCAAAACTTAGTGAAAGAACATAACAATGGGGAAGGTCTGGGATATAAAGTAGTAGCGCTACCACATGCAATCCTTTTAAATACTAAATGTATACCAATAAATAATAACCCGGTTAAGGATCATGTGGTGACTACTCCTCTGGTCAGTAATCTAGAGTCCACAGGTAAACCTGTGCAGTTTGTCACTGAACAGAAGGCTACTACTTCGGGATTGAAATATAAGGAGCTTATAGAGGATTTGTGCGATAAAGTTGAAAAAGATAATGTTGGGTCGGGTTCACAAACATCTACTTCAGAACCTAAAAATTCTAAACCAACAAACCCTAAATGTGTTTATCATCAAAATCCTGATAAAAAGAAAGAAAAAGATGTTCAAAATATCAAAACAATTAAGTTTGTTAAAGAAGGTGAAGCATCTAAGAAGGATGAGAAATAGACCTGCTCCCGACCATACTCAACCCCTCACAGAAGTTCTCCATAACCTTTCAAAGGAAGATCCTGCTACAGTTGTGGAAAATAGGGATATATTTCTCCAAATTGTCCTCATTATTAGACACTTAAAAGAAAATTTGAACTTTTTGATAAAAAACAAAGATTTTTCAAAAATAGATCTAATACTCCTCCAAGATACCAAAGGCAACACAGACAAGCTCAAAGCGAAGCTATGTTACCTAAAGTTAAACCTAGGACTATTAGTGAACCAAAAGTTCAAACCATAAGCCAGTCGTCTGTTTACCACAAACAGGCCTTGCACAAAACTGGTTTATGGAAAGAAAAATCAAGTAATGTGTCTGATAGTGAGGACAAGAAGAAGAAAGATGTGTCCTCATCCTCCGAAGGTCAGTGGGTTGAGCTCATGATATATGATATCTCTGGGAAACCCAAGCTAGTAAAGGCTTGGGTCCCCAACCTGAACTAATCATTTCCATTCTTTGTGCAGGTTGTCCGCTACAGTGCTATCACTAATACCTGGATTATTGATAGTGGGGCTTCCAGGCATATGACCGGGAATTCGTCCCTCCTTTTCAAAGTCAAGCAAATTAAAGGGGGATATGTATCTTTTGCAGGAAACAAAGGAAGATATATCACCACTCAAGGCGAAGTGGGAAACGAGAAGGTAAAGTTCGACAAGGTAAACTACGTTCAGCAATTGCAAAACAACTTGATTTCTGTCTCCCAAATTTTTGATAAGTCCTTTAAGGTTGTGTTTGATAATAAGAAGTGTTACATACTTAAGAAGGAGTATGCTATTTAGGAGGAGCAGGTTCTAATGTCGGCCTCAAGATATAATGACCTGTATGTCTTGGATCTTTCAAAAGCCTCCACAACTGAGTCTACTGCTCAGTGTTTCTTGTCAAAAGCAACTGAGAGGGATTCAGTTTCCTGGCATAGGAGAATAGGACACATCAATCCCAGGAAGATGAATCATCTGGTTCAGAATGATCTGGTGGACGGAGTTACTGTCAAGAACTTCCAGCTCCCAGATTTCTGCGTAGCATGCAAGAAAGGGAAACAGACAAAGAAGTCTCACAAATCAAAGAAAGTTTTTTCTATCCAAATTCCCCTTGAGCTTCTACATATGGATCTGTTTTGCCCTGTCAACACAAAGAGCATTGCTAGAGATTGGTATTGCTTTATGGTGACGGATGATTACTCAAGTTTCTCTTGGGTGATGTTTCTGAAAGCGAAGTTAGAGACATTTGACTCATTGAAACATCTAGTTACCACATTAGAGTCAATCTACGAGCTGAAAGTAAGGGAAATACGTTCAGACAATGGGACAGAATTCAAGAATCAGTGGATGGAGGCATTCTGTCGAGAGAAAGGGATTGTTCATCAATTCTCTTCTGCCTACACTTCACAGATGAATGGAGTTGGTGAATGGAAGAACAGGAGCTTGATAGAAACAGTAAGGACAATGCTAGCTGACTCAAAATTGCCGGTTCAATTCTGAAACTAGGCAGTGGCTAATGCATGCTATACTCTAAATCGAGTCTTACTGGTCAAACGTCATGGAAAAACTTGTTATGAGTTGCTCCAGCAACGTAAACCTAACTTGGAGTATCTAGAACCATTTGGAGCCCCCTGCATGCTGTTAAAGAAAAATCAGACTAGGAAGTTCTGCGAGAAGGCAGAAGAATGTATCTTCCTTGGCTACAGTATACCAGACAAAAGGGTTTATAATAACTCAACTGGTCAGGTAGAAGTGTGGTGCAATGTTGATGTACAAAGATACACCACCCCCTGCGGGAAAAGGACCTTCCTTCTTCTTTGACTATGATGGATTTTGTAAATCCTTTAATCTACCTTCTTTCCATTCTGATGACGAGCTGGCCACTCAATTGATGTACGATGTTCTGAATACTCCTACTCAAGACTTGACATCCTCGGCTCCATTAGAAGGTACTACTAGCCCTTAATGGGGAGAGCTAGAGATAAGTGATCCCTCCTCTGATGATGAAGAAGTTGAAACTGAAAATGTGAACCAGGAGGAACAGGTCCCTACTGCTGAAAGTACACCTGCAGCTGATCATGAAGTAATTAGAACTTCTGAACCTAGTCATTCAATAGCCACAAAAACTGATCCTGTGATTGAAAACCTGGATGATGAAGTATAAGTTCCCACAACTCCTGGAACTAGGATTAATGTGAATCATCCCCTGGACAACATCATCAGGGATCTTCTCTCGGGAGTTCAGACAAGAAATCAGCTTTACTCAGTTGACTATGCTGCGGTCATGGAAAAGGGGTACATACACGATGGGACATATTGATGTTTTGTGTCTCAAGTTGAGCCCAAGTATGTAAACGAGGCCTTAAAGGATGAGGCATGGGTAGGTGCCATGTAAGAAGAACTCCTGCAGTTTAAGAAGTTAGGTGTCTGGACACTTGTGGACAGACCAAAAGGTGCAAAAGTGATTGGCACTAAGTGGGTTCTTCGGTGTAAGAAGGATGACCAAGGGGTCATAATTAGAAACAAGGCTAGGCTAGTTGTTCAAGGGTTCAGGCAAGTCGAAAGAGCTGACTATAATGAAGTGTTTGCACCAGTGGCCAGGATGGAAGCAATTAGAATCTTCCTAGCCTATGCATCCTTTATGAAGATCAAAGTATATCAATTGGATGTGAAAAGTGCATTTCTTCATGGTGAGATCCGTGAAACAGTTTACGTCAGTCAACCTGAAGGATTCGAGGATCCTTATCATGGGATAGAGTTTTATAAACTAGACAAGGCTTTATACGGGCTCCATCAAGCCCCTCGTGCCTGGTATGAGAAACTCTCCACTCATCTGTTGAAACATGGCTTTCGTAGAGGTATAACTGACTGCACATTGTTCATAAAGGAAAAAGATGGTGATTTACTAATGGTACAGATATACGTGGATGACATAATATTCGGTTCCAAAAACGAAGAATTATGTAAAGAGTTCGAATCGGTGATTAAAGCTGAGTTTGAAATTAGTGCCATGGGAGAGATGAAGTTCTTTCTTGGTTTACAGGTAGATCAGACACCAAATAGAATCTTCCTGCATCAGACCAAATATGTTGGAGATATCCTTAGTCGGTTCGACATGGAGAATGCAACAGTAGCAGGTACTCCACTTGCCACGAACCACGATGTGGCACCCGACAAAAATGCTGATCTGGTGGATGCCACTATGTATCGAGGAATGATCGGATCTCTGATGTACCTCACAGCTTCTCATCCTGATATTATGTACGCCACGTGTCTCTGTTCCAGATATCAAGCAAAACAAAAAGTAAATCATCTGATTAGGGTAAAAAGGATCTTTCGTTATCTGAAGGGTACTCCAACACTTGGGTTGTGGTATCCTCATGATGATGACTTTGAGCGAACAGCGTATAGTGACTCAGATTATGGTGGTTGCAAGATGAATTACAAGTCAACATCTGCGGGATGTCAGTTCTTTGGAAAACGACTAGTCACCTGGCAGTGTAAGAAGCAAATGTTCGTTACTCTGTTAACATGTGAAGCTGAATACGTTGCTGCTGCAAGTTGTTGTTCACAAATCATCTGGATTCAACAGCAAATGCGAGACTATGGTTTCAATTTTTCTAACACCCTTATATTTGTTGATAACTCTGCTGATATTGATGTCACTAAAAATCCGGTCCAACACCCCAAAACTAAACACATCGGCATTACATATCACTTTATATGTGACTGTTTTAAAAAACAATTAATCGATGTTGTTAAAATTAACATGGATTTCTAACGCGCCGACCTCTACACCAAAGCGTTTGATAAACCCAGATTTCATTATCTATTAGAGGTTAATGGCATTAAAAAGAAAGATGATGTGATTCCAGACGAATCAAGTTCATAGTCCGACTCTATGTTTTATTTTTTAATTTTATTTTTTAGTTTATTTTTCTGTCTTTAAAATTTCAAAAACACAAAAAGCTTTTCGGTTTTAGAATTTTAGGGGGAGAATAGTTTTAGTTTCAGTAGTTAGTATTTAATTACTTAAAAAAAATAGGGGCGGGCAGATAAGCTGAAAAGCAAAGACATCAAATCTGTGAAATCGATTGAAGATTATGGAAAATGATAGTACACAGGGATAGAATTGTTTGGGACATCAAAAGGATTTAAATGTTTTACAATATTATATTAAAACTTACAGAAAATTATAAGTCTAAGAAGACTAAGCCAAATAAAGAAAAAATGATAGTAAGCTAGTTTGTTACAGTGGTTAGATAGAAAAAGTAGACCTAGGGGTTGCTAATCCATTATATGATGTGTCGGTAGATTCAACATAATAGACTAGTAGACTTCATTGGTGAACAAATTTAAAACTAAATCATTCAATAGGCTGTGGGTTTCCATCTCATCCCTGGTTAACACAATCAACTTATTTCCAATAAGGGGTGAAGAGCAAAATGAACGCCATAAATGTGTGCGGACGACCATAAAAGGAGCAAAGCGCATGAAAAAATGTGAAACGCAACCAAGCTAATGATAAATGTTGTTGGTGCGTTATATGTAAAATAAAATAGCTCTAACAAGAAGATAGGTTGTGTGCCTCTCTGTTGTGCGATGGCACTGACCTGAGGATAAGCACAATCTAAATATTCTAGAATTCATTGTTGTTTGCGCCTCTCTGCTATGCGATGGCACTGACCTGAGGCTTGGCATCTCTTTGAAAGCTCTTAGAATAGTTTCTTCTTGTCAAAAACCAGTAGACCGCTCAAAAATCTCCTGAGGAAATCTGATTACCATATAAGTGTGGGATCCACAAATGCTTGTTGAAATAATAAATCTAAATAATCACTAATGTACTAAATAATCACCAATGTATGTCAAAAATTTGTGTATGGATTTAGATGGACAAATATACTGACAATCATCGTGGCAGCATTCCCTGATGGTCAAAATCAATGTGTGCTACATAACAGCTCTAGCATGATTTTCTGTTAATGCTTCTGACTCTTAGATGAATAAGATTTTGTGATGGGTAAAGATAATGTTCTCTGTTATCGAAATAAATATAATTGGTCCCAAATGATTATGTTTATGCTTGTATGGTTTCAAATGAATCTTTCTAGATAAGATGAATATGTTTGAAGCTGTTCTGATTAGGGGGAGAAATTGTTTAAGGAATGTTATATTGTTTTCAACCCACCTCGAATGAAAAATACAAAAAGATGTCTTAATTGAGTTTGTTTAAAGTTTTTCTTGGCTTTAGTTATGTTTGTATCGAGTCGATGTCGGACTATGTAACAAGATGAAATCTGTGAACATCATAAATTGAACCAAACATTATCTGATAAAAGCCTGTTTCTGAAATGTTATAAAGATCACGTCTGAGGTGATCAAAAGGTTTCATTTAAAAGGATCACGTCTGAGGTGATCAAAAGTTTTTAGTTAAAAAGATCACGTCTGAGGTGATCAAAAGGTTTCATTTAAAAGGATCACGTCTGAGGTGATCAAACGGTTTTTAAGTGAAAGGATCATGTCTGAGATGATCAATGGGAATAATGTCATATATCAACGATGAGTATGTGAATTATTGGAACAAACTAAGAAAAATTCACCTGAATGACCCAATCGCACTATTGGATCATAAGTATGGGCCAGATGTACGTTTGGATCACAAGTATGAGCCAATCGCCCGAATGGACCATAAGTATGGCCCAGTCATACGATTGGATCATAAGTATAGTCCATTCACACGATTGGACCACAAGTATGGCTCAATCACACGACTGAACCATGAGGATGGACGAGTCGTACGATTGGAAGAATAAGAATGAACCAATCGCACCATTGGAAAAAGGAGTATGAGTCAGTCGTACGATTGAACCTCAGTCGCACGGATGAATCGTCCGAATGGGTCCAGTCGCACGACTAAAACTCAAATTAGTATAAATAGGGGCTCAGTCGGTCGTAGCCCTACACTTGACTTCAAAACGCTCTCAAAACCTCCGATTACCAACCCACCCATTTTCAAATTTTTCTTTGTGACTACCACTAATTTCATATTACTAACTGATTACTATCCATCTACAGGTACTGTGAGATTGAAATCATGAAAAATGAGGAAGTTAAATCAATCCGAAATGTCCGAAGGACTTAAAACATGAACCGAGACAAAGAACCCTAAAATAGAACACTTAAATGGACCTAAACGTGTATTTAAAAGACAATAAGTGTAATATCGTGTTCATGCACGTCTAATGAATCCAATCTTGATGTGTAAATGACTGTTTTGACAAGGATTCAAAATTTTGGACTCGCACAGTGCATATGCGAAAGGATATACTGATAAACATCAGTCGCACGATTGAGCCAGATGCACGATTCAATCACATGATTGAATCAATCGGTGACTCAGTCGCACGACTGACTCAACCGCATGTCATGGCATACGACTAAGTTCAGTCGGAGGCTCAATCGTATGACTGAGTTCAGTCGTATGGTTCAATCGTACGATTGAACCAGTTGGATATAATCTGTTCTAACTCAAATGTTATTTCTTGTGAACATATCTAACGTGTTTGTTACTTGTGTTGCAGTAAAATGGCTGATAGATGGACGATGAGCACTAATCACAATTTTGTGCTTATCTCGACTCTACGTCTCGGAACGCTTCAGAGTTTGTTGGGATCATTTAGTTCCTTCGACGATCGAGGATCTATAGAGTAGTATCTGCTCCCTGCACACAGTATCGATCCGTACAGCAGGCATTCTGGGAGAATGCAGTGGTCGATCACTCGGTTGAGCCGTACAGGAGCCGAAGTTCTATCTTTGGTCAAGATATTGATATCGACGAAAACGATTTTAGGAGAGCCTTGGACTTGGGTGAGGATGGAGACCACCCAACCAAGCTACATTCCCTGACAGTTAGAGGTTGTTTCTTGAGGATCAAGTACACCGGCGACATTAATGCCGGCGTGCTTAACAAGAGCAACATGTGCCCGCAGTTCAAGTATTTGGCACATGTGATCCTCAAGTGCATCGCGTCTAGGAGAGGAGGATTTGATGAGATGAGTGACCAAATCCAGAATGCATTTGCTGCACTGGTACTGAACCACCCGTTCAGTTTCTCGAGGATGTTCTTCAGCTATTTGAGGGAGAACATAGAGGCAAAGGGGAAGGAGGGTTTTTGTATGTACCCTAGGTTTCTCTAGATGATTATAGACGAGAAGCTCCCCTCGCTGCCCAAGAATAAGGACGACGAGGTAGTATTAGAGGTTATGGATGATACTACCTTGGGAGGATGATGGTGTACCGGGGTAAGCAGGTGAAGCCCCCGGTTAGGAGGCTGTTTAGTCATCTGGCCAACGTCGACTATGTCGCGCCAGCCAGAAAGAGGTGGCGCCACGATGACAGTGATTCCGATGTTGAGCCTATCATGGTTCAAGATGAAGACGATGATGATAATGATAACCAAGATGATGGTCAAGGTGGTGGAGAGGAGGGCTCGAGCCAATCACGAGCCACTTACACGTCTATTATTCCTCCACCACTTCAGCAGAGTGGTTCTTCAGCTCCTGGTGGATCCGAGCAAGCTGCCATCCACCAGGACTTTCTGATAGATGATGATGATGATTCTGATGCCTCTCACCAGTAGAGTCGGTAGCCGGGTTGTGGCTACCGAGAATGGGAAAGAGGTGGTTGGTGGACGCCAAACTGGTACTGAGGGTGGTGACACTGATATCACAGATCCAGCATACACACCCAACCAGCCGATAAGCCTAGGGGGAGCCCCGATTGCCAAGGGTTCCAGGAGGAAAAGGATGGCCCAACCCTATGGCAAGAAGGGTAAGAGGCAGAGGATTATTCTGATCAGTTCTTCCACCACCACAGCCACTGCCACTACCACTCTCACCGACACTACCACCACTACTGCCACTGACACTCCTACCACCACTCATATATCCACATCTACCTCACCCACCATACTCAAAACGGTTCCACCACAATCCATTCCCACTCCTACTCCTATCTACACCACATCCACCACTACACCTACCATTCCCCAATCCAGCACATCCTTCCAGTTCCCACCTCCACAGAGCTCTCCTCTACTCATGGTTGGGTTAGAGGAACAGTTGGCCAGCATAAACAGATTAGTGCTTAAGCTGTTGGCAACTGATGATCTGAGGGCCAGCCAGCTGAACCAACTGATGGCTGTCAATGCAGCACAGGCAAGGAGATTGCACAGCTTACTCAGAAGAACAAAGCTCATGAGAGAGCTTTAGTTCGAGCTCATAATTCCCTACAAGCTCAAACGAGCTAATGTTTGTATCTGCTAAACGGATTGAGGAGTTGGAGAAAAAGAACAAGAAGATGATGTTGAGGCTGAAGGGAATGAAGGGTGAGCGCCTCTGGAGATTGAGGGTGATGGAGACGATGATGGATATGATAATGATGATGATTCAAGTGATGATGAATCAGAAGAAGAAGGTGATGAGGAGGAAGCCGGAGGGAGTGGAAAGGAGAAAAAGGGTGATGATGATGATAAGGATGATCCAGCAGGTGATGCAACTGCATCAGCCTCGACTCAATCAACAACGGAGAGACGCACGAAAAGAAATCAAGATCAAGGAGCCTCGTCCTCAGCTCGTCAAGCTGAAGAGTCACAAGAACAAGACAAAAGTAATGATTAAGATGTTTATGTATTTGAAACCTTTTATACTTGAATCGTGTATTACATTAATGTAATTAATAATTTACGTTTAAATGTCTTGATTAATGATTAATGTGTGATTTGTTGAATGTTTAATCGAGCAGATGAAGCTCAACAGACCGATGAGTATGATGTCGCTCCCCTTAAGCAAATCAAGACTCAACTCACTATGATTCTTTATTTGTAAGGGATTGTAAGACGGTCTGTAAGCTACACTCTAGAGGAAGGAGAGATTATCCACGACCTGACAGACGAGCAGCTTGCAGATATGTTCAGACTAAATCTTGATGGGCTTGTCAAAGATGCTCCGGAAGTAGAGGTTGTGAGTGACGAGGAGCTACAAGGTGTGGATGAGATAGAGATCGAGGATGTCATGTTAGACTACTATCCTCAGTACACTGACCCTGAGGGCAATGTTATCCCCAACTTGGGTCAAACATTTGGTAATGATACTTTTGACAAGCTAGATGAGAAAGAGAAAGAAAAAGAAAAGGATGAAGGTAAAGCCCAAGCTACAGATGCTAATGTTGATCTAAAGAAGGCTGAATGGGCTGCGTGTTTAACAGAGATGAAAGCACAACATGAACCTACAAAGTTGAATGCCTACACCAAATTGTACAGAGTTAAGAGACATTAGAAAGTGTCAGGCAAGATCATTAGTTAGGCTTATTTTAAGGATTTGGATGTGTATGCAGTGAAACGGGAGAAAGGAATTGAGTACTTCAGATATCCACATGATCTGAAGACTCTCTCTGGTTTTGAGTTGAACAGATTGACTTGTTTAGATCTTTTGTATGCCAACCCGAGGAAGATGTCGGGATGGTTTGAGATAGCATTGAAGAAAGAATACCACACCAGATGGGTAAACTTCAGACCTCAACAACCTAAGAGGTTTATTCATAAGACTTAAGTTGACCCTATCTATGGAAGGCCTAAGGTGGTGTTGAAGTGGAGTCCCCCACGCATAATGTCTAAGATTCCTTTACAGGAGATGCCTCAGGACTTAACTCCACACTTTAAATGGTGGTATTACGATTGGAGGACGGGGGAAGCGGTCATAGTTTTGAACAGAGAAGGACAAATAGAGACGATCAGGCTATTCGACCTAATGTGGCTTACAAACTTGTCTGCTGACAATGTCTACACATTATACAAGTGGCCACTGTTCTATGACACGTAAGATATTATACAAGCTCTCTAGTTCCAACATGTTATACGACTCTGCTTCGCTTTTAAGATACATGAAGGAGTCACCAAAGAGGAGAAGTATAAGAAATTTCAAGAACATGTGAAGAATGTTAGACAATAGGATAAACTAGGTCTAAGGGGGAGTTTGTTGATACATTATGTTCCTAGTTTATGTACTTAAATGTACAAGTCTTTCATTTTTTACATATATGTAATGCAAGTGCTTAAGGAAATATGATATGCGTTTTGATATTTATTTGTCTTTAATATATCATATTCTTATTGTATTCAGTATTATTCATATGTATGAATATTATATATAGGTTTGAGGTTGTTGTACATAGTTCTAAGTCAATAATGATTCAGAAATATGTTCAATTTAGTCAGGTGGTCATTCATACTAATGGACCATACTTATGGACCATACGCATGAATGAACCATTCTTATAGACCAGTTGCACGACTGAACTAGGAGACTGGATCAGTCGTATGACTAAGACACAAGATTGACTCAGTCGCACGACTGAACCTTCAATCGTGCGTACGAGTCAAACGCATGAGTCAGTCGCACGATTGAACCATGCTAAAAGCTCTGTCGTACGAATGGATACTGAAAACCTATAAATACCACATAATTCGTGGAAAAATGTAACACCCGGTTATTTACCTATTTTGAAGACGACAAAGGAAGAAAAGAAATAAAGTCCAAAGTCGAGGGACCAAACTCACCAATGAAAGAAAGCTGGGTGAGTGGGGGTATTTAAGGGAGAGGGCAGCCCTTACCCTCTCCCAACACCCACATAATTCAGCCAAACAAGAGAAGAGAAGAGAGAAAGGAAGAAAAGAGGAAGAAAAGTTGGTTCGGGTTGGTTCGAGTGAGCAAGACTGTTGAGAAGCGAGTAAAATGGCAGATTGGGTTCGGTATGACTGCATTCCGCACCAGTTAGGGCTGGGCGACCGACTGGAGGCCATACGGCTGACTGGAGGGCGATTGGGGTTCAGTCACATGATTGAGGTTCAGTCGCACAACTGGGGGTCCAGTCGCATGGGGAGTCATGCGACTGAGATCCCAGTC
This sequence comes from Flaveria linearis, assembly GCA_024085815.1. Lineage (NCBI taxonomy): Eukaryota > Viridiplantae > Streptophyta > Magnoliopsida > Asterales > Asteraceae > Flaveria > Flaveria linearis. The sequence goes on from CM044011.1 coordinate 30,616,403, forward strand.
GCATAGGTGCTCATTCGCATGAGGTCAATTCGCGTGAGGTACATTCGCATGAGGTCCATTCGCATAGTGTTCATTTGCACGATTGAGAGTTCATTCGCATGATTGGGTGTTCATTCGCATAGGTGTTCATCCGCATAGGTCCAATCGCATGATGTTCAGTCGCATGAAGGCCGTGTGACTGAAGGGTGCCCATACGCCCAAATAGGGTTGTTGTACCCGAGGAGGAACATAGTTAAAGTACTGACTTTCGGGGGAAAGTGCAGATGTAAGTTTTGACATGGAAGTTCCCGTAGGTACACGTAAGATGACCATGGGGAGCTTAGAAGTAAGGTAGGGCATGATGATGATGATGTTGCATGTTTATGCATGATGTATGTTATGTATGTATGATGATGCCCTGTATAGTAATGTTATAGTGTATACTGATGTTTCTTCTTATGATGTATGTTTATCTTTCCCGTGGCTTTACGTGTCATGTTAATGAATGAAACAAAAGTATTATGAAACGTAAAGTGAAAGATAATGAAAGAGGAACATGATGAATGAATGCATGCATTAATGAAGAATGAGAGTAAGAAGGACTTGCAAGCAAATAAAGGAGGTGAGCGACATTGTTATTGCAACAGACTCGAAATGGGACCCTTGTCTTGCGACCTCAGTAATCGTGGCTGTGTGCTACGAAGAGGGTAAAATCTTGACACTGGGATTAACCATTGTATAGAACCATCGCTGCATATCCTAGGTACTGTGGCCAGGAGGGTACGGTGCGCTAATATAGAAGGTCTATAATAGGCCTAGGTCCAGTACCATGATACAGAAGGATATTGCATGTGGAAATGGTACATAAAACCTCTACCTTAGGTGTTATGGCCAGGAGGTGCGATGCACCGTTATAGAAGGTCTATGATAGACCTAGGTCCAACACCACAAAACAGAAAGGTTTGTATATAGTAATGGTACACCCAAAACTTTACCTTAGGTACTGTGGCCAGAAGGGTACGGTGCGCCGATATAGAAGGTCTATGATAGGCCTAGGTCCAGTACCGCGAAACAGAAAGGTAAGGTTTATGGGTGATGTAAAGAACAGAGGTAAAGATGAAAGAGTAAGAAAGTTAAAGACGAACAATGAATGAATGAAAGTTAAAGAATGAATGAATGAAAGTAATGAACGGAAGAGTATAATGATAAAGTATGAAATGGGATCCTTACCACTCGACCTCCGTAATCATGGTTGCGTGCCGTGAAGAGGGTAAAGTTGGACAGGATCTATATAAAAGCAAAAGATAACGAATGATGAAGATGATAATGACATTATCTATGTGTATGTATAATGTGTAATAGCATTAAAGTAAAGAAACACTTTTAAATAAAAGTAAAGTATGTTTTATTATAAAACTAGAACTCACTCAGCAACGCTGACTTTTTATGTGTTTCCAGTTGGCAGGTAAGGTTGCTGAGGATGGCACGGGGCGGCTACTCGGCTCTTTTGGATGGCATTCTTTTGTATAATGCTTTTGTGATGTAATGAAACAATATATGTTTTGTAATTGATTAACGTTGTATAAACTTGCAAAAGCATTTATATTAAAACGAAAAGTTATTTCACAGTTTCCGCTGTATGATTTTAGTAAATATTATATAATGATGTGTTTTAAGTGTGATGATGACCAGCTGTAAGCGTCCCGGGGACGGGGCCTTACAAGTTGGTATTAGAGCCAAAGTTTAAGTGAAATAGGTAAATTTTCAAAATAAACCTAAACTTAAACTGAGAATAGGACGGAAAAGGAAGGGATGCCAATCTGAGTAGCTGCGTGCCATTAGGTATTTTCTTTAATGTTAACTGGTATTATGTGCACATGTTATGTGGTTATGTGTTGCTGGTAGATTTAGATACTGATGTAGTCAGGACAGGTAATGCTCGGGGTACGAAGAGTAAAGTAAGTGGCTAATCACAACTGGCCACCGTAATTAGGGACTTACTATACTTGACATAAACTGAGCTATTCCCTTGAATGACCGTGTTGGTGTTTAAATCTTTCAATATGTGATAGAGGATGGCCGATGGTAGATCATCCAAAGCCTCACATGGTGGACTTGGTGCTGCATCACGGCCCAAAAAAGGCAGACCTAGAGTTGAGAAGGTGGTTCCTGAGGGACCCGAGACCCCTCATCCAGAGGGTGGTGATGAGAGTGCCAATCTAAGGCCTCGGTGAAAAAGGCGATGGTTGAAGAGGTGCATCAGGTCATGCAGACGATCTTACCGTCTGTGGTGACCGAAGTGATAAAGGCTGTACGGGAAGGGGAAAGACAAGAGAGGAACCGGTCCTCGGGAGGACGGGAGCAACCGAAGACTGAAATGATTCCCTCCGATAATGAGGAGGAGGAGGAGCCTGTGCAGGAGTCAGCACGAGGCTGTAACTACGGGGCATTTCAAAGGTGTAAGCCCCCTTCTTTCGATGGAAACGGCACGGCTGCTGCTGCTCACCGATGGGTGAGGGAAATAGAAGTTGTTCTAAATATCAGCGAGTGCCGGGAGGACCAAAAGGTGAAGTTTACTGCCAATTCTTTATGGACTCGACTTTATGCTGGCGGGACAACATAGTCCAGGCTGAGGGTAGCAGGGCCATTGGGAGGATGGGATGGCCTGAACTGAAGAAGTTGGTTATTGAGGAGTTTTGTCCTCACCGAGAAATGGATAAAGTTGAAAAAGAGTTCCTGCAGTTGGAGGCGGGGACGATGACGCATCAGTAATACACCACCAAATTCAACAAAATGGCACGGCTGGTGCCGGATCAGGTGACACTTCCATCGCGAAAGATCAAGAGGTATATTCAAGGTTTGTCGGCGGATATTCGCAGGCATATGATCGCTGCCTGACCGAGCACGTTTAGGTCGGTGGTGGACTTGGCGGGAAGACTGTATGATGAATGGGCTGTAGTGGTGGTGGCTGAAGGTAGTGGGAACGGTGGTGGTGATAGGAACTGGAATGGGAAGAGGTTTGGTCGGGGTAATGCCTCGACGAGTAACAAGAGGGCACGGGTGGATGACCGCCGTGTGGTCACGTCGAGTGCGGGTATGAAGAAGTGCGATAAGTATGGGAGAGAGCATAGTGGGGAATGTAGACTGGGGTTGAACGTGTGCTTCAGGTGCGGGAAGCCGGGGCATATAGCCAAGGACTGTCGTGCAATCCGATGCTTTAACTGTGGCGTGGAGGGCCACGTAACTAAGGATTGTAAGAAGCCAGGGGCTGAGAATTCCAGAGCAGGGAAGAAGACGGTAAGTAAAGGACTGAGGGCGAGCGCCAGGGCATTTACTATGACCCAAGAGGAGGCTAGGACGGACCCTGATGTTGTGTCCGGTACGTTTCTGGTGAACCAAACTTTAGCTTCTGTGTTGTTTGATTCCGGTGCCAGTAGAAGTTTTATTTCTGCTGCTTTCTGTGCTAAACTGTCTGTTAGTAGTAGACGTGTTGATGCGCCATTTGATGTAGAAACCGCCATAGGTAAGTCTACCAGGATTTCAGAGATGATAGAGGGCTGTGATGTGGAATTAGAGGGTCATAAATTTCCGGTTAGACCATTTGTGATGAATGGTTGGCGACGAGGTGAACATCGCTGCTAACCTTCAGCGGCTTGATACCCTTTAGGGTCAAGTCAATGCACTAAACGTAGTACCGGAGCCTGACGAGGAAGACCCAGAGGAAGAGCCAGAAGAGCAGCCAGAGGATGAGCCTGAGGATAGCACTGGATCAGTCGATTCACATTGATTTACTTTCTTTATTCATTCTATTCGTTTATCAGACTTTCGTTCATTTCACACTTATATGGGAAGGGTTGTTTCCCATCCGACTTATGTTTCTGAATTTTGATATTTGGTTTGATTAATTGTAGACGTACTTACAATTTATTTTGCCAGAAATTATTATTTGAACATTTAGTTGTGTGTGCTAAATTCTTTAATTACTTATGCTTAAATGAAGTTGATATGTTACATATTTACTTATTTTTGTATGTTATGATTGTTAAGAATGTCTGGACGTGGACGTGGTAGTGGTTCCATCAATATGACTCCAGCAGAATTGGACGCCCTCATAAAGCAACATGTGGCTAATGCACTGGCTAACCACAACCCTAATCCTCAACCCGCTCTTATCGGTAAGCAAAACCCAATCCATATCTAACATTAACGTTTTGTGAGTCTCGTGGGTTGTAACATTCATTCCATACTTCCAAAGTTCTGATCTAAATTCATTACAGGTCAAGGAACTTGCACATACAAGTCCTTTATGGGCTGTAAACCAAATCCGTTCACCAGAGCGAAAGGAGCCGTAGGACTGATACGATGGTTCGAGAAGCTAGAATCAGTGTTCAAGATGTGCAATTGTCTTGGGGAAAATCGGGTTAAATACGCCACCGGCACCCTGGACGGAGCTGCTTTATCCTGGTGGAACACCAAGGTACAAATGCTGGGAGTTGAGATCGCCAATCAGACATTTTAAGACTTTGATGAAAGAAGAATACTTCCCTCGGGAAGAGATACAGAAATTGGAGATGGAGTTCTGGAATCTCAAGATGACAGGTTCCGAGATTGATTCGTACACCACTTGATCTCACGAACTTGCTACCTTGTGCCCCAACATGGTCAACCCTCCTTCTCTAAGGATCGAAAGATATCTGCACGGATTGTCTCCGGAAATCCAGGGAATGGTCACTGCTTCCCGACTAACTACCATACAGGAGGCAATTAGACTGGCACATAGACTAACTGACCATGCAGTAACACAAGGAAAACTACCTCCACGCGGTTCCACTTCTACCACTACTGATGGCCATAATAAAAGAAAGTGGGAGTTTGGCCCCCATAACAAGCAGAACTCTTCCCAGCAGCAACCACAGCAACAGCGGAGGTTTGACAACTTCCGCCAGTCCAACGAAGCTTCTTCATCTTCTCAACCTGGTAGTAGCTACACTAGGACGTTGCCCAAATGCAATAAATGCAACTATCACCACAATGGAACTTGCGGCAAAAACACATGTGAAAGGTGTGGCAAATTCGGTCATGTTGCCAAGAACTGTCGGGTGATTCTAACTGCTAGGCCGACGACACATCAAGGAGAACAAAGGGGTTGCTACGAATGTGGTGAAGTGGGACATATCAAGCAAAACTGCCCAAAGCTAAGGAGGAACAATGGTGATGGAAACAACTCTAACAACCGTAACAACAACGGAAATGGCTCAGGAAATGGAAGTGGTGGTGCCAAGGGCAGGGCGTTCGTCATAGGCTCAGGTGAGGCTCTTAATGATCCTACTATAGTATCTGGTAGATTTCCTGTAAATGGTCATTATGCCTTTGTTTAATTGATTCTGGTGCCAATAAGAGTTATATGTCCAACAAGTTTAGTAAAGTGCTAGGATAGTACCTACTGACTTGAACCCTGAGCATGCCATAGAAATAGCTCTCACAAAACCTTACATTCTTTTGTTTACGGTTTGTTCAGAAACCCTCGGAGATCCTATCTTGCCTATGTTCCAGATAACTAATCAGCTTACTTACTGACCAGCTTACTTACTAGTAGTTCGTCGTTAACGTGTATGTTCTAAATTTCGAGACGAAATCCCCTTCAACAAGGGGATGATGTCACAACTCTCGTGAAACCTACATTCCTTATGAAACCTTACATTTCTTTATTTCGGGTTTGTTTCAGAAACTCCCAGAAAAAAAACCTACCTTGTCTACATTCCGGATAACTGACCAGCTTGTTCACTAGCCGTTCGTTGACCCTGATGCTCTAATTTTCGGGACGAAACTTCCTTCAACTAGGGGATGATGTGACAACCCGTATCTCTAAAGTTAAAACCCTTCTGATTGTTTCCATTATCATTACCGTTTATCAACGCTATTTAACGTTGTTATTAGTCCATAATCATAATTACTAATAGTATATAACTATAACTAGACCAGCCCTATTTATCATGAATATTAGTACATACTTATAACTAACTCTAACTTAATCTAAAAACTATTATCAAAAGACCTATTCATAAAAATAATTAAGCATCAATTGTGTGGGTTTATCACCACCAACAACCCTTCCCCCTTAACCGCCCCTTCCCCCACGATTTCTTAGCAGTCACCCTCCCTTTCCATTCACAACCATATATACCTAATCCCTCCCCAACCCTCGACACTTTTAAACCCTCGATTGTTCTTGCGCCCGTACCCTAAACCCTTCGCTAAATTTTGTCGTCGCCAATAGCGAACCATCACCACTGCCTACCGTGACTCGCTCTCGTCCGCCTGTACGACGATTCCGATCGTAGCCTCTCGTCTGCTTGTACGGTACGTCGTCTCTCTCACATCGTGCGTTTGGCGTCGGTCATAGTTTCGGTTGCCGTCTCGGTTGTTTAACCTGTATTGCATGTACCGACTGACCCTCGGTGTTATGCGTGAGTTTCTTTTGCAATTGTATGTATGTATGTTGCTTAATATGTATGTATAGGAACCCGTATGTTTCTGCGTATCTGTTGATATAAGTGTGTGGTTGTTCGGGGTGGTCGACTTTGGGTTTGATCATTGTGTTTCCATTCTCGGGGGTGCTTGGATGTGTATGCCCAATGTTCTGGGAATGATAGATATATATATATATACATATCATGGTTGTGTGTGTGTTTCTATGTAGGCATATATATATATTCGGTAAGTATGTATGCATGCGTAGGTATGTGTAGGTGTGTGGGTGATTGTGTGTGTTGAGATGTTAATGTGGTGTGTTGACTTTCACGTGGGGGTGTTTGGGAAATTCTGCATGTATGTGTGTGTGATGACATGAGTTTGTCTGTGATGATATGTGTGTTTGTTTTTTTTTTCTTTCTGCTACATGCATGTATGAATGTGTGTGTTTTTCTTTGATTTAATTGAAGGTATATGTGTATGAATATGTGTGTTCTTTGATTTAAATTGAATGTGTATGTGTTTGAATGCATGTATAGGCATATTATAAACGAGTATGTATAACCTAAATTAATTTGGCCGAGAGGTCCTAATGAATAATTATGGGTTATCATTCACGTGGATTGATGTTTTTACGTATGTGTGTGTATAATATATTGCGCGCATATGTAATATATACTATACGTGTATGTAATATATATATATATATATACATATATATATGATATATTATATGTGCTTTTTTTGTTTAGGTCGTTGTGCGTTCATGTTGTATGGCGAAGTATTATGGAACATATGGATGTTATTATAAAAGATATGTAGTAATAATATATAAAAATTACATTTGTAATAGTAATTGAGTTATGTGGATTAATATGAATTGAGTTGGGTGTGCTTGCTTGTAAAGGGGGAACGTCGGCGGTCTGTACTGGAACCGAACCGCGAACGCGAAACCGTACGATTCATTGTGAATATATTAAATGACGTTCAGGTTAACCGGAAACTCTAATCTTTGTGCTATCGTTTACTGTTGCTGTGCATTTAAGGTGAGTTCTCAGCCCCGTTTTTAATTACTTTCTTGGGGTGAAAGAAACGTGGGAAACAAATTCATTTTCATTGATCAGTATTACTGTAATATCACTTATTTACTAGTGTGATGCAACTTAAGTCCTCATTCTCGAACCGTTAATGTATGTAGTATAGCAAGGTAATTCTGAGTAGATCTACTGGGTCTGACAATATAACACCCTCAAAATTCATAACAATAATATAATAAGGAGGGTGCTACTAGTTGGGTTGTTATAACGACTCAGAGACTACACACGCAGCGGAACTTTTTCATATTTTAAAAACTGTTTACATCATTAAACATATTTACAAGACTTTAACCAACATTCAGAACTTTATTAAAGCTTTAAGTACTTCATTCCCCAAAACCCAACTTTAATGGCCAGTATCATACACCATAACCGGAAGCTAACTCTGTGGGGGACCATCACGGGCACCTCTAATACTACCTGGCATGCATTAGAAAACAAACACAAAATCAGATAAACTGGTGAGTTCTAACATACACCACATTTCAATAGTAACAATTCATCAATTGTTATCACACCAAATGATCCACACACACATTCATCAGTCCATTTATTTTTCTCAGTATTGATATGCATATCGAATACCCACAAGGTATTTATTGACATCTTTTTTATCAATTTTAATTTGGTGGGTGAAACCTCCACCTCGCGCGTTGACGGGTCAAACCTCCGTCTAGAATTTGGTGGGTGAAACCTCCACCTCGCGCGTTGACGGGTCAAACCTCCGTCTAGAATTTGGCGTTGACGGGTCAAACCTCCGTCTATAATTTGGTGGGTCAAACCTCCACCTCGCCATTCACCACAATTTACCATTTTCAACTCATTTTCACATCTTGATTTATTTATATGCATGCCAGTGCCCGATTTTGTCAAACAACATTTGTCAAACGATATTAACACATAAAAAGGGCAATTAGAACTCACCTTAATGCTTTCAGCAAGTGTTTACCAATTCAAATACACTAGGGCAGCTAAAACTTCTCTTTCTCAATGCAACCTAAAACAACAACCCTAACTTAGTCAAACCACCCCTAGCTGATCACTTCACACGACTAAGGCTATACGACTGGACTCATTCGTACGACTGAAGATACGACTGAGCTTAGTCGTACGAATGAACCATACGACAGAGGTGCGAATGAGCTATAACAGGGTTTGTGCGAATGACCTCCATTCGTACGATTGGTTCATGCGACTGAACTTCAGTCGCACGTTTGAACAATGCGATTGACTCAGTCGTACGAATGGGCATGCGACTGGGCTCATTCGCCTGAAACGGATCAGCAGCTGTGTTCTTACCATATTTGATCCAAAAATTCAAGTTTTAACCGTTCAGATTATACCATATTCACAACAGAACATATACACCTCATTTACAACCGTTTCGGGTCCTTATTTCATCAATCTTCACAAAAACTAGGACCCGAACCTTCACTTTTCAGTTTAACAGAAAGATTTAACAAAAACCCAGATTAAAAACATGTTTTTGGATCAATTTCAACCACCTACACAGCTTAACATATTCAAGAATCGATCCGCACCAAGCAAAACTTACCAAAACGGAGCTAGTTTACTCAATATAGCAAGAGCAGGGGTGTTGGGGTTCAAAAGGGACGAGAGGGTGAGAATATAGCAGATAAAATCTGCTTCTAACACCCTTAACCGCCTTACTTATGCTACATGCCAATTTTTAGCCGACTTACTCAATCGTACGACTGGACCCATTCGCATGGCTCAATCGTACGACTGAGCCCATACGCCCTTCATTCGTGCGATTGGGCCCCATTCCTACGCATGGCGTACGACTGAACACTAATCCTAATAAATAAATAATTATCAAACTTTTTGGATGTTACAAGTCTACCCACCTTATTTAGGGTTTCGTCCTCGAAACCTGACTAAAACAAATGAGGGTAGTTCCGTTTCATCTCTTCTTCTGGTTCCCAGGTTGACTCAGATCCTTGGTGATGTGCCCACTGCACTCGGACTAAGCCAATGCTTTTGTTTCTAAGTTTCTTCTCCTTACGATCCATAATGGCTACAGGTTGTTCAACATAATTAAGCTTCTCATCAACCTCAATATCATCTAATGGTATATATTGAGTTTCATTAGCTAAACACTTCCGTAACTGAGAGACGTGGAAGGTTGGATGAATAGCACTTAGTTCTTCAGGCAAGTCCAACCTATACGCCACGTACCCTACTTTCTCCACTATTGGGAAAGGTCCAATAAAACGTGCACTTAGTTTACCCCTCTTTCTAAATCGAATAATACCTTTCCATGGAGAAACTTTCAGTAAAACGAAATCCCCAAATTTAAATTCCAATGGTTTTCTTCTACGATCTGCATATGATTTCTGCCTGCTTTTCGCTTCTCTAATACGATTTCTGACTATTTCAAACTTTGACATTGTTGCTTCAACTATTTCACTATTACCCAATTCACGTTGCCCCATATCTCCCTAATATAGTGGAGTTCTGCACTTTCTTCCGTACAATATCTCAAACGGGGACATTTGAAGAGTAGCTTGATAACTGTTGTTGTAAGCAAATTCGGCTAAAGGGAGATGACTATCCCAGCTCCCTCCAAAATCAATACTACACGCCCGTAGCATATCCTCCAATGTCTGAATAGTTCTTTCACTTTTACCGTCTGTCTGGGGATGATAGGCTGTACTAAAGTAAAGTCTAGTTCCCATGGCTTCGTGAAATTTTCTCCAATATCTGGAGGTAAATCTGGCATCTCTGTCAGACGTGATGCTTTTCGGAACTCCATGTAATCTAACTATTTCTTTAGTAAAAATATCAGCTAGCTTTTCCACTGAATATGTTTCCCGTATTGGTAGAAATAAAGCACTCTTGGTTAGCTGATCTACCACTACCCAAATAGTATCATAACCTTTTGGTGTACGGGGCAACTTTGTTATGAAATCCATAGTCAGATCATCCCACTTCCAAACTGGAATAGCTAATGGCTGCAATAATCCATAAGGTTTCTGATGTTCAGCTTTTACTTGGGCACAAGTCAAACATCTATTTACATACTGCATTACATTAAATTTCATCCCTGGCCACCAATAATCTTGCTTCAAATCTTGATACATCTTAGTCATGCCTGGGTGAATGGAATACCTAGATTTGTGAGCCTCATCTAGTATCATATCACGTAAAGCCAACGGAACCCACATTCGACCAAATCTAATTTTAACACCATGGCTATTTTCTTCTAAATATTTTTCTTGACCAACCATTCTCTCTTTCTTAATATTTCCTTCTTTTAACGCTTCCAGTTGGGCTTCTTTCAACTGTTGCATGAGATCAGGAGTAATCACAAGTTTATACGCTTTAACCTTAATCGGTTCATACTTCTCCTTTCTGCTCAATGCATCAGCAACCACATTTGCTTTCCCGGGGTGATACAAGATTTCACAATCATAATCTTTGATTAACTCCAACCATCGCCTCTGTCTCATATTCAAATCTTTTTGTTCAAAGAAATACTTCAGGCTCTTATGATCAGTAAAGATGGTACACCTCACTCCATATAAGTAGTGTTGCCATATTTTAAGAGCAAAAACTACAGCTGCTAATTCTAAATCGTGGGTTGGGTAATTGACTTCATGGGTCTTCAACTGTCTAGAAGCATAAGCAATAACTCTTCCACGTTGCATTAAAACACACCCAAGTCCTTGATATGATGCATCAGATTATATTACTAAATCTTCTACACCTTCTGGTATTGCTAATACTGGGGCTTGTGTTAATCGGTTTTTCAGTTCCTGAAAAGCAGCTTCTTGTTCCTTATTCCATTCATACTTAACGTCCTTTCGAGTTAACTTCGTCAATGGGGAAGCAATTTTAGCAAAATCCTGAATGAATCTCCTATAGTATCCTACCAGTCCTAAGAAACTACGAATTTCTGAAGGACTTTTAGGAATTCCCCAGTTCACCACAGCTTCAATCTTTGCAGGATCCACCAATATTCCATCCGCATTCACCATATGACCCAAAAATTGCACTTCTCTTAACCAAAATTCACACTTCGAGAATTTTGCATACAACTTATTCTTCCTCAAGGTTTCCAATACTTCTCGAATGTGACAAGCATGATCTCCTTCGTTCTTAGAATAGATCAATATATCATCTATAAACACAATCACCGGTTTATCTAGCATCGGTCTACATACTCTATTCATCAAATCCATGAATGCAGCAGGAGCATTCGTTAACCCAAACGACATCACCAAAAATTCATAGTGCCCATATCGCGTACGAAAAGCTGTCTTTGGTATGTCTTCTTCTCTTACCTTCAACTGATGATACCCAGATCTAAGATCTATCTTTGAGAACCAATTAGCACCTTGGAGTTGATCAAACAAATCGTCTATACGGGGTAATGGGTATTTATTCTTGACAGTCAGCTTGTTTAGTTCTCTATAATCTATGCACATCCTCAAACTGCCATCTTTCTTCTTTACAAATAGTACTGGAGCACCCCACGGTGAAGAGCTGGGTCGGATAAAACCCTTGTCTAATAATTCCTGTAATTGCTTCAGGAGTTCCTTTAATTCAGCCGGTGCAAGTCTATAAGGGGTTTTAGCGACAGGTTTTGCTTCAGGTATTAAATCAATTTTAAACTCAATTTCTCTATCAGGAGGTATACCCGGTAGATCCTCAGGAAATACATCGGGGAAATTATAAACTACTGGAACATCTTCTAACTTCCTCGTCTCCTTAGCAGTATCAACTACATATGCTAAGAACGACTCACAACCCCTATTCAATAATTTCTCAGCTTTAATCATAGATATGACCTTCACCCCAATATCATGATCATCACCAAAAACCATTACCGAATTACCATCTAGTGCTCGCAACACAATCATCTTTCTTTTGCATATTATCTGGGCCTCAAACGTAGATAACCAGTCCATTCCCAATACTACATCAAAACCTCCTAATTTCATCATATGTAGCCTAGCAGGAAATTTTGCACCTTCTAATTCGATAAAACAATCATCTATTACCTCACTGACAACTATAAATTCATCAGAAGCAGTTTCTACTGAAAAGGCAACGTCTAGTTTTGATGGTTTAACTTTTATTAAGGCATGGAATTTTTTGATATGAAACTTCTATTAGCCCCTGAATCAAATAAAACTCTAGCAGGTACATCATTAACAAGAAACGTACCCGACACAACATCCAGTATTGCCTTAGCCTCCTCCGTAGTCATTGTAAAGGCTCTCCCCACAGTACCGCTACTACCACTCACGCTGCCTTTACTCGGTCCTCCCACTACACGAATAGGAACCGGTCCAGGTATAAGTTTTGGACATTCAGATTTCATATGTCCCATCTCCCCGCATCCATAACACCGAAGTTCTGGACATCTGGAAACGAAATGTCCAGGCTTCCCGCATTTACGACATGCCGGGTGATTCAGTCTACATTCCCCTCTATGAAACTTCCTGCATTTATTACACCGAGGAGGGGGACCTACAAAACCCCTAGCATTAAACTTTCTCTTTTGCGGCCCACTCTGTCCATACATAGGCCTTGAACTCAGTGAAGCTTCCTGATAACTCACCACTTCCTCTTTCACCACAAGTTTCTCAGACTCAGCGACTTCCTCATACATATCCGCGGCCAAATTCACCGTGGCTTGGTAAGTAGAAGGAGAATTAGACTTGACCAGCATTCTCACCTTAGGGGGTAATCCCTGGATATATCTAGTAATCCTCTTTGTCTCAGGAGTTACTAAATGAGGTACCAAGCGTGCCATTTCTTCAAATCTAGAAGTATACTCTTTATGACTTAAACTGCCTGCTTGAAACTGTAAAAACTTGATCTCAATTCTGTCCATCTCGCCCTTCGGACAGAACTTTTCTATCACCAGTTCTTTAAAAGTTTCCCACGTCATCTGACTTACGGCGGCCTCACCCATGGCCTGTTCCACTGTATCCCACCAGTACAAGGCTTCTGCTTGAAAAGAGTGCACTGCAAAGCCCACCTTCTAATCTTCCTTGCATCTACTAAGTTTAAACGCCGCTTCCATCTCTCGTAACCATTTGTAAGTTACTACTACATCCTTCTGACCTTCAAACTTAGGCGGGTCACATTCCTTAAAATGCTTATATGATAATGATTTCTCCACTACAGGCTCAACAATAATAGGTGGAGGAGTTGGTTGGGAAGATGATTCACCACCTTTCCTAAGGTCGCTCAACATTTCAGGTAAGGTAGTACGCAACACTCGGGCGACTTCATCACCTATAGCTGCGTTAAGTTCATCACCTGAGATCCTAGCTTCAAGTCTAGAATTTGTATTACTGGTTTCCTCCATCTACGATCAGAAATAAACCATAATCAAATAATGAGTGATACCAGGATGCTGCATATAATGTAAATTGCTCATAACATTGGCCAGGTGTTATCAATTATTTACTTATTCACACCATCCTGCCTCTTCTCATTACCCTTTCACAGTTTATTTCTAACCCTATCTAAACCACAGAATCACACATACACATAATACTAATCTTTTAATTCAACAATCACTTTCATTCAACAATCGAATGAATTATCACAAATAATTAAATACTCATCCATACCATAGTTCACCCCACTTCCGGTTGTAGATACTGGCACTTCCCACATTTTCAGTTAAAGTTTGAAGCAATCAAATGTTCAAATCTCTTTAACTATGGCTCTGATACCAACTTGTAACACCCTCAAAATTCATAACAATAATATAATAAGGAGGGTGCTACTAGTTGGGTTGTTATAATGACTCAGAGACTACACACGCAGCGGAACTTTTTCATATATTAAAAACTGTTTACATCATTAAACATATTTACAAGACTTTAACCAACATTCAGAACTTTATTAAAGCTTTAAGTACTTCATTCCCCAAAACCCAACTTTAATGGTCAGTATCATACACCATAACCAGAAGCTAACTCTGTGGGGGACCATCACGAGCACCTCTAATACTACCTGGCATGCATTAGAAAACAAACACAAAATCAGATAAACTGGTGAGTTCTAACATACACCACATTTCAATAGTAACAATTCATCAATTGTTATCACACCAAATGATCCACACACACATTCATCAGTCCATTTATTTATCCCAGTATTGATATGCATATCGAATACCCACAAGGTATTTATGGACATCTTTTTTATCAATTTTAATTTGGTGGGTGAAACCTCCACCTCGCGCGTTGACGGGTCAAACCTCCATCTAGAATTTGGTGGGTGAAACCTCCACCTCGCGCGTTGACGGGTCAAACCTCCGTCTAGAATTTGGCGTTGACGGGTCAAACCTCCGTCTATAATTTGGTGGGTCAAACCTCCACCTCGCCATTCACCACAATTTACCATTTTCAACTCATTTTCACATCTTGATTTATTTATATGTATGCCAGTGCCCGATTTTGTCAAACAACATTTGTCAAACGATATTAACACATAAAAAGGGCAATTAGAACTCACCTTAATGCTTTCAGCAAGTGTTTACCAATTCAAATACACTAGGGCAGCTAAAACTTCTCTTTCTCAATGCAACCTAAAACAACAACCCTAACTTAGTCAAACCACCCCTAGCTGATCACTTCACACGACTAAGGCTATACGACTGGACTCATTCGTACGACTGAAGATACGACTGAGCTTAGTCGTACGAATTAACCATACGACAGAGGTGCGAATGAGCTATAACAGGGTTTGTGCGAATGACCTCCATTCGTACGATTGGTTCATGCGACTGAACTTCAGTCGCACGTTTGAACAATGCGATTGACTCAGTCGTACGAATGGGCATGCGACTGGGCTCATTCGCCTGAAACGGATCAGCAGCTGTGTTCTTACCATATTTGATCCAAAAATTCAAGTTTTAACCGTTCAGATTATACCATATTCACAACAGAACATATACACCTCATTTACAACCGTTTCGGGTCCTTATTTCATCAATCTTCACAAAAACTAGGACCCGAACCTTCACTTTCCAGTTTAACAGAAAGATTTAACAAAAACCCAGATTAAAAACATGTTTTTGGATCAATTTCAACCACCTACACAGCTTAACATATTCAAAAATCGATCCGCACCAAGCAAAACATACCAAAACGGAACTAATTTACTCAATATAGCAAGAGTAGGGGTGTTGGGGTTCAAAAGGGACGAGAGGGTGAGAATATAGCAGATAAAATCTGCTTCTAACACCCTTAACCGCCTTACTTATGCTACATGCCAATTTTTAGCCGACTTACTCAATCGTACGACTGGACCCATTCGCATGGCTCAATCGTACGACTGAGCCCATACGCCCTTCATTCGTGCGATTGGGCCCCATTCGTACGCATGGCGTGCGACTGAACACTAATCCTAATAATTAAATAATTATCAAACTTTTTGGATGTTACAGACAAACCCTACCCGGGCTAGTCATGCTAGCACAACGTTCGTCAAACGGGTGTTTAATTGACCTAATTTTCTGTTGCTGTGGTTTGGTAGCCACAGCCGAGGCACTGTGTTCATTGTTAGCGTCGGTTGCGAACTTCATACACTATGTAACTTGTTAAGTAGGTTAGCTACCTACGGATATTACTTTGTTTACTGGATCGGTTATTACTTGTGTTGTTATCAAAACCTGTGGACTCACCAACCTTGTGTTGACACTTTAGCATGTTTCTTTCAGGTTCACAAGATGCGCACGCCTAGGAGCATTCCATTCATGCATTTATCATCTCACATGATTTATTTATAACTTTTAAGTACGTTTCATAAATTTGGTTTGCGCGTGTTGCGCCGGTTAAATATTTAGGATTTATTTATGCTTCCGCAGTTTACTACTATGTTTACGTTAATAATTTGGTCTTTGGTAATTTCAAACATTAAATATTTATTTTGTTTTATATTTAACGTGTCGTTTGGTGTAACTAGTGGCTAAGATCCTGAAAGTCACACGCCTAACGGTAATACCCTGTTTGTGAAAATTGAGGGTGTGACATGCAAAAACAGGGCCTTTTATTTGGTGGAGGACATAAATTGCCTATCCAATGATGCACCTGACCCTTAATCCTGAAAACATATGGTCCCGACCCATCGTTAACGGAATCATCAATCTTTGCACCGAACAATGTCATCGAGAACATGTTGTTGTAAGCACGTATGTTGTCAATGAAATGAGATTGCTCAAAAAGATGTTTGATTATCATAGGCGGCTCTTTCGGGTGACTAAGTCTAACTCGACCTCCTTTACAACATTGATTATACCTCACACGGCCGCTAGTTGATGCGGAGACGATACGTTCTTCATACCAAAAAGTAGCATGACAATATTCACAAACGTAATTACAGTCACCATTGTCTACATAAAGTGGTGAGTTAGATGAGGAAGAAGAAAGCAAGAATGAGGAGGTAGCAGTTTGTTGGGAAAATCGAAAGGCCTCCTGATTTGTTGCGGAAACTGTAGTAAGTTGTTGTTGTTGCTTGCGTGAACACTTTCTTGAGGACATTTAAAATATTAGGTAAAGTGTCTCCAAGAGCAAAAGCTAACACAAGCGGCACTAAGTATTTAAAGCATGTTTTTTTTGTCTTTTAGTGCATGTTTTTCTTTTTATTTCTATCCCCTTAAGTTATCAATATATACATTTTATACTCTTTAGTTATATGTTTATTTTATCTTAGAGGTGTTTAATGGATATTTCATTTGTCTTCTAGTGCATGTATTTTTGTTGGCCCCTTAAGTTACCAATATATACATTTTATACCCTTTGTTTATGTGTTTATTTTTCTTGGCAAATTCATAGATTTTACTTTTTGGTATTCCTATTATAAGTTTTAATATTTAATATTTTCTATTTTGAAAATATGTCGTGCAACATGTCTATTATTATATACGTTTTTCAATATAATTTCATTTAAAATGTTATTGTTCGTCATAATATACACGTTATCGAAACATAAACATATAAGTCGTTAAAGTTGATTAATTCTTTTATTTTCTTTATTTCTTTTACTCTTCATCCTACAACTTTTTAATTAAGATGTTTTCATAAATTCAAATTTGTTTTTATTTTCATATAAAATTTAAATTATTATCAACGATATAACAATTTCATTTCTCTTATATAAATTTATCATCTCATATAAATCAAATATTTATTAATTTCATTTTATTTTGTTGTAAATAAAATTGAACAAATGACTGCTAAATATTTTAATGTTAAGTGGACTTACAATCAGCATTAGGCTTTATTAAAATATATTTTAAGTTCAACTCTCTTAAAGTTTAAAGTTTATATCAAGTCTGATTTTTCTAAAATTAGATTAGTTGTATATATAAAATAAATTGAAAACTCTAGTGACCATTAAATGGGAATCTTAATGTAAAAGCACACAAAATAGTCAGTAATAAGGTTTAATTATACAAATTAGATTGTAAAAGGTCTGTTTTTCATCAGAATGAGCATCATGTTAGCTAACATAAGGTTGCCTAGCACCATCTACATGAATTTCCCATAAAAAGCAAAACCCTAGACGCATTTACGAGTCACAAACATAGACGATCCTCGAACTACTTTGATCCAAATGCTATAAAACTATTTATTCAGAGAAAAGAGCAGATGGCTGCCTCAAATAAAGAAGAAACAACAACAGGAAAAAAACAATGAATAAAAAAATTAAGGCGGATGAAGGGAAAAATGAGTGTGTGTTTGCAAAGAAGACAGAGAATAGGGCATAAACACACCTATAAGAGCTCTCATCGAAACCCTAAAGAAACCCATGTTGATGGAAACAAATCAGAGATGCAACAACAATTAGGGAGAAGAAAAAGTAATGAAACACAAAATCAACTCACTGAGAAGATCAAAGCTGAAGATTTATGCGAATCTACAGAGAAAGCTCAAAGAAGGAAGAATGTGGTGTTTTGTTAGAGGTAGAAGGTTGTGGAGACTTCATGCTTTATGAGGTTGTACATGATGCTTCAAGTGTGTGTTGTTTGGTTTTTAAAGTATTGTGAATCTACAAAGAAAGCTCAAAGAAGGAAGAAGGTGGTGTTTTATAGGAGGTAAAAGGCGGTGGAGACTTTTATGAGGTTGTACATGATGCCTTAAGTGTGTGATGTTTGGTTTTTAAATTATAGATAATGTGATGTTCTTCTATATCCCATAAATATTATCACATGCTAATTTTTATCCATGTTCCCAAGATGTCATTTGTATTTTTGGTTGATAGACACTTCTCAATAATAATATTGTTATTTATGCATATATCTATACTTATTTGTGTATTTTGGTTGAATAGACAAGTAACAAACTAACTTCATCCGGTAGATTCAGTTAACATGTTACTGTATTTTATACGATTAAAATTTTTTTACACCACGTAGTGCGTGTATAGCTTCTAGTTAGCATTATTAGATGATGTTTAATTAGACTATTAATTCTTTTAAAACCAAAATGTTGTCAAATACGTTGCGCTACTTTACAAATCTGGAATATGGTTTTATAAATTATCTTATCTAATTCGATTATAAATGCAACAACGATGAATTTAGATTGGTATTTGTAAGCCTTATTAACATATATTATTTGAGTTGTTTTATAATTAGACTTTGTATCTATATCTATACTACTATATAATACATATTAGAAGAATAAGATGGTAATTTCATTCAAATAGTAACACACATATACAACATTTTAAGCATAGAGTGCAATTGTTTTATGTTATAGTTTTACTTTTGCCCTCACTTAATTAACTTCTTCTAATTATTGCATTTTTTAATACACATTATTAATACATTATTCTATAATGTGATATTAGTTAATTCACTTTATTAAATTTTATTTAATTTATAATAATATAAATTGACATTTAAATTTATATTTACTAATTATACTTTTATAACTAAATTCTATTTAAATTAAGTAATAATTTATTTAAATATTTAAGTATATAACTTATATATCTTCATATTTATAATTACTATAATACTAATACAAATGCTAAAGCATATACACGTGGCCAAACAAAACCAACATTTACTTTCAATGTCGTTCATTCATTGCGATTGATCACTAATCCATCTTCTCATTTTCCTTGACGGTTGTTAACAGCTCAATAACAATCAAAATAGTGATTTGTGGTGACAATTTCTCCATTAACTTTGTTAGGGCTAGATCAATTTTGTATAGGCTTAGTACTTGAAAATCAAGTCTTGTAATTAACATTTGTAACAGTCAAAATATATATATATGTGATTTGAATCTATAGGTTAACCCCATATATGTATGTGTGTTGATTTGTGACTTGACAGGAGAAACAATATACTTGGATGGATTTTCTAAAATTGACAAGTGTAGGAAACATCTACGGATGAACAATTTTGTTAATCCGTAGATATGTTTCTTACAAGACCAAATGACCAAGTACATGTTCCTGCAGATGATCAAGTTCCATGAAGTGAAGACTCCTACGGAAGAAGAATTTCCTACGGAAAAACAACTTTGCTACGGAAGACTAAGTCATCTACGGAAGAACAAATATTCTGCGGACGACAAGAATGTTGCGGAAGAACATTATACTTGTGCGATTGTAAATGCCAAGAAGTCAAACAAGTCAACACAATCAATAACAAATCCCGAGAGATCCGGTGTTTCCTAAGCCGACTCAAACCATCTATAAATATGAGTCCTAGGTTTCACATCTTGGGAACACAATCAATCAACATCACGGCGATCAAGAGTTCATTGTGCAACCCTAGCTGTCGTCACATCAACATCAAACATCATTCGATTCACAGAATTCGATTGTTCATAGTTATTCATTATTCTTTTGTAATCATTACATTATAGTTAATGAAATACATTTGAATTATTATAGATTTCGTCTTTATTGTGTTTCTGTGGTTGTGTTCATCATTGATCATTACAAACAATTAAACGTCAATTAGTGATAATTCCGCGATCATTAAATTGATTTATTTTAATACTGATAATTCCTGAATTGCGATCCTTGGATTCACAGGTGGTATCAGAGCATTGGTGCTCATTGATTTAGATCAATTGATCTATCGGTATTAAAATTGTTTAATTGATTTTCAAACAATTAAATCAACGACTGATTTTTCAGCAAGCACTCTCTCATTGCTTGTTTGATTTAGATCTATATTCAAATCAATTGAATACTAGATCTGGGTTTTTGATAGATCTGTTAGTTTTCGCTTTTAAGTTTTTATTCATTCGTTTGCATTAAACATGAGTACTTTTGGAGGAGGATCTTATCAACCACCAAAGTTAGAAACAAAAGCTGATTTTAAATCCTGGAAGATCAAGTTCAGGAATCATGTGAACTACACAGATTCTGACTTGTGGGAGTCCATCACACAAGGTCCTTATATTCCACCCACTCTTGGGCCGGATTATAATGACAAAAATCAGCCAATCAGCACTAAGGACTTGCCACCTGATGATGTCAAGAAGGTCAAAGTCGATATTAAAGCATACAGCTTGCTTAGTATGGCTTTGCCTGAAGAAATCTTGATCAGGTGCGAGAACTATAAAACAGCAAATTCCCTGTGGAAGATACTTCACACTCTCTGTGAAGGGAGTGATGAGATCAGAAGCATAAGGAAAGACACCCTTAGATCACAATATGAAACTTTTCATCATATTGAGGGTGAGTCAATTCCTCAGCAACTCCATAGATTTATGCAACTTGTTACTGAGATGAACATCTTGGAGTTAAAATATACTACTGAGGAACTGAACAAGAAGATGCTCCACACTTTACCTGAAAGTTGGAAGCAAACAGTCTCTATGTTCAAGAACACCATAGATCTCAAGACAACTGGTCTAGATACTTTGGTTGCTAAAGTTGAAGCACTTGATCTGGATGAACAATCAAGAAACAAGAGTGTGAGAACTCATGTCTCACCTTATCACTTCAAGGAAACAAAGAATGCTGGAAGTGCATTTATCTCTAATCATGAAGATGATAACTCTTGTGCTTTGAGTGATGATGAAGAGGAAGTAAGTTTCTATGCATCCAAACCCACTAAGAAGTCATCTCAAAGTAAAACTCAAAAAGAAAAGGCTAAATCTACAGAGAAAAGAGAAACATCAGCAACAGCAAACTCAGAACCAATAACTGTGATATTGGATTCTGAAGAACAAAAAGCAGCCTTTGCAGCTTTTAGTTCTAGCTTTCAAGCATATCTTGGAAGTTCCCTTACATCAGCTAACATCTGTCAGTAAGATTTGTAGGAACTCCCTCCTGATGTAGTAGAAGAGATGGATCTACAATGGCAGATGGCGATGATTGCTTACAGAGCCAAGCAATATCTTCAAAGAAATAAAAATCTTGCAGCAGCAAGCAAAACATCGAAGATTGGAGTTGATAAGTCTAAAGTCAGATGTTACAAGTGCAATCTCTATGGTCATTTTTCTAGAGAATGCAATCAACAATCAACTCCACAGTATCAGCAACAGCAGCAACAAAATCAGCAGCAACAACACTATCAGAATCAGCAGCCGACCTCTCAAAGATCTCTGCATAGACAACCTCAGCTCACATCCCCACCAGCCACAAATACATCAGCAGGACCAAGCAACTCTAAGGAAACAGGGCTGATTATACTTCAGGATGGAACATGTGACTGGAGCCTGTATGAGAAGGAAGTGATAGAGGAGAATCAAGCACTGATGGCACATATGGAAAACAAAGTTCCTCCTATGGCCAGAGAGGTAAAAGACAGGTTATGTTCATCAACATGTGTTGAGGAAGTTGAGAGATATAGAGTCCATGCTCAACAATTGGCTGATAAAGTAAAAGAAACTATGGTTTTAAATGAATCACACTTAAGAGAACAAAAACTATATCAAATCAAAATAAACTCTTTACAAAAAGATTTAGAAAAATATGTTTCTGAAAACTACAGTCTAAAAAACCAAGTTGAGCATCTGACCACTTCCTTAACAAAATCCATGGCTGATCATGCATCCACTGAAGTGAAACTTCAGAAGTTTCAATTATCATCTCAGCAATATGAGAAGTTGCTAAATTCTCATATTGAATCAAAGAACAGGTCCGGGTTGGGTTATAATGCTGTTGCACCACCTATTAATGATAACTACACACCTTTACCTGAAACAATGACTAACAATTTGTCAAATCATTTTGTGCAAAGCACCAAAATTGACATCAAAGATAGTCAAATAAACAACAATAAAACTGAGATGAGTGAAACTGAATCTACTGAATCAGAATCAATTAAACCTAATGAATCAGATTTTGATAACTATGATGACCTGGATGATTCTGATGAACATGATACTGATCAACTGAACATTGGTAAGAATGTTCAAGTTAAAACTGGTCTTCCGCGGGTCCTTGAAGAATCAAAGTTGCAGTACCCGCCAAAGCAACGGAATATGCTGAAGACCATTTGCAAGAGGATTGCTGAACTTAATGAAGGATTACAAGAACTGAATCTTCACAAGATTGATACCTGCGGATCAAGTACAAAAGCACCTTTGTCATCTCCTGATAAAGGTAAGAAACAATCAAACAAGAATCCTCAGAAAGCACCAACTGAAGAATCCGTAGAACACCTGCGGAAAAAGAACTATGAGGAGTCCGTAGACCATCTGCGAAAAAAGAAATCAGAAGAATCCGTAGCTCATTCGCAGAAAAAGAATTCTGAATCCGTAGACCATCTGCGGAAAGCAAAAACTGTCAAGTCCGTAGATCATCTGCGGAAGGCAAAAACTACTGAATCCGCGGACAAGCAACGGAAGAAAGAACCTGATACTGCGGACAAGGTAACAAGAGAAACAAACAAACATGCTCAGAAAAAGCTCAATATCAAGCAACAAAAGGGAGCCAAAGACAAACAAACAACAGCTAATGAAGAACCAAACAAAAGCAAGAAGAAATCATCTGATGGTTCAGCAAGTGTGAACAAAAACAACAAAAAGAAGGCTGAACTCGAAGACACTTCTGAGAAATATTGCAAATGGTGTGATATGAAGAATCACAACACTGATGAATGCTATTTCAGTAGCTACTGTTCCATTTGCAACATGAACAATCACATGACTGATGATTGCTTCTTCAACAAACATTGTGCCATTTGTGACAAAAATAACCATTCCACTCAGGAATGTTATTTTAATAAGAAGAACAAGAAAAAGAGCAAAAAGAAGTCACAAGATACATCATCTGAATCAAATTCTCAAGCCTCAGAAAGTGATAAAGAGACAAAGACTCAAAAAGATCAACAAAAGTCAAAGAAAAAACCCTCTGCCGCGGACAAGTCTTTGAAGAAGAAAATACCAGCACAGGCTAAGACACCTCACAAAAAGGTGGATTTGTCTGATAAACAGACTGAAGTTGTTGATGGTTTCTTTGACAACTTTGATAAAGGAATTCCTGTATCTCAATCAAAACAGAAAGATGAAGAAACTTTCAAGTCTACAGGATCCTCTTCAAAGTTAAGATACCAACCAAAACAAGCCAAGTTGAAGAATGACTCGGATAAGCATGAAGATACTCAGAAACCTGAATCATCTTCAACAGAATCATCCTCACCACCATCAGATCAAAAAGAAACAACTAATACTGAAACTTCAAGATTAATTCATGAAGGAGTAACTATTGTTGACACAACTGGCAAACCCAAGACAATTAAGCCTTGGGTTGTCAAGACTAACTAATTTCTTTTTGTGTACAGGAACAATCATGGAGAGCTGACAACAAGTGGTATGTTGACAGTGGTTGTTCCAGACATATGACAGGCAACTGTGCACTTCTCCATGACTTCAAACATAAACATGCCTCTTATGTGGCATTTAGTGGGGATAAGAAGGGAGGTAAAATTGTTGGTGAGGGAATGGTAACTAACGGTGTTTTAACATTTGAAAAAGTAAATTACTGTGAAAATTTGCAGTATAATTTACTTAGTGTTTCCCAAATTTGTGATCAAAATTATTTAACACTATTTGATAACACTAACTGTTACATTCTTAAGCCAGGGTTTACAGTTCCAGCAGACTGGATACTTCTTAAAGCATCAAGAAAAGGCAACACATATATTTTGGATATGAACAACACCACACTCACAAATCATGAGACATGCCTGTTGTCCAAGTCTTCCGAAGATGAATCTCAATTGTGGCATAGAAGGCTTGTCCATTCCAACATGAAGAACATGAATAAATTGGTGAAAAATGACTTAGTCATTGGATTACCAAAGAAAGAATTTCATTGTTCTAATCACTGTTCTTCATGTTATAAAGGAAAACAACACAGAGTGTCTCATAAATCCAAAATAATCAACACTAACACTACACCACTCAAATTGCTTCACATGGATCTCTTTGGTCCAACCAATGTGCTGAGCATTGGAAAAAGACAATATTGTTTGGTGATAGTTGATGATTTCACTAGATTTACATGGGTCTTTTTCTTAAAACATAAGAGTGAAACATCTGAAACATTAATGGACTTTGTGATCAAGATTGAGAATCAACTTGATTTAAAAGTAAAAATTTTTAGGAGTGACAATGGAACTGAATTTGTTAATGCTGATTTGGATTCTTTTTGCAGGACTAAAGGAATAGCTAGACAATTTAGTGCTCCAAGAACTCCACAACAAAATGGAGTGGCTGAAAGGCGAAATAGAACACTGATAGAAGCAGCCAGAACAATGCTAGCTGATTCTCAGTTACCCATTACATTCTGGGCAGAAGCTGTGAATACAGCTTGCAATGTTCAAAATAGAACTTTGATAGTCAAAGAACATGATAAAACACCTTATGAACTCTTATTTAAAAGAAAACCTTTTATAGGATATCTTAGAGCCTTTGGGTGTCATGTGTCTGTTTTAAATACTAAAGAACAATTGGGAAAATTTTCTGAAAAAGCCTATGATGGTTTCTTTGTTGGATATTCATCCACTTCTAAATCATATAGGGTGTACATTCCAGAACATAACATAGTTGAAGAGACTCCCAATGTGTCTTTTGATGAATCCATGTTTACTACCAATGTAAAAGGATCATCTTGGTTATTTGATATAGATGCATTAACCGAATCATTTAACTCTGGTTATTTGATCAACGCAGGTGCTGCGGATACATGTTATCCCTTTGTGCCCCCAAGTGTGAATGACGTACCTTTAACAGCTGACCCACCAAGAGCACAAGTGTCACCTGGACCACAGCAAAGATCAAGTCAGCCGCATGCAGCTACCTCCGGAGAAGCAAACTCTTCATCCCCAGCACATGGAAATTCATCAGCAGATGTACCCTCATCCGTAGATATAAATTCTGGTGCAACTACTGATGCTAGAGATGGACAGGAGGTAGTCATTCAACAACCATTGCCAGCTGACCAACATTTTTCATCCGTGGATGGTGATATATCTCCTACGGAAGTACAAAATGCCTCTTCCGTAGAACCCCCTGCGGAAGAACAAAATACTGCTTCCGTAGAACTTCCTGCGGAAGAAGACAAAGCAGCCAATCAAACACAAGCTGATCCGAACGACCATGAGCCTTTTGATTATTTCATCGACTCAACTTCTCAGCTGACACCATCTGCTTTAATGGGTTTCACAAACTTAGAATCCACAGTTCAAGTTGATGCTGTCTCAACAAGCAGAGTACACAAGTCTCATCCAACAGACAATATCATTGGGGACCTGCATGCTAGAACCACAAGGAGCAAAGGAGGTGTGGCAAACATTTGTTTGTTCACCTGCTTTTTGTCCCAAACAGTTCCTGCAAACATTACAGCTGCACTAAAAGACAACAGCTGGATTGAGGCTATGCAAGAAGAGTTACAACAATTCAGAAAGCAGAAAGTGTGGACTCTTGTAGATTTGCCTACGGGTCAACATCCAATTGGCACAAGATGGCTTTTCAAGAACAAGCTGGATGACAGAGGTATCATAGTGAGAAACAAGGCCAGACTTATTGCCCAAGGATACACTCAGGAAGAGGGAATAGACTATGATGAAGTCTTTGCCCCAGTTGCAAGGATTGAAGCTATACGAGTCTTCCTCGCTTATGCAGCATTCAAAAGGTTCACAGTCTATCAGATGGATGTGAAGTGTGCTTTCCTTTATGGGAAAATTGATGAAGAAGTCTATGTGGCTCAACCCCCTGGTTTTGAAGACCCTGATTATCCACATAGAGTATACAAGCTTGATAAAGCTTTGTATGGTCTTCATCAAGCACCCAGAAAGTGGTATGATACACTATCATCCTTCCTGCTGAAGAATGGGTACAAGAGAGGAACTATTGATCAGACACTCTTCCTCAAACAAGAACATCAAGATCTTTTGGGGGTTCAAATATATGTTGATGACATCATATTTGGGTCAACCAACAAGAAGCTGTGTCAAAGCTTTGAAGACTTAATGAAATCTGAATTTCAGATGAGCTCCATGGGAGAATTGACTTTCTTCCTTGGCTTACAAGTTCATCAGAAATCAGATGGCATTTTCATCAATCAAGAGAAGTACATTCATCAAATCTTGAAGAAGTACAATCTTGCTGATTCCACTTCATGCAAGACACCAGCATCAACAATAGACAAGATTGTGCCTGACCCTGCTGGCAAATCCGTAGATCAAAGATTGTATAGATCAATGATCGGTTCATTAATGTACTTAACTGCTAGTAGACCTGACATCATGTTTGCTGTTTGTGTTTGTGCCAGGTATCAATCAGACCCAAAGGAGTCACATCTGAATGCTGTAAAGAGGATTTTCAGATATCTGAAAGGCAAACCTGCATTGGGACTTTGGTATCCCAAAGATGGAGACTTTACCCTATACTCCTATTCAGATAGTGACTATGGAGGGTGTAACAACAACAGAAAATCCACAACTGGTGGATGTCAATTTTTAGGACCAAGACTTGTTTCATGGCAGTGCAAGAAGCAAACAAATGTATCTGTATCCACAGCTGAAGCAGAGTACATAGCTGCTTCAGCAGGTTGCTCTCAAGTACTTTGGTTGCAAAACCAATTACTTGATTATGGTTACAATTTCCTTCACACACCAATTCATATTGATAATTCAGCTGCTATGTTTATAACTGCTAACCCAGTTCAACATAGTAAAACTAAACACATTGAAATTAGATACCATTTTCTGAGAGATTGCTCTGAAAAGGGTCTAATCAAGTTAGTCAAAGTAGACACAACCAATCAGCTTGCTGATTTGTTTACTAAAGCATTTGATTCTGTGAGATTTAATTTTCTGATAGAATCTTTAGGGATGATTAACTTAGAATAAATCAACAAAAGCATATGACTGACTTTGTGCAGAGTAATTGTTAAGGATAACTTAAGTGTCTGATAGAACATCTATTCATGCATTATATTTGGGAAATGATAGTAGACTATACTTGGCTATTAAACAAAAACTCAATCTGACTTATATCATACTGATATGTGAGTAGGTTCAACTTGAGTGGAAACAAAGCTAAGAGCATGCCAAACTAAAAACATGAGGTAACTGTCTGTGAGGATTCCATTTGAGAATCAAGAAGGTATGTTCTCTCCTGATGTGATCAAACCACTTACACAAGCACACTATGTAAAATACTTTATAATATTCTATCTTTGCAAAGTCATATTCCCTCTGTTTTGTGTGAACAAAGACCTGGGAATGTGATTAATAAGTGTGATCTTCATTCTCCCTCTATTTTGTGTAAACAAAGACCTGGGTTAAAGTTCACCTCTGTTTTATGAAAGTAAAGACCTGGTGACTATGAAGATCATATTTCAGCTCTAAAAAGGAATCACTTGTGATCCATTGAACATCAAGTCAAAGAGCTTTAACATCAAAGCATTCATGAGACTGAAAATTGTCTCAAGATAGAACTTATAACTTAATGTACATAGTCATTAAGTGTGGAATGTAGTGATTTGCCTCACCTACGGAAGACATACTCTAATGATAATTGAATGTGGGACTCATGATTGCTACCGATTAACAAACTTCACAACATGATAAATCGCATGCCTAGTTGATACAACACTCATGTTTGAATTTAAGTGGATCTATATACTTGCAATCAGATATGTGTTGAATCAACTAATCAACATCAGCAGAAGCCAATTTATAGTATGATCCCTCTATATATATATGCATGCATGTCCCTGTTTGTCAGATGTTTAATTGTTCTCTCAACTGACTTTCTCTCATTTAGAATGTCATATGCTGTCATGCCTGTTCACAACTTAAATTTATGATGAATGCAATAGTTTCACATTAATCACAAATTTAGGGGGAGTAGTTCATGCATGAAAAACAATAAAAGCTGATAATTGATCTGAATTACTTTGAAGGAATTGGAACTTGAGCACTAACTTGAATGCAGGATACAGGAAACTTGCTTCCCTGTACTTAATTGCCATGCAAATAAAGTCAACAATGTCCAACATCAACATTTGATTCTACTCTGTAGATATCATACATTTAAAGTTTTCAAACTTTAAGTTCCGCAGAAGTTTCAGTAATATTTCTCATCCGTAGAAGTAACAGTGAAATTTCTGCATCCGCAGAAGTGACAGTAATACCTCTCATCCGTAGAAGTATTATGTGATTTCTGATTCAGCAGCATAACAAAACAAATGCATTATTTGAACTTACATCCGATGTAAGGTTCCGCAGATGTTGACATCCGCAGATGTCAAGGTTCCGCAGATGTTCTGCGGAAGAAATAATGCATACTAAACACTTGGGATACGGAAAGGAATAAATGGAAGTGGGCCCGACATAGGAATAAATGGAAGTGGGCCCAACATAATGTGAGCCCAACATAATTAATAAAAGAAGTTAATCTGTTCGACTATAAATAAGGTTTCTGACTCTTGAAATTCATTTATCACTTTTACAGAGCACTTTTTCAGATTAACCTAGAAAATCGCCCATTTTCCCTCTTTTTTCAAAATTTCAAAATATCAACATTATCCAGTAACCGATTACTGTTACTGCAAAGGTAAATCATGTCTTAAACATCAATACGGAACTGGTTCATCGATTATTGACATCCAAACGATTCAACAGCACGGTTTCTAACTTGATTTTCTTTGCAGATGGCAAATAGATTTGCTAAAGAGCACAATGTGTGCGCGTTCTTGAACGCTGATGATCCAGCAGCGGAAGGATGTCGAGATATCATCAGATATCTACGACGATCCAGGATCTTCTACGCCTTGACGGCTGAGCCT
The DNA here is from genome assembly GCA_024085815.1 of Flaveria linearis. Classification (NCBI taxonomy): domain Eukaryota; kingdom Viridiplantae; phylum Streptophyta; class Magnoliopsida; order Asterales; family Asteraceae; genus Flaveria; species Flaveria linearis. The sequence goes on from CM044011.1 coordinate 30,646,222, forward strand.
GTGATCCATCAGGCGCACATAATCGGATTCTGGAACTCAGCACGAGTGGAAGAACAATATGATGAGGAAGTAATTGTGGCTGAGATTCTGAGTCGGCGTCTTCGAATCACTGAAAGCACCATAAGAAGATGTCTGGAACTGGGAGATAGAGAAATAGGGCACCCCGATGTATTCGAGAATGAATACATTGAAAAGGTATTTAACCTCATGGGGTACGACGGTGATTACGAGAAAGGGGAAATCAAGAAGGGTAGGCTGTGCAAACCGTACAGATTCTTGTGTCACACCTACCTGAAATGCATGTCGAACAGGAAGTCGGGGCTAGACAGATTTTCTCGGCATATATCATCCGGAATCATTGGGGTATTCGAGGGGAGAACTTACAACTACGCCAAATACATCTTCAACTGTATGAGTGAACAAGTCAAATTGCAGAAGAATGACAAGATGTATATGTTCCCGAGATTCCTACAACTGATGATCAACTCAGAACTTCCAGGGTTGAACAGAGTTGGCGATGTGTTTGTTCAAGCACACCTGAGCAAATCGGTGTTGAACAAACTTAGTGGAAAGTATGAGGGTCCGGATATGCCAATGTTCGCACATGTTCTAGATCCTCAAGCTGACCTGCCACAAGAGTTGGCATGGGCAGATGAAGCAGAATCATCTGCTGATTCTGCACAATCTTCTCACTCTCCACACCAAACACCACAACACCAACAACAATCACCACTCCAAACACCACCACTACAACATGAATCATCCAGCCAATCACCCACTCAACAACCACAATCACCAGCGAGCCTAAACACCCAACCAATCTCCCCAATTCACCACCATCAATCACCTGTACCAATATCATCTTCATCCACCAAAGATACTCAGCCAGTATCACCTATCCAACAACAATCATCATCATCCTCTCAGTCATCATCTCATCACACTCAACCATTCTCTCCACAACAAAACCAATCCCCCATACAACCATCACCAGATCTCCAAAACAACAATCACCGGAAAGTGCTGGAACTGAACCTTTTGAGGTAACTGAGTCTGTACACTCTGTACACTCAGGAGACACAAAAATAGTATCTGAAGCCAGCACTGTTCCTTTCTCACCAACATACACAGAAGAACAACCTTCATCAGCACATACCGAGCCAATACCTTCATTGAAAGATGAACAAGCTGCTGATGAACACGGGGAAGTTCAAGAATCTGCTCAGGATGTCACTGCATACCATGAAGATGACTTAAGTGATAGTGACATTCCTGTGAGCAAAAGCTTTCTGGTTGCTAAGTACAACAAGTTGGTACTTAAATCCAATAAGCGAAAACAAAGAATTCTGGAGCTGTACGGTATAATCCAAGAAAAGGATGAAGAACTGACGAAGAAGGATGCCAGTCTAAAAAGACTGAGAGAAGATGCACTGTCCAACAATGAAGTCATTGATCTATTGTTGCAAACAAAACGAGAGTTGGAGGCTGCTTTAAAACTTGAGCAAAATGAAAAGGCTGAGCAAATAAAGCAAAAAGATTTAGAGATAGAAAGCCTGAAAAGAAAACTCTCTGATTTGAAAACAAAAGTGGATTCAAGTGCTGAGCCAACAATACAATCGGGTAGAGCTACTAAGCCGCTGATCTCATACACCCGAAAAAGAAAATACTTTGGAGCTACACAAAAGAAACCAGAAGATGAAAGCTCTCCAAAGAAAACAAAACTTCCAACTCCTACTACTACACCTTCAGTAGAAGTGTCTGCTGTTAAGGTATCCTCCGGAGAAGAAGAAAGTGATAAAGAGTGGGAGGAACTAACAAGGATGGAGTCCCCCACTGATGATAAGGGTGGAAAGGCCGATGACCTCCTAACAACCGCTGATATCTTGGAAGAGAGGCCTGACTCCAGCATGTTTATGACCCTCATCAACCATGGTTTTCCGTATGACATGGTTGAGAGGATGAACAGATCAAAAATGACCAATGCATTGAAAGAATTTGAGTTTGCAAGGTTCATAATCCCAAATTGTGATTATGAAGCCTTTACAACTTTTCAATCATTGGAGAAGATAAGGAAGGATTTGGGCCACTGTGACACAGCCAAACTCACCAAGTATAATATGACTTGCTGGTTACAGGGGCACAATTACAAACCGCATGAGCTCAAAGGCAGAACAACTGGAGAACTGCGGAGGATGATGGAGCATGTGATGAAAGTGGAACTGGAAACTGGAGTTAAGTTCAGAACCACTGCTCCACATCCAAAAGAACAACCAAGTAAACTTGCTGCTGATCCTATCACAGTTGACCCAAAAGATCAGCACAAGGAGAAAGAAACACTGATCAGAGAGCCAAGGGCAGTGATCCCCGGAAAAGTGTGGCCTCAGGGAACAACTGTTCGAGAGATCACCGAGAAGAAATCAACTCTCGTACAGCTGTATGATCATATCACAACTCCCAGTTCTGTGGAAGACAACAGGATTATGGCCTGGAAATATGATCCAGACTGGGATTGTGCAATAATCAAGAGGACATCTGGAAGGATTCAATACTTCCATGATGTGGAAGACATGCTCAGCCTTCCGGAGCAAGATATGAGAGATCTACAGAGCATCCCAATGTTCAACTACCCAATCCATCTCAGGGGGAGAGACTTCTCTGCAGCTGTAAATGGTATGAAGACCAGTTTTACTGATGATGTGCTCATGCAAGCAAAGAGAAATGATAAGGAGCACAAAAGAATGATACAAAATCAGAAAAAAAAAACAGCTGAAGTCTCATCCCTTGTAGATGATGATCTGCTAAAGAGAGTGGGATGTACAAGAAGCTCACACACCATCAAAAGCATCACTGGAAATCAATTCACTTGTCCTATCTCAGAATAGGGATACGTTGAAAAGAATAAAGAGATGGTGTTGCTGAGAAATGTTGAAGGGAAGAAGGGAGACAAAATAAGAATCTTTGATCCAATAGAGCTAAAGATGTTGCATCCCAGCTACACTTCATATCTTCATGATAAATTCTTCCCAAAACTAACAGATGAAAAAGCCCAGAATGATCTCTGCCTGTACGTGCACATGATACAAGTTATTGATAAACTGCATGCAAAGGCACACAAGAGAAGGAGACATGAGGCTGGGCTACTGAAGGGGACAACCATAGCTGAAGTGTCTGAGCTCAGAATCTCAGAAGAAGATGAATTAGAGATTGTACATAATGATAGTGTAGTGGAAACACTCACTATGGAAGAAGATGTTTTGGGTCTGAGCTATGACACATTGAAGAAGATCAGCAGGATGCAGATCAAGTACAAGTACGATGATCAGAAAAATGTTGTATCTTACTTCTATAACAAAATGATAGCAAGAGTTAAGGAGCTTGCTGTTTTGAAGGACTGATTACAAGGAGCTAAGCCTAAGGGGGAGTATTGTTAGGTCTAGATTGTATAGGGCTAGATCAATTTTGTATAGGCTTAGTACTTGAAAATCAAGTCTTGTAATTAACATTTGTAACAGTCAAAATATATATATATGTGATTTGAATCTATAGGTTAACCCCATATATGTATGTGTGTTGATTTGTGACTTGACAGGAGAAACAATATACTTGGATGGATTTTCTGAAATTGTCAAATGTAGGAAACATCTACGGATGAACAATTTTGTTAATCCGTAGATATGTTTCTTACAAGACCAAATGACCAAGTACATGTTCCTGCGGATGATCAAGTTCCATGAAGTGAAGACTCCTACGGAAGAAGAATTTCCTACGGAAAAACAACTTTGCTACGGAAGACTAAGTCATCTACGGAAGAACAAATATTCTGCGGACGACAAGAATGCTGCGGAAGAACATTATACTTGTGCGATTGCAAATGCCAAGAAGTCAAACAAGTCAACACAATCAATAACAAATCCCGAGAGATCCGGTGTTTCCTAAGCCGACTCAAACCATCTATAAATATGAGTCCTAGGTTTCACATCTTGGGAACACAATCAATCAACATCACGGCGATCAAGAGTTCATTGTGCAACCCTAGCTGCCGTCACATCAACATCAAACATCATTCGATTCACAGAATTCGATTGTTCATAGTTATTCATTATTCTTTTGTAATCATTACATTATAGTTAATGAAATACATTTGAATTATTATAGATTTCGTCTTTATTGTGTTTCTGTGGTTGTGTTCATCATTGATCATTACAAACAATTAAACGTCAATTAGTGATAATTCCGCGATCATTAAATTGATTTATTTTAATACTGATAATTCCTGAATTGCGATCCTTGGATTCACAAACTTTCTCTGGTCTCTGCAAATCATCACCGAAAGCTGTCTCCGATAATTATAAAACTCTAACCAACATTCATAAAACGAAACCCCGCAGCCCTAAAATATAGGTAATAAGTGATTTCGGACCACAAATACCACTTATGTTTTCACTAATTTTGTTGGGATAGTAGAATTATCTTAAAGACTTTTGTAATATACGTAATTGTTTTCTTTCATTCAATTTTTCAATAGTTATATTTTATTTTTTCAATTTATATCATAACGCACCGAGCCGATACGGATTAAAATCGAATTCCCAAAAAATCACGCAATAGAAGTATGACCGGTTATGTATACATACACATGTATGACTATCTATATACATTTATCTAATAAACTAGTCAAGTGTTTAAGATTGTTTATCTTAAACTGGTCAGGTTGGTGGAAGCGGTTTTGGTTGTTATTGACAAGTTTAATTTGGTGAATTGGTTTTGTCTTAGCTTGAAGAAGGTAAAGATGAATACACCGATGGTGATTTGGATGAAGTTCGTGAAGACTGGTCGCGTTACGTATCGAATTTCATTTATGTGTAGGCCATATGATGAAATATTTGGACTTGTATTTGTATTGTAATGAATTTGGATTTGCTTTATAGTTGATATTATTTAACAACTTTTGTAAATTTTGTTGGTATTTAAATGAATTTTGTTTTTAGTGTTATTGGACAATTTGTTTTATAAAATAGAAGGTAAATTTATTAAAAATAAAAAATATATTTAAAAAAACAGGTAAATTTATGACGTGCATTGCGTATCATCTTTAGCACGTCATAAAAATTACATAGATGACACGTGCATGTGTGTCATTGTTTATTTATGACTACCTCTTCCTTGACGCGCATTGTGCGTCATCTATTGACCGTCATAAACTATGCGTCATCTTTCGCGCGTCATAAAGAAATGACGCGCGGATGCGTGTCATGTTTCATTTATGACTATCTTTTCCTTGACACGCATTTGCGCGTCATCTGACCCCAAAGATGACACGTATTGCGCGTTATCTATTGCAGTTTTTCATTGTGGCGCGCCACAATGTGCGGACGTTTCCACTAGTAAATAATGATATGTTGGATAGATTGGTATTTATGAAAGTAGTATCTATATACTAATACTTTTATCTCTATAACTAAAGTATTAGATATTGAATCATAAACATTATTTAGTTAGAATAAAATAAATTATTATTTTTATTCTTCTGTTTTGTTTACAATAATTATTATCATTCAAAGTTTAAAAATAATCATTTTACTACCATAGTTTCAATTAGTAACAATATTCATTCACTTTTTTAACCCTACATATGGATTCCTTTAAAAATCTCCAATGTGTCGATCATGTGCATTTTAGTCAATATAACTTGAAAAAAAAGTTTTAGTTCCCACTTTCCATACTCGACACCTATAACCGATTGACTTCACAATTTGCATCATATGTCGATTGGTTTCACAAGCTACGACTCCTTATCGATCGAATTCGCAACCTACGACTCCTCTATTGATAAACTTCGTAAATTGTGACTCCTCATTGATCGGCTTCACAGACCTGCGACTCCTCTATTGATCCTTCAAAGAAGTTGTCTTCATGGGTGTTTTGCTGTGATACGTTTCAAAACAAGATTATGGGTTCGATCCATACCATGTTTATGGTGAGTTTGCATTACTTTTCTTTTAAATTCATGTTCACTGTCATGGTTGTTTTATCCTATGGTTGTTTGATTTCAATCAAGGCAAAATGTATCTTTTCATCATGAAGACTTCTTCACTACATTTGTATGCTGTATTTTTATTTGACAATATTTTTTATGGGTTAAAATGACACCAACAAATATCCCATATAGAAAAAAGGTTTTTTTTTCAAGTTAAATTAACTATTATGTCCCTCATGTGATTATGAATGATAACAATAATGCTAAGTGCTATTTTACAATACAATTACCCCGGTTAGTAGGTTTTCTAACAGTCTATCACGCGTCATGATTTGGTTCACAAAAATTACTTCTTCGTTTTTCAAAATTTTCTAGTGATTTTAGAGCTTTTTTCTTTTTTTTATCAAGAGTTTACTTTAGCGGTCAGAAGTGGTGGACTTCTTAGACGCTTCACCTCCAACGCATGAAAAGTTAGTTCGAACATCGCAACCTACGTAATTAATTATTATTATTTTTTTAGGTGTTATTTTATTCCTTTTACTCTTCTTAATTATAAAAATTTTCATATAGCTTTTCTTCTTCTATTCTTTTACTAGTCTTGTATTTAAGTTGCACGACCCCGTCACGTATACGTCATGTGGGTGATAAATCTAGTTCTTATATATGTACATATCGGCAGTTGAAATGAGAGCGATTTCCATTTTCCACTCATTAGTCATCTATCATCAGCTAGTATTATCACCATCAAAAGATTGAAAAGTATGTGATCGTCTATAAATAAGGCCACGTAGTCCTCCCAACAAACGCAAATTCATTCTTCATAGCCAACCACCATTCCCCCAATAATTTCCTTCATTTTCTTTTCTTTTCTTTTGCCGGAGGGTGGTAACCACCATCACTCTCAATTTAACATCACCACTCGTTGTTTATGATCATCTGTGCCGCGATGGCCGGACAATCGCGCAAATGGATGATCCTCATGACCACCATATGGATTCAGGCCTTCACCGGCACCAATTTTGATTTCTCTGCGTATTCGTCCGAGCTCAAGAAGGTGTTGGCCGTGTCGCAGATGCAGTTGAACTATCTGGCCACTGCCTCCGATCTAGGGAAGGCGTTTGGGTGGTCGTCCGGGTTGGCGTTGATGTACCTGCCGTTGTGGGTGGTCATGTTCATCGCGGCCTCGATGGGCCTGTTTGGTTATGGGGTTCAGTGGCTGCTGATCCGTCGGATGGTCACTTTGCCTTATTTCCTGGTGAGTACGAATTCATTTATTCACGTACGAATTCATTTATTCACGTACGAGTTCATCATGCGTCATGCGTCATGCTTCATGCGTCCGTACACGCGTGCGTCCGTACACGCGGATGCATGAGGCATGATGAATATGTATATATGTCTAGTTACCAATTGTATTGCATCAACCAGAAGTACGTAGTTTAATGTTATCCGGTGTGTTTAAGATACTATTATAATTAATGAGACTATGTTATGAGTTCAAACCCTCTTATAAATAACGTGGTAGCTAGGTTTATGTGTAGAATTATATGTTTTGTCAGTAGGTTTAGCATAAGTATGTAGTTTAATTTGTTTTTTTTTTTTGTTTTTTTTTTTTTTTGTTTTTTTTTTTTTGGGAATGATCATGACTTAAGTCTTAACCACGTATCCATTGTTAAAAGTAGGTAGGAGGAATGAGAATACTAAAAGTTTATTTTACTATATATATATAGAATATATTAGTTTTTATTACAGTAGAATAGTTGATTTAGTATTTATTAACAGTATAAAATATTTATTGTGCTTATTTCTATCATAACTTATGATTAAATTAGATTTTCTATAATATTACTCATTCTTATTTGTTAGCTTTTCACACCATTATAGTAACATCAACTAGCTAGAAAATATAGTGATATCCATGATCTGTCACTTAGTGGGTTCATTTGGTTTAGAGTTAATTACACGAATGGGAATTGAGGTATGACTGTATTGTAGTTTTGGTTCTTAAGTTTCGTTTATTACATGTTTTGTCTATTGTTTGCTCGAATGTAACACAAATAATCTCATATGGATGAACCTTAAAATATTCTGTTAAGCACACTGCACATATCCATCTTAAATATTCTACATATCATTCATTCATTGCAGGTGTTTCTACTATGTTTGTTAGCAGGATGCAGCATCTGTTGGTTCAATACAGTTTGCTTTGTCCTCTGCACCCAAAATTTCCCGACGAATCGGCCTCTCGCGATATCCCTAACCGTCAGCTTCAATGGAGTGAGTGCAGCCCTGTACAACCTTGCAGCCAAAGCAATAGACCCGACTTCTTACGCACTATACCTTATACTCAACGCCTTCGCCCCACTTTTCATATCTTTTGCAGCCCTCATACCGATCCTCAGGCAACCCGATCTAAACCTGCTTCCTACTGATGTAACTGACATAACTGTCCATGACCGATTCATATTTGTAACCTTAAACTTATTTGCTGTCATTACTGGCCTCTATCTCCTCATCCCTTCAACTTCAAGTCATGCAAAACTCTTCTTCTTTGGTGCCATTGTCCTTCTTGTTCTCCCATTGGGGATCCCCGGCATCGTGTACGCTAGAAACTGGTTTAAAATCACCTTATACCCGAGCATTCTTGTGAATGGATCAAGTTTTTTACTCGTTGATGGTGATGATCGCTATGAAGAGCTCACTGGTGGTAGTCGTGAAGCTACTGCCGTTGCACCTGATGGCGATAATAGGGTTGACAATGGTGTAAAAGGGTGTTTGGATTTGGTGATAAAGAGTGATAGATTGCAAATGCTTGAAGAAGAACATGATGCTAAAAGGCTCCTTTGCAGGATTGATTTTTGGCTATATTATTTTGCTTATTTTTGTGGCGGGACTATTGGTCTAGTTTATAGTAATAATCTTGGCCAAATCGCGCAATCACTTGGCTTTGAATCAAAAACTTCTACCCTCATCACGCTCTATTCATCCTTCTCATTCTTTGGGCGCTTACTTTCAGCAGCACCAGAATTCTTAAGAACGTAAGCACATAAACTAGGCGGCACTACGAGAAAGATATGCACACACGAGCCGTGTGATGTAAACATCATGCACATGTGTCCGTATCTTTCTACAAATACTGACAATCTAACTGTTAATTTTGACCTGTTTACTTATAAAAGTTAGGTTATATTATTAATGTGTCATATGGTCAAAGTCAACAAAAGGTAAAAAGTTAAACATATTTGACACAAACATAGATTACGAATCATATTTGACACACTGATCATTTATAGAAAAATATTCTGGGTTACTCGTTTTGACCCGAACCAGCCCAACCCGTTTATTTCTTCACTTCTAATCTTTAATTGATTTTATACATATGTATAGGAAATTGTACATGGCAAGGACAGGATGGCTAGTCGTTGCGCTCGTGCCAACCACACTAGCGTTTCTCGTGCTTTCACTGACAGAGACCGAGACAGCTCTTCAGATCGGGACTTCCCTTATCGGCTTAAGCTCCGGCTTCATTTTCTCTGCAGCCGTGTCAATAACATCTGATCTTTTTGGACCTAAGAACTTGGGTGTGAACCACAACATTCTCATCACCAACATCCCGCTTGGCTCACTCGTTTATGGTCTTCTTTCGGCTCTTGTGTATGATAATAGTGCAGTTTCATTACACAAATCCTTAGTTTGTATGGGGAGACAGTGCTATTTTGCAACATTTGTTTTGTGGGGTTGTATTTCAGTTTTGGGGCTGTTTTCAACTGTGTTGTTATTCATAAGAACCCGACATGCTTACAATAGATTTGAGCATAACAGTATTTCTGTGGAATCGTAATATATGTTTGGAATCTCCAGTTCGACTCGTTCCAATAGCTAATATGTTGTCGTGACGTAATTCAGAGGAACCCATATCGAGTTTTCGACTCTGATCTTACGAACAAACAGCAACAGTATCATCCCTCCTAATGTTCATAAAAGAATAATGTTTACTCAAAATCCCAATATATTATTTCTCACCATGAAAAAATCCATTTGATGAAAACAAATTATATAGTTTTCATTAACCATTACAGTATAAACTAAGGAATAACCAATAACTAATGAAGGTATATATATAAGCTCTATGGGTAAATACAAAATGTTTCCTTCTTTATACAAAGAAACAGTCTCTCATAGGCCAGAGCCATTTTACGGGCCGTAAACATCGACGTTGCGAATCTTCGGCACGCCTCCCCTCTCCGAGCCAGCCTCCTCGGTCCTTCGGCCACCACGGTCTCCAACGCCTCCACCAAGGACTCTACATTAGGCGAAAACATAACACCATACTCATCATCAACAAGAATAGTCCCTTTAATGCTGGGAAAGCGCGATGCCATCACCGGTTTCCCAGCCATCATCGCTTCCATGAGCGTTAAATCGAGCCCCTGCGGTCTAAGAGTCGGGTTCACAAAGATATCGATCCCATTGTAGAACCCGCGAAGCTCGGACGGGTTCATGGACCCCAAGACTATGACTTGGGACCCTAGTTCCATGTACCTTTGTTGCCATGGTCCAGCCCCAGCTACAACCAAATACACATTTTTGTACTTTTTTATAAGTTTTGCAAAGGCTTCATAGAGCAAAGGGTGTCCTTTATCTTTCACTAGTCTTCCAGCCACCCCTAGGAGTAAACTTGCATTGTTGGGTACACCAATTTTGGATCTGAACCTTTTTCCTGACTCGGGATCTTGGCGAAAATCGTTCTCGTTTACACCATTAACGATCACGTGCACGCGTTTACTAGGAATTTGATACACATCTCTTAGCATTTCCCCGCAGCTGTCGCTTATCGCGATATGGTGTTGGTAGTTTCTAAAGAAGCGAATTTCGGTCAAGACTTTTGGGATCATGACTTGTAGACTCTTGTTGAAAGATTGAGAGATTGGCTCGTCGGGTCTTCTTAATAGATCTTGATAGATGCTCGATGAAACGCTCTCTAGCGCGATCCCATGCCACGAGACTGCAAGATTCGGGATGTTTCTAGCTTTGTAATGCGGTAGGGCCACGCTCTCGGTGTGGATCACATCAAAGGGGCTTTTTTGGTTCTCCTCCTCGTATTGCTCCCACGCCTTGTTGTACCGCCATTGGCCTGGCTCGGCGTCCTCATGAAAATGCACAATGGGGGCGTTGGTGGTGGTTTTCGGGTTGATCAAACTTACATCTTCACTTGGTGGTGAAGTGAAGATATGGATTTCGTGGCCACGAGTGGCCAAAGCCGTGTATAGTGTGTAGGCATGGCGCTCCATCCCTCCAGGCGTTGTCCCAACTGGCCATTTTCTAGTGAAAACAGCTATTTTGAGGGCAACGGGTGGAGAAGGGATGTGGGATGCAAAACTTAGGTGGTTCCAGGAGAACTCCGCTGAGCGGAGGTCTCCTGCAAAGGCGGTGGTGGTGGTGGTGGTGGAGGAAAAGGTGTTGCATATGGAGGAAGGAGGGGTGTGGAGGAGGAGGAGGGCCGGGATGGTGAAGAGGATGACGCAGAAGAGGGTGGTGGCTAGGCTCGGTTGGATGGCGCAATTGGGCCGCCGCGGTTTGGTGGCGGTGAGAGCCATGGTGTTGGTGGTTATGGTGGTGGGTTGGGTCTTTTTGAGGATGTTTGGTCTGGATTTTGTACTTGTGAACATGCTTATTATGGTGGGAATTTAGAGATGGTGGTAAGGTATGCATGCACTTAAACAAGCTATCTTTTTGCTTTTTCAAGTGCTTTTCTCACGCTACTTTGGGAAATTGGATGTGCATTCTTGTGACTTACATTTTCTTATTGACTAAAAAATTGGTTTTAAACGTGAAAGGATAAAATAATTCATGAACATCAACCATATTATTGAAGTATTAATATTATTTAATTAATTGTATATTTGTATTATAAATTTTAGATAAGTAATTTAAAAGTTAGTTGCGAAAATCGTAACTTTTAATTAGAAAATACAAGGTCAAACATTGGGAGTGTTTATGTGCCTGAAATTGGAAGCTGTGATATTCGTTGAAAAAGAGAAATATATAATATTGAATAACTGCCTCTGTGGAATAAAGAGAGTATATTTAGGCAGATTCATATGCAATAACTTTTGATTCGTACAAGTTTGACCCCTATACTCTTATTGATATAAAAATAATATAATGTTAGTGCGTATTCAGCAATTAAAGGGTTATTGCTTGGCCTTAAATTAAGTACCCCATGCAAACTAACTTTAGTTTTACACAACTTCTTTAGTAAACATTTGTCCCTTTGATTGGTTTCTACTTTTAAATTGTTTCAAGTACAAATTAAATAAATTAAAGTTGGAATCTTGCACTTGTTTATTGTGTGAACACCCTTTTCTTTGAAATCTTCCAACACATCAAACCTTAGATAAATTTAGTTGTATGAATTGACGACCCTGTAAAAAGGTTTTTCTAGACATAACTACATGCATTTTACAACCACCTTTAAAAAAAAACTCAATTACGCTAATCTAGACGAACTGTTAAGCATACTTGGGTGGTTGTCTTGTAAGTTGGAAGCGCCGTTATAATCAACCGCAAAATATACATGCAAAACATGAAACTCCATGATTTTTGCTTGTTTGCAATAAAATTAAGGATTTAGTAACAAACCAATTTCAATGGCATGAATATGTGCTTCTATGTTAAGCTTGTTTTACTGCAAATGGTCACATAATTGTGGTCTGTCATCTGCCTGAAAAGTTTAAGAAGACTTGAGCATTTATTTCAGCTTATAGAACAATTATATTGCCATTTGTAGCAACAAAAACAAAATCAATTGTCCAACAAGATTGGCAAAACTAATAACAAGTGTACGGCATACAACACTAGCCACATGCACACAACTATGGAGAATATCTCTTGCACAATAGAAAGCAGCTTCTCATAAGCATCTGCACATGATAAGAATTCTTTTGCGCAAGTTGATTATGTTTTCTATATAAAAAGAAACGTAATTCCATTTACTTACAAATGGGTCAATTCAAGTCGTGCTTCTATTCGAAGTTGAACTACACTTATTGGCATAAGGGTCATTGCTGTAAAGTATGTTTTTGTAGGTCAAAGACTCATCGTAAATACTTAGAGGTCTAAATTGTAAAGGGTCATTTTAGGTCAACCGCTTATTTACCACCGACACAACGTTTGGACACATCGGTTTGTAGAGCATACATAGGGTCGATGTATCGACTACTAGAGAGACAATCGACATTTGTAATAAGTAATCCAGAATTCTAGTTTGTGTTTAATCAATCTTCTTGTTCATATTCAATTTGTTTAGCCTTTGCTCACCAACAATTAGTATTATAGCGGTTAATTAAGAACAATCAATTTAGGAAGTGTCTGTAATCATCGGCCGATCGAGGACCTATAGTTGGTCATCACTTAGATTATAAGCGATTAAACGAAAGAAGGATCGAAAGACTTACGCAATTCGATACTGAAAAACATAATTCAATCATTCAATCATCGCTTAAACATAAGCATTGACTTTCTGTACCAGTACACATGTCCTTTATTATTGATTTAGAAAGTAAACATTTATGACTGAAAATATTTTGGTCATATTCATTTTCGGTAAACTTAATGAGCCTACAAGTCTCTTTTGATGATTATCCCCAAAAATGATTATTCTGTAAACATAATTACAATTGTGGGGCACTTGACAACAATGACACAGTAATTGACTGAGTAATTGAATGAAACAATTCTTTGTTGGATGGAAATGCCATAAATTGCAACCAAATTTGAAACAAAATACAACTCTCCATTTGTAAAAAAAATGTTTAGGATTTTTTAAATGTGAAGGGCCATAAAAATACCATTTGAGAGTATATTCGGGCCAGGCCTTGGACCAGGGAAATTTGAGTTGGAACTTGGCTTTTAACGACAATTCCCACCAAAAATACGAGTCCCATAGGAGTACAGGACGCCAGAACGGTATAGTCAGGCTTCTTCAGGCCAGGCCTGGCCCGAGCTAGGACTGTTTCCTGATTACCCAGTTTGGTTCATCTCTAACGGGTATTTGCAAAATGTGGTTTGGTACTCTGGTGGCTGGTTGTCCAATCTAGAATAAAATGTGGGGCTCAAATTATCATGTATGACTTACAAACTACTAATAATTAAAAACCGTCTCAAAAGACACAAAAGAGAGAAGAAAGAACCATGTGGTTGTAGATTATCAAAGATTTCTTCGTTCCAACTGCCATGCAAAGCGATCAACTGCAGCCATTGCACGAGATGCTGCACCAATGGAGCCATCATATCTGTAGCAGCTCATTGCACAAAAAAAAAAAACTTAGAAAGGTAAAGGCCGTTTTGGATTAGGCTAGTCGTGGATATTTTGACTCGTTATACTTATAAATTGGCCGTATTTTATCTCCAATGGGTCACAAAGTTAAGCTAAAAGGGGAACAAGTCAAATGAGTTTAAAGTCATCTAGAGTCTATTCTTGATGCATATAACCTCTTAGATAGTTTTTATTAAAGACTTTGACTGTTTTTTTGATGATATTGTTTTTGTAGACATAATTAATGCAGTAATAAGTAATAGAAAATGATAAAAAAATGGACAATGTGGGTTTGCAGATCAACTGGGCCAGGACATGCACGTTTTTTACTTATACTAATTGTGACTCGCTTCAACTCGAAACTATTTAACCCATTACCCAAGCCCATTTTGCCACCTCTACATAATGTAAAGCATCTATTTCTCAAAAACCAATAGAAGATGTTTTCTTACAATGCAAGAAAGATGAAAGACGGTGTCTTGTAGACTATAGCACCTTCACCAGCAGGCTTTGATGTGTTCATGCACCTTCCACAAAACCAACTTTCATGTATTGATGTAACAACATCTGCCACCAAAACCAATGGGGAAATTCCCGTAAAATCGATAACACATTTTATAATGTCCATATTTAGTAGGTAAAACAATTTAGTTTATGCGGATGGAGAAGGTTAATTGGGTACATCAACCCCAATAAAGCTAAAATTATCAAGCACAAAATTTATCCAACAACTGAATCAGAAATGCTGTTCCAGATGCTAATTTGAATATCATTATCATGTTAAGAAAACAATAACAAGAATAACACATTTTGAATTTGCTTTCTTATAAAATAAGCTAGGCAAAACTTGATATGTAAACCATAGGTGGCAATTTCGACTCATTTACGTATTAACGGATCCATTTGGTGAAATTAACAGAACATAACGACCTCAAAAGCTTTTATTGAAAAGTATATGAAAATACACACTGCACACACCTATTTATAGTAGTTAGAAGAACTAACAAACTATTTACACATTTGGCCCTTATACTATGCAAGCTATACATTTTCGGAACAAAACTTTATTTCTATACAATACAAAGAATTAAACTAACTAACAATCACCCCCTTAATTCTTGTATAGTCCCAACACCAAGCAGCCTCTTCATCTCTACAAACTTCAGTCTAGGAAGAGCTTTAGTAAGTATATCTGCTCTTTGCTCATTACCAGCAATATGTTTCACATTCACAAGACCTTTTCCACACAACTACGAATGTAGTGATATCTAACATCAATATGTTTAGACCTTCCATGGAAAACTGGATTTTTCATGAGCTGAATTGCAGATTTGTTATCCACATTAAGTAGAATAGGACCTATGTTAGAATTAAGTAGAGTTTCCAAAACACCCTTCAACCACACTGCTTGTTGAGCAGCAGCTGTGGCAGCAATAAACTCTGCCTCACAAGAAGATAAAGCCACTATCTCTTGTTTCTGACTAACCCAGCTGATTGGTCCATCACCATAATAGAACACTACCCCTGTAGTGCTTTTACCATCTGCCTTTGTTGGAGCATGAGAGCTATCACTATAGCCAATCAATTCAGCCACTCCACCTTTCTTATACCATACACCCTAATCCACAGTACCCTTTAGATACCTCAAAATATGCTTCACTGCTTGCCAATGAACTAATCTTGGTGATTCCATGAATCTACTAACTATACCAACAGAATAGTTCAGGTCTGGCCTTGTTTGAGTCAAGTACCTCAAACAACCAATCATCCTTCTATACTTAGTTGCATCAACAGACTCATAATCCTCATCTTTACCCAGTTTCAACCCCGGATCCATAGGTATCTTATTAGCATTACAATCCTACATCTTTACTTCCTCCAATATCTTCTTAGCATATCCTGCTTGACTTAAGAAGATACCCTCATTTAACTGCTGCACTTCTATTCCCAAATAGTAATTCAACATTCCAAGGTCAGTCATTTCAAAGTTAGATTGCATCAGCACTTTGAAATCTTTAATCATTTCCAAACTAGACCCAGTAACTATCAGATCATCCACATACACCCCTATGATCACATATCCTTTAGTAGACCTCTTCTTATACACAGCATGCTGTTGTAAACACCTCTCAAATCCGGATTCAACAAGATTATGGTGCAGTTTCTCATTCCAAGCTCTCGGGGCTTGCTTAAACCATAAAGAGCTTTAACTAATTTGTATACAAGTCCTTCCTTACCTGCTTTTACAATGCCTTCAGGTTGAACTACATACACATCTTCCTTCAATTCACCATTCAAAAATGCTGTTTTCACATCCAAATGATGAACTTCCCATGAACTAACAGCAGCCACAGCTAGGATCAGTCTCACAGTTTCCAATCTAGCAACAGGAGCAAAGACCTCCTCATAGTCAATTCCATATTTTTGAACATACCCCTTTACTACCAACCTTGCCTTATGTCTCACCACCTTCCCTTGAGCATCTTTCTTTAACTTGTACAGCCACTTTAATCCAATTGGCTTTACCCCATTTGGACATTGAACAAGCTTCCATGTGCCATTCTTCTCTATACTGTCTAGCTCATCCCTCATAGCCATCTTCCATTCTGTCTTATCTTTTGCCTGATCAAAACTGGTGGGTTCCTCTACTAGTAATAATTCAGACTCATCTAAGACAGGTGGATTAAAAGGGACCTGCTCAAGGATCTCAGTCCTGCTAAACACATCATTCAGGCTAGTAAAACCCTTTGGTGGAGTATCATCATAACTGTCCCTTGGCATCTCACTAACATCATCATGCTGCCCACTATTTCCACCCCCTGAATCTTCTAACCCATCATCTAGATCAGCCTGATTAGGTACAATGCCCACAGGGTCAACAGCTTGCCCATAACCATTTGGGTCAAGTGTTTGTCCTCTTGTGGTGGGTTCACCCTGATCAGGGGAGTTCATAGCCATGCCAAATCTAGCATAACTTGGATCAGCAGCCCTCTCCTGATCAACAGCATCCCATTCCCAGGGTTTTCCTTCTTCAAACTTAACATCCCTGCTAACCACAATCTTGCCACTAACAGGGTTATACATCCTGTATGCTTTAGTCCTGGATTCAATCCCTAAATGCACCATAGAAATGCTTCTATCATCTAGTTTAGAAACTTGATGACTTGGGACTTTCACATATGCCTTGCAACCAAAAACTCTAAGGTGTTTTACCTTGGGTTTTCTCTGAAACAGTCTTTCATAAGGGGTCACATTCTCCAAGGCTTTTGTAGGGCATCTGTTCATTAAGAAAACTGCATGCCTCACTGCCTCAGCCCAGAACTCTAGGGGTACCTTCATAGCCTTCAATATTGACCTGGTCATGCCCATAACAGTTTGATTTCTCCTTTCTACCACACCATTTTGCTGTGGTGAATAGGGTGCTGTTAGAAACCTCTTTATGCCCTCTAAACTGCACAATTGTTCAAAGGTTTTTGAAGTGAATTCCCCTCCCCTATCAGTTCTCAAAGCCTTTAAGCTATATGAGGTTTCTAAACTGATCTGGGTTTGGAAATCTCTAAAGACTGTAGGGGCTTGATCCTTTGACTTCAGCATGAAGACCCACATATACCTAGAATAATCATCTACCAACAGCATAAAGTACCTATTCCCAGCAGGGGTGGGAGGATTCGGTGGTCCACAGAGATCTGCATGTACCAATTCCAGTGGTGAAGCAGCTCTGTAGGAACTCACAGTGGGAAAAGCCTGACTCCTCTGCTTCCCAACTAAGCAGCTCTCACAAAGCTGTGCCTTGTGCTCTATCTTTGGCATTCCTCTAACCATATTGTGCTTGGACATCTTGTTAATTGAATCAAAACTTAGATGGCCCAGTCTTGCATGCCATATCCAAGCAGACTCATTCATGGCAACCAGTAGACACTTTGGAGAGGTCACTTGTAAATTGATTTTGTACAGCCTGTTATGAGACTTCTTCACTTTCATGAGAGTCTTTCCCCCTCTCTCATATATCCACAAATGTCCATCTCTCATCAGGATCTTACATCCTGTTTCATCCAATTGACCTAAGCTGAGTATATTGCTTCTCAAAGCAGGAATGTAGAACACATTTGTTACTACTCTATGTTCTCCATTTTTGCATTGGAAACATATGGATCCTCTGCCCTTTATGGCAACCACAGATCCATCCCCGAATTTGACTTTGCCACTAATGGCCTCATCTAATTCAGTGAATAGACTTTTTGTGCCAGTCATGTGGTTGCTGGCACCATTGTCCAGGTACCAAGAGCAGGCATCATTCTCTTGTGGCAGGGTTTAAGGAACACACCTTGTTCCTGTAGTAGGCCTAGATCTACACTAACCTCTGCCATCAGGAGTGTTGACTCATGATCCTCCTGAGATTGAGTCAAATTGGCTTCTTGATCAACTCTTCTTGGTGCTCTACACTCACTTGAGAAATGGCCCAACTTGTCACAATTGTAGCACCTTAGTGTCTTCTTGTCTCTCTTGGTGGTATGTGCTACTTTTTCACCACCATCAGTGTTGTTCTTACCCTGCTTGTTATGAGCAAACCTTCCTCTTCCCTTATTCTCCCCAGAGCCAGTAGGTTTTTGGTTTTGAGGCTTGGATTCAGTTCTTGCCTTTTCTTGCCACTCAGCTCTGGTCAGGAGTAACTGACCAGATGAGTTCTTGGTTTGTACCACTTGTCTAAGCCTCTCCTCATAGGCTTTTAACCGCCCAACCAATTCCTCAAATGGCATTGTCTCCAGATCCGAGAATTGCTCAATTGCAGCCACAATTGGCAAGTACTTCTCTGGTGCAGCTTTCAAAACTTTCCTCACTTGCTTTACATCTGGGATCACGGTTCCTAGGGCTCTATATCTTGAGACCAGCTCTCGCATCTTCCCAGCGAATTCATCTATGGATTGATTCTCCCCCATGCCCAACATCTCGAACTCGTGGTCTAGAGTTTGGATTCGGGCTTGCTTAACTCTTTCTTCCCCGACATACCTTTTCTTTAAAGCTTCCCACACTTCCTTCGCAGTCTTGAATGCAGCTACTTGCATCAAGACATCTTCTGGCAAAGATTGGAAGATGAAGGCCCTCGCCTTCTTGCCCAGTTTTACATCAACTGCGGCTGCACCAGGGGGTTCAATGGCATCCCAGATGCCCTGGGCATCCATGAACGCTTCCATCTTAATCGACCAGGATGTGTAATTTGTCGGGGTTAGAACTGGAATCTTGAATGAAATTGAATCGCTTGTGTCCTTCAACACCACCTGTGCGCCGGGATCTGCCATCGAATTCGATCAAGAAGCTTGTCGCGGGGTCAATTTCGGGAGGGTGGATCAATCGGTCGAATCAATTACAATCGCAGATGATTGTAATTATGAATTCAAGAATTGAATTCCTGCGAATTTCAATTTTTAATCGAAGATTGGAGCCGAATCGGGAGGTTATCGTGAACAATCGAGGGTGTCGGGAGAGGATTCTTGATCGAGAGCCTATATCGCTCTGATACCAGATGAAATTAACAGAACATAACGACCTCAAAAGCTTTTATTGAAAAGTATATGAAAATACACACTGCACACACCTATTTATAGTAGTTAGAAGAACTAACAAACTATTTACACATTTGGCCCTTATACTATGCAAGCTATACATTTTAGGAACAAAACTTTATTTCTATACAATACAAAGAATTAAACTAACTAACATTTGGGTTGTGTTTATCTTTAATGTTTTTATAATTATGTATAGCACATTATATATTTATAAAATTCGAAAAGATTGACAAAGATATGTGTTTGCAGGTCGGCCCAACCAGACCCCATCTCTTTTCGCCCACACTTAAAAAACTCTGTTTCCTAAATAGTCCATTCTGCAACTTCTAGTAAAACCTTTCTGGTAACCAAAGGCAATATTGATGAACTTGATATGCAGAACTAGATAAAGTAGTGAGCCTGTTAAGTGAATAAATGCTAGGGTGAAATATAGTGACCGATTAATTTGTGAAGGTAGTATTTCAATCTCTAATAGTGATAGGGTTTAGAACAATGATAGGGTTAGTTTGAACAAGAAGAACACAAGAGAGAGCAAATAACGATGAACAACTGTAATTCAATACTCCAATAGTAGGGTTACAAGGAATAAACACAAAAGTTCCAGGGATTCACCCTCTCTCCATGCACATTAAGCAGGAGCCTGCAAAAAGTAAATTGACAAAAACTGGACTCTACTACTGTCCTTATTTCCCTACTAATACCCAAGGATCCCACCAACGAACTAGCCACTATTACTATTTACCCCTTTGCCCCTCCTAGAATATACATTTAACACCTTAGGCTTTTCCTTCTCAAGTATTCGGTTAATACACCTATCATTACTCGTGCCTTCAAAAAAAGTCTTGTCCTCAAGACTTTGATATCCGAATTGGTCTTTAATCCATGCTGCGTCTTCCCACGTTGCTTCTTCGGAAGGTTGACCCTGCCACTGAATCAACCATTGCTCGCTTTGTGGCGACCTAGAACCGATGAAACGTTTATCTATGATGGCTGCAGGAGCCAAAGAATCTTTGGCCACCATGTCCAAATCTGCGGGTAACGTAGAGACAACATTCCCGGTCACCGACTTCTTGAGTAATGACACATGGAATACGGGGTGAATTTTAGAAGTGGGAGGAAGTTGTAATTTGTAAGCCACCGGCCCCAGTTTTTCAATAATCTCGAAAGGACCAAAATATTTGGCCGCCAATTTTTGATGAATCCTGCTCTTAACCGATAACTGTCGGTACGGTTTGAGCTTCACATAAACCCACTCACCAATTGAAAAATTAACCTCTCAGCGTTGTTTATCCGCTTGCCCCTTCATGGTGCTTTGAGCATTTGCTAAATGAATTTTGAGTTGTTTCAACGCCTCATCTCGATCACGAAGTTCCTGTGATACAGCTTCCACCCTGATCTCATCCGACACAAATTGAAAAACAGATGGAGGTCGACGGCCATACACCGTTTCGAATGGAGTAGTTCCTGTGGACACGTGGAAAGTAGAGTTATACCAAAACTCAGCCCAAGGAATCCACATTGCCCAGGATTTTGGCTGATCAATTGCAAAGCACCGTAGATATGCCTCAAGACAGCGGTTGACGACTTCCGTTTGGCCATCAGATTCAGGATGATATGCAGAGCTCAAATGAAGACATGTTCCCATAGATCGGAAAATCACTTGCCAAAACTTACTAAGGAACAACGGATCCCGATCACTAACAATCGACTTGGGTATCCCATGGTGACGAATCACCTCTTTCACAAATACTTCAGCAACAGTTTTCGCCGTATAAGGATGTTTCAAAAGAATAAAATGAGCATATTTGGACAGACGATCCACCACCACAAGAAGAACATTGTAGCCGTGTGACGTAGGGAGACCCGTAATAAAATCCATTGAGATATCCTCCCAAATGGCTTCCGGAATCTGCGGTGGTTGTAACAAACCTGCTGGGCGAACAGAGTCTGCCTTACATCGCTGACAGACATCGCATTCCCGGATAAATTTCTTAATCGAAGTTGTCATTCCTACCCAATACAAATTTGCAGCCAGTCGCCTATAGGTTCGGTAAAAACCGGAATGTCCGCCCGTGGCCGTGGTGTGGAATTCATGGAGTAAGCCGGTAGAAATTTTGAGGTTCGAGAAATGACCAACCTATTTTGATAAAACAGAATTCCATTTCGAATTGAATACCCCGGATACTTAGATGGGTCAGCCACATAACTACGTGTCAACCGCTGAATATCCGCATCATCTCTGACTTCCGCAAGAAGATGAGCTCCTTGAACCCAAACTGGTGTAGAGACCAATTGACCACACTCCCCCTGATCCGCCCGTCTGGACAGGGCATCAGCAGCCCGGTTTTCTCTACCTGGCTTATAAACGATGTCAAAATCATACCCAAGTAGTTTAGCGGCCCAATTTTGTTGATCCGGAGTGGTGACTCGTTGTTGGAGTAGAAATTTCAAACTTTTTGATCCGTGTAAACAGTGAAACGAGTACCTAACAAGTAAGGACGCCAGTGTTGCACAGCTAAAACCAGTGCCATAATTTCTCGTTCATAGGCCGACTTAGCCAAATTCCGGTCACTCAAAGCCTTGCTAAAGTATGCGATGGGTATGCGATTTTGCATTAAGACCGCCCCAATGCCCCTGCCCGAAGCATCACACTCCACAGTAAATGGTTGCTGAAAATTTGGCATACCTAAAACTGGCGCAGTACTCAAGGCTTGTTTTAAATTCTCAAAAGCCTCTTGAGCGACAGGACTCCAAAGGAAAGCATCCTTTTTGGTTAAGTCAGTAAGGGGCCGAGCAATGCTCCCATAATTCTGCACAAACTTCCTGTAGTAGCCGGTTAATCCCAAAAATCCCCGAAGACCTTTCAATGATCTGGGAACCGGCCATTCGTTAACAGCAGCCACCTTATTTGGATCCATGGAAACTCCTTCTCCATTGATGACATGCCCCAAATATTCAATAGAAGATAAACCAAAATAACATTTATTAGAATTAACTCAAAAATGATTATCTTGGAGAATTTTCATCACTATCGCTACATCCTGCAAATGTTCTTCCCAAGACCGACTGTACACAAGGATGTCATCAAAAAAAATGACGACCTTAGTGCGTAGAAGGGGACGGAATATAGCATTCATAGTAGCCTGAAACGTGGCTGGAGCGTTCATCAACCCAAAGGGCATCACCAAATGTTCATAATGGCCATCGTGCGTGCGAAAGGCCGTTTTCTCAATACTTGATGGGCTCATTCTAATTTGGTTGTATCCTGCTTTCAAGTCTACTTTAGTGAAAAATAGCGCTCCATGTAATTCATCTATCAACTCATCCACCACCGGAATGGGAAACTTATCTGGGACCGTAACGCTATTTAGCGTGCGATAATCCACACACATTCTCCATGTAGCATCTTTCTTGCGCACAAGAATCACCGGACTCGAATAAGCACTTTTACTAGGGCGGATCAACCCCATTTCCATTAACTCCCGAACCTGACGCTCAATTTCAGCCTTTTGTACATGAGGATATCGATACGGTCGAACACAAATTGGAACAGCCGAGGTGAGGGTAATGGAGTGATCGTGAGGGCGCGAGGGGGGAGAGTAGTAGGATTTTGAAAAACCACAGGGTACTTGTCAAGGATGTGGGATAGAGCTTCGTGTTGATTGGTTGACAATTCAGAGTTGATAGGAATAGAATCACCCATGAAAGGAGATTCCAGCAGGGACATTTTTGAGGAATCACTTATCAATGATAACCATTGATGTAGAGCTGCTGGAGGAGAGTGATTAATGCGAACACCGTGTAACTGAACGAGCTGGCCTTGAAAATGAAACTTCATCCAAGCATTTTGCCAATCATGCACCACCTCCCCCAATGATTGTAACCAATCAATACCCAAAATAAAGTCTAAACCGCCAATGTCCATGATCAAGGCATTGACCTGAAATGAACAAGGGCCAATGGTGATAGGTATATCCTTACATCGCTGTGAAACAAACACCACATGTCCATCACCTAAGGTAATATTGATACCACGAAAAGGGAAACACTGCAATCCCAGCGCATCGACTAAGCGACGAGAAACAAAATTATGAGTAGCCCCACTGTCAATCAGAATATATATTGAAATACCTTGTAGCGCCCCTTCTAATTTCAGTGTTGTAGCCCCCCCATAAGCAGCCAAGGTTCCTTCAAAAGCCAAAGACAAACATGCTCCCACCTCCGACTCCCCTGGTGTGACCGGCACCACCTCCGATTCAACACCCAACGCACACCCTTCTCCCCCACCTGGGTCATCTTCATCCTCCCCCAAGAGTAGAACCCGTAATCGCCCCTCGGGCACTTGTGAGCCGGGCCATATTGTTGGCCACAGCGAAAACACAAGCCCTTTTTGCGACGATCCTCCCACTCTGTTCGAGATAACGAACGTACTCCTCTATCACGAGGGGACAAATTGGAACTGTCCGGAAAAGACGGGAATCCCTATTTTGATCCAACCGGGGAACGAGGAGAATCCCCGCGAGACCCCAACCCGCGATCAAAACCCTTAGGATGGGCTGAAACCCTGGGCTCACTACGGCCCATGTTGGAAAGCCCATCTACCGTAGAAATCGTGGAAGGCCCCATACGGTGAAGGTATCGGAAACGCGACGCCAACTTCGAGCCCCCACTCGGCCGGAGCATCTCCGACACATCCTTGGCGGTGTACATGGCTTCTAACAACGTCTGAGGGCGATGTAAACGAACCCACTTCTTCGTTTCCTCCTGTAAACCGGCCATAAAATAACCGAGTGATTGTGAATCCGGTAAACGGGGGACCAAGGATAGCAGGTATTCAAAATCATCGATGTAATCGTAGATAGAATCCCCCTGTTGAATGGTTGCCAATTGCTCATATGGATTGTGTATAGACAACCCACTGAAATGCTTCAATAATTCCAACTGAAATTCACTCCAAGAGATAGATTCCTGAACCTGTGTGAGGATGGTGAACCAATGTTGAGCAACGCCAACCATGCTCAACTGGGCTAGACGGAGGCGAACTTCCTCTGGTGTGTTGTTGAGATCAAAATAGAGGGTCGCCTTTTGAATCCACCCTTGACGGTCGAACCCACTAAACTCCGGGAGTTTCACCTTCTTTACTGCCTACGGTAGACCCGTCGGAACATCACCCTCCGGAGCCGACTTCGATTTGACGTGGGATAGCACCTCCTCGTTACTGAGACCGGAACTCCCTAAGCCCGATGGCGCACGCTTTTCTTGTTGCTTCATCCAGCCCAGAACCACATTACGAAATTCACTGGATTCGCCATGTTCGACCTCCATTGCTTGTAACGAGGTTATGATTTCAGAAACATCTGATTCTAACTGTTTAATCTGGGCTTCTTGTACATCTAAGCGAGTATTGGTTCGTGTTTCCATGGAAATTCAAGGAAAAAGAAGGGCAGGTCTGCAGCAGGTCGGACTAATGATAGGGTTTAGAACAATGATAGGGTTAGTTTGAACAAGAAGAACACAAGAGAGAGCAAATAACGATGAACAACTGTAATTCAATACTCCAATAGTAGGGTTACAAGGAATAAACACAAAAGTTCCAGGGATTCACCCTCTCTCCATGCACATTAAGCAGGAGCCTGCAAAAAGTAAATTGACAAAAACTGGACTCTACTACTGTCCTTATTTCCCTACTAATACCCAAGGATCCCACCAACGAACTAGCCACTATTACTATTTACCCCTTTGCCCCTCCTAGAATATACATTTAACACCTTAGGCTTTTCCTTCTCAAGTATTCGGTTAATACACCTATCAAATAGTCTCATTTTAATACATACATTGATTGGACTCGATAAAGAAGCTTTCACTCTGGTAATTTCCTCGTTTGATGAAATTCACAAACTCGCCTACTTCAATCGGGTCTGCTTCTATGCCTTCTTCTTCTGCACTAGAGCCATCAAAATTAATTTTTCAAAGCCAACCAGGAATAGTTTTGAATCACCGTTGATAAAAAATATCAAGAAAGGTAAAGGAAAATAAACACCATGAATGACACTTGTTGATTGCTTAACAGTTTTAACTAGTAGCAAAGATAAATGCTCTTGTGTCATTTTCAAGATTTTTTGATGAGAAGCCATAAATTGTTTGATACCATACAGTATCATAAACCTTGAACTGAAGTAAAAAATTCAGATTTATGTCTGTATTTTAACAACTTTTGAATGCATATTTGTTTGCAATGGTTAACATGAAAAACTAAATGGGCTCCTTTTGCATACATTAGGTAACACACAGTATGAACGAAATATGCATAGAAACTTTCCGAAAGGAATATAGTAACATTGAACAACCTCTTTTATATCATGATAAATAAGGTATTTTCCAGGAACATGTATAATACATAAGTTATAAAAACTAGTAAAATCAAAAACAAGCACATTACCGTGGAAGTAAAAAGACCAGCAGATTATGAACCGAGAGTTCATAATCATTAATCAACAATTATACACAAAAGGGATCACTTATATAATTTTATTTAAAGATGTCGTCTTAGTAACCCACACCAAGCTTTGAGTTCTCCTTAAGTCATACCATCCATTCTCAAGATATACCATGGACATTGTGATTTGTGTCTTCATGGCTAATGTATAGAAAATTATTATATTTTTTTTTTGGTTGAAATGCAGATGTATGTTTCTGCTTCAGAAGCTTACATGGTAGACAGTAGACGTGAAGGTCCATTTGGATCATAGTTGATTAGAAGAGCAGCCTTCAATGGCTGACCTGCAAAACAATACAATTATTTAACCATAAGCATTGTACATATCAAGACATTGCATAGGCAGAAACAGCCAAATAAATTGTGATTTCACACCAGCAGAACCAACACTGTTACATGCCCACTTTTCCCAGTTTCTATTCACAAAAGCCCAATCCATTCTGGCAACTGCAAGATGGGAGATCAACGAGTAAGACAAAACAGAAACCTGTAAACAGAACAAAACTTTTGTTTAGTAAATGGAAGGATACAAAACATAAAATGATGTTTTGCCAAACTACTATTGCTTTATTGCCCATGGTAAAACAATTGGAAAAGGGAAAAGGTATGCTATTCATCCATGTCATGGTCATATGCAGGTAAAGTCCAGGTTTGACCTGTCCAAAAGATGCAATCAAGAATAACTTTCTTCTCAAATGTTCCTGAAGTTAACCCATAAATACTTGGCATTACATCTTTACAAAACATCCATTTGTTTGATAATTCAACTCACTTTCAAATTCTCCCAGCTATCAAAACAATATTTTTTGTTAATCACATATCAAAATGAGTCATCTCTTGATATACCAACTATTCCTTATTTCAATTAGGCCAATGAAATCCATTGTAAAAATAAGAAATCAATAAAGGAAAAATAAGTAGTCCCGACCCATTAAATTACGACTACATCTACTATTCTAATATTCAAAACCAATAGAGATGAAATTGGAACAAGTCGACCCTTTTTTTTTATTTTCATTTACATTATTACTTGCTATTATTGGTCTGTGGTTTAGGTCCCAAACTAACTAAAACTCTAAATAACTGTACATATCTCCTTTATGTGCACATAGAGCTCCATCGTTAGCTTAAAACACCTCCAAACAACAAGTAATCTACTCATGTTTAAGTTCTTTACAGAAATATCTTTGTCTCTTGGATCTATAAAGTAGTAAAAATAAACAAAATAACAAACAGCAACACAGCCTAAGTTGCCCTTAACCAATAAAATAGCATCTAAGACAAGTCCAATTGCAGGAGATTGTCAAAACTAACTCCAGTAAACCTAACACCAGTCCATGAAACGCAAATGGATCAAAACATCAAATCAAATACTATCATCATTCTGCGTTATAGGAAGTTCAATTCCCTAAATATTGCTTTCGAATATATTGTGAGATATCGTGATTAGCAACTAATGGAACAATTTGTAGTACTTATGAATATAATTAGTGTGAGAGTAAACGAGGGAGGTTAGATATGTTGAGACCTCTACCGTCGTCGGCGTATAAAAGCGAGCTCCGGTACACAAAATTCTCCGGCGATTCCAGAAGATTCCGGCAGACTTGTCGGTGGTGAATAGTTGGGATTTTGAAATCAATGATCGATCTGCATTAGGTTTACGATTTGTATTTGCTTAACCAACACCGTGGATTGATATTTTGATTCACTATCCGAAATCGGATTCGGAATGCATTTTCTATAATTTTGATAAAAATCTATTATTTTTTATTAATAAAGTTTTCAGATAACTAAAGTTTTTATATAAATATTCGAAATACCTGAAAATATTCAAAATGTCTAATTATCCTATATGTTTAAAAACCAAGTTGAAGAACAGTAAATGAATAGTGTCTACAGTACCACACCCCCCTTCTCCTTCGATCCCCCTCCTTCGACACCGGACCCCTCGGCGGAGCCACCGCACCACCGGCCCCCTTCTCCGTCGATCGGCCCCCTCCTTCGACACCAGTGCTTACATTTTGGTCATTTCCGTTTTCCGGCTCCAATGGCTTCAACTGCTGCAAACATCAATAGAAGAGGCGAAATTAGGGTTCCAATGGCGAGATTCTCCATCGGAGAAGACGAAGAAGAGGCTCCACTCACCATCAAACGCCAAAGGTTATCCGAAACGACGTCGGATTCGCGAAGATCAGTGCAGCGATCGCAATCGCGTGTTGTGGCGGAGGAAGACGATGAAGATGTTCAGGTTCCCGTAAAAGACATCGAATCGGATTCGAGAGGATCCGAAGATGATGATGATGATGTTGATAATAATGATGAGGTGGAGAGTGAGGAGGATGAAGAAGAGGTTGAGGTTTGTGAGCATATTGTAAGCGAGGATGATGTTAGTGACCGTGGAGAGGCGGTGGCGGAGGGAGACGATCGGCGGCATCAGATAACGTCATCGACGGCGGCGGCGTTGCTGCGGTCCACCGTCGTTCCGGTTAACCGGAATCGGACCTCCGACCGGTGACGACACCGATCATTTACAGGATGTTGGGTGGAAATTGGCTCAATTGGCTGATACAATTCATGTTAAGTTTGAATACAGAGGGTTTATTGCTGCAAGTTTAGCTGATCTTGAACCTGCAATGCTTGGTCTTAGAGAAGATGAAGCAACTCAAGGTAATTTGAAATCATTGTGGGATTAACAGCATAATTCATCATGAAAGTGAACAATTTAACATGTTTGGGGATAGATTATGGGTTCAATTGACACTGGTTGATGATCAATTGATGACTAAATTCTTTGAGAATGTTTAATTCAACTGTAGTTTGATGATCATGCAGGCTGTTGAACAAGCTGTTGCAGTTCTAGAAGCTGCGAAAGGCGTCCCTGATCCGGTGTGTGATCCTAAACCCTGGACCTTAAACCTGTTTTTAGACGGATTATAGCGTTTACGAAACTTAAATATATTAACTTTTGTTGAAGCAACTTGTAACAAGATAATATTTTTCAAACAAATGTTAGGCATAAGGCATCAACATGAAAAGTAGGGATTTTTAGGTTTTTATTTTGTCCAATTAATTATGAGCTCAGTTCTGCAGACTAGCTCGAGTTTAATCGAGGGCCGATGGCAGTTGATCTTCACAACAAGACCTGGAAGCGCCTCCCCTATCCAAGTTATACCTCAACTTATCTATGCTAAGGTTTTATGCGAATGTTTAGCTTGGTATTAATCAAAAGCTTTATGGTTCTTGTAGAGAACATTTGTAGGAGTTGATTGTTCAGTGTGTTTCAAGAAATTTATCTTAGAACTAACGATCCACGAGTGTCCAATATCGTCAAATTCTCTGATGCGATAGGTGAGCTTAAAGTAGAGGTATGAGTTTTGTTTATCCATTTCGTTGTATACCATTGCACTTAAGCTAGGCTTGATTATTGTGTTTGACATATGGTGTAAACTCAGGCTGCAGCTACTATTAAAGATGGGAAACGGATTCTTTCCCGTTTTGATAAAGCAGCGTTTTCACTTAAGTTTCTTCCCTTCAAAGTCCCGTATCCTGTTCCTTTTAGACTCTTGGGTGATGAAGCAAAGGGTTGGTTAGACACGACGTATTTGTCAGAATCTGGGAACCTTCGGATCTCAAGAGGAAATAAGGTAACTTTGATTTGGTATTAGCCAATTCTTATGCTTATAAGAAACCAAAGAATGACTAGCACTACACGTGCCGTCATTTTTGAAGTTCCCAAAAAATTGAGACCATGCACCATAACAATCTGTTGCCGCTCTATAACAATCACATGACAGTTGATGAGGTTACTAGGTTAGACCCAGTCTCAAAACTACTTTTTGTAAACAAACATGACAGCTCTCTAGGATATGCATATTAAATAGTCAAAAAGGCTTTTTATTATGTGGCTTGAACAAAGATAACCAACGTAACAAAAAACGTAACGCTATTTCGCGCAACGCGCGAACTGATATCCCACTAGTTAATATTTATAACTTAATATTATTTTATAAAAACATTTCAGATAATCGGATATCCGAATATCCAAAATTTCTCAAAAGCGCTATTTGAATCCAGAATTTCGGATTCGGATTTTCAAATATTTCAGATTAGGTTTCGAATACGGATACTTTTAACACCCCTAGCTAGACGGATAGTAGTCAGTTATATCGCACATTTAGTACTCATTATTATAGTGTGTGTGTGTATATACACACACACACTAGTGGATTACACCTTTGCTTTTGTTGTGGTTTGATTTTAAACGTATAGAGAATATTGTAAAGATTATTTTTTAGGTTTTTTCTGGTTTAGTGAGTTTAATGGTATAGGAACTCGGATCGGAGATATCTACACATGCTTTAACGGTTTGTTATAGTAACGATAATAGTAACGATAATAGTAACGGTAATAGTAACGGTAATAGTAACGGTAATAGTAACGATAATACTAACGATAATACTAACGATAATACTAACGATAATACTAACGATAATACTAACGATAATACTAACGATAATACTAACGATAATACTAACGATAATACTAACGATAATAGTAACGATAATAGTAACGATAATACTAACGATAATACTAACGATAATACTAACGATAATACTAACGATAATACTAACTATAATACTAACGATAATACTAACGATAATACTAACGATAATACTAACGATAATAGTAACGATAATAGTAGCGATAATAGTAGCGATAATAGTAGCGATAATAGTAGCGATAATAGTAGCGATAATAGTAGCGATAATAGTAGCGATAATAGTAGCGACAATAGTAGCGATAATAGTAGCGATAATAGTAGCGATAATAGTAGCGATAATAGTAGCGATAATAGTAGCGATAATAGTAGCGATAATAGTAGCGATAATAGTAGCGATAAGAGTAGCGATAACAGTAGCGATAACAGTAGCAATAACAGTAACAATAACAGTAATAATAACAGTAATATAATAATAATAATAATAATAATAATAATAATAATAATAATAATAATAATAATAATAATAATAATAATAATAATAATAATAATAATAATAATTTGGGAGATTGTATGAAAACTCGGGAGATTGTGTGAAAACATTGGGGATGCAAAAACTTCTAGATGCGAGAACTTGAAGACTGAAACGAGAACTTGTGCTTTAGTATAAATAGTTGTTTTGCTTAGTTTGTGTAACACTTGTCATTTCTCACTTTGTAAGGCAACAAGTGATATATTAAGAGAAAATTTTATTTACCGATTGTGTTTCGTGAATTTGACTTGTGAATATGTAAGGAATACATTTAAAGGCTGATGCAATTAAAGAGCTCTCAGCATGCACATGTGAAGTATTATGAAAGTACTTCGGAAGATTTGATATAACTCAGTGAATTATGCTAAGTATTAAATCTTCCGAAGCCAAAAGACCAATTCTTCTGAAGTCAAAGATGAAGTCTTCTGAAGCTTTAGAGACAAAGTCTTTCGAAGCCAAAGACTGATTTCTTTCGAATACAGAGAAGGCATGTCTTCTCTGACATACTTTTGACAAAAGCTGAAACACCTTCCCGTTGCCATCTCTGAAGACTCACCAACTAGCATGAGTTGGTGAAAAATCCATACTTTTGTCAAATGTAGATTAAGGTATTGAGTCTGTAACTTTTCAACTATGTATTTTTATCCTTTATATATAGATAAGGATGTGAGCTATGGCATGTCATAGTCACTAGTCAAAAGGCAATCTGCCTTTTGACTTTACATTGATCTTGTTGTCTAGATTAGTGTTTTCAGCTGGCCTTCAAAGTATGGCCGGCTGTAGAATGTAGTATAAAGTATCTCAAATACTTGTATTTAGAATTATGCTTTGTAACATTTGTAAGAACTTGAGAGCAATATATATCATTCTTGAAAACCATATTATCTTGTACTTGTTTTGTTCTTTACTTGTGTTTTTTGTATCATCATAAGCCGGTTCCCTATTTGACTTCTTAAGTGTTATTAGTCTCTCTACCTTATGAAACTGTTGCATTGACCCCCTTCACCGGTCCTGCAGAATACTTGTTTACCATTCCAATCATCATTCATTCTACGTTTGATTGACTGAGATCAGTTATATTGTAATCTTATCAAGGAGAATCCTAAAGTTTACACAACTACTCATAAGGAGGATAATGAAGAAATATAAAGAAAAGAAAAGGGACCTCTATATAGTACTCATTGACCTAGAAAAAACCTAGGAGGATAATCCTATCAGGGCGTTCTACAATAGAAGTCATACAGGTCATAAGGAGAATAATGGAGAAATATAGAGAAAAGAAAATGGAACTTCATATGGTATTCATTGACTTAGAAAAACCTATGACGGTGTTCCGAGACAACTCATTTGGTAAAATCTACGACTTAGAAGGGTACCAGAGAGGTATATCAAGATAATCAAGGACATGTGTGACAGAGTAAAAACGTGTGTGCGAGCACTAGTTGGAGACACAGATTTCTTCCCGGTGGAAGTGGGACTTCACGATCGACATTGAGCTCATTTCTCTTTACAGTAGTATTGGATGATATGGCTAAGTCTATACAGGAGCCAGTCCCATGGTGCATGCTGTTTGCTGATGATATTATGTTAATATCAAAATCTAAAAGGGTGTTTAACGAGAGGCTAGAACAGTGGAGAGCAGCACTAGAGCGCAAAGGCTTAAGGATAAGTTATTCTAAGACAGAATACATGCATTATAACTTTAGTAGAGAGACTGAAGAGGACATCCAAATTAGTATTCAGGGTTTCACGATCCCACAGACGTTTAGGTTCAAATATCTGGGCTCATACGTACAGGAGGACGGAGAGATACATAATGATGTAGCCCACCTATCCAATCAGGATGGTACAAGTGGAGAGCAGCATCAGGGATTTTATGTGATAAGAGGTTTCCGGAAAAACTAAAGGGAAAAATATATAGAGTGGCGGTACGTCCAGCTATGTTATACAGAACAGACTGTTGGGCCATAAAGAAATCGCACGAGCGACAGATAGAGGTGGTGGAAATGCGAATGCTAAGATGAATGTGTGGACACATAAGACTGGATAGGATAAGGAACGACATGTTTTGACAAAGCCTAGAGGTGGATTGTATCACAGATAAAATACGAGAGGGAAGATTAAGATGGTTTGGGCATGTGAAAAGGAGACTGGTGTCAACGCCTATTAGAGCAGTAGAGAACATCATCCTAGAGGGTAGGAGGGGTAGAGGAAGACCTAAGTTGACTTGGGATGAGATAATTAGGAGTGATATGGTAGAGTTGCACCTCTCTGAGCACATGATCGAGGATAGGAGTGCGTGGAGGCGTATAATTAAAATTAATTACTTCTAGTGGGATCTGTGGGTAGGAAGAGTAAAGAAAGACCTGATGCGTGACCCCTCGCTTGATGTGTAGGTAATCGACATTTGCCCTTTATAGGTGAAACATGCTGCTTATTTGATGTATGCACTATCTTCGAGTTGTTATGCTTATGGGTATGCCTACGCTTATGTGATATATGTTATGCTTGTGAATATACTTAAGAATATTGCCTATGCTTATCCTAAACCTTTATGTGATATACACCTATGTGTTGTATGCTATATAATTTGTTTGCTATCGTCCTCGAGTCGGGGGTCTCTTTGGAAGCAATCTCTCTATCTCTCTAGATAGAGGAAATACTCGCCATCACCTACCCCTCCAAGACCCTGCTTTTAAGTGGGATATACTGGGTATGTTTGTTTTTTTGTTTGTTTACTGGCCTAAAATCTCATATTTGGTAATTATTAGAATTACTTACCAGGAGTTTCTTGATTGATACGTCCTCAAACATATATTTAGCTTCTAGCGAGTCCCATAATTTTGGCAGACTCAACATTCATGTACTCATTGAATAGAGCATCTAACATCCTATTTAATATGTGTCCTTGACAAATATAGTCGACGTTTCCTACTTGAGATGTCTTCGTTGTTCGATTACTTTGCTTTCCCTTCCTCTAACAATGGTGTTGATAAAACGTTGATCACTTTCAAGGTCCTTAACAGAAAATGCATTTTCTTTTTCCATTTCCTAAATTGTTAACCATCAAAATTTCCCAACTTAGCAAAACTTACTCTACATATCACGAATTGATTCATTGTTAACCATGTTGAATCAAATTGCTTGAAAATTAAAATCCCAATTCAAGGCAAAATAGAGATTCTAAACCTTTGTCTTTGTTCACAACGTTGTTAAAATTTAAGACCAACAGAGCCCTTGTAATCTTACTAACTATGAACCCAATTAACCTTTCAAACAATACGACCAATAACTATAAACAAACAGCAATCGATCATATAACTTGGGTAATCAACAACAAACTAGCGAACAAAACAAAACAAAATCTGTTTTAACCAAGATAAATCAAATCTTCTTCTCCCTTGCGAACCAAACTCAAACAGATCACCCAACAACAATGGATTATCAAATAGTTATCAATGTTTGGCACCATTTTTTTTGAGTTCCGAACATTATTTTTTTTAATTCCTACAATTATTGATAAAAGTATTATAATCATTAGAATATTAAAACATTAATAAATAACATGCATGCTATACTCTATTGGACATGTCAAATGACAAAGTTATTAATCATCCTTGTTCATTTTCAAATTATACAACTTCTAAATTGTTTTATATATACTTTAACTATCAAGGATGGGTTGAACAACAAAAATAAAAACTGACACACATTGAAAGAGCAGGTTTGTACGGCTATGAAATTTCTAACAAACCACACACACATCATTCTTCCTCCTCTAACACACACACACTCTCCCTTCTACCAGTTATATTTTTCCTGTACTTTAGTTCACTCTCTAATTTTTTATTTTATTTTGAACATATACATGAAAGTACACGTGGCCTTACCATCTCACCATTAAGCAAACACATGGCCCAATCTAGAAATGATCATTGTAAATGTGTATGAAGAGTAAAACTTTAGTGTAGAAAATAGTTTCTCTTTAAAATAGGGTATCAAGTCATTCTAATTTGTGATTGTGTCATGTTCTAAAACTAAAAATTAAGGAATTCAAATCTTAAAAAATGCAAGTTATAATTTATTTATCTTAAAAAATATAGAAATTGTAATGTAAGGTTATATAAGAAGGTTGATGCAACCAAAGCAACCAAAGACTTCCTGCATGCATGCACTATATACAAGGTAGAAGTTGCTTCGGAAGTT